>OW386294.2:31523446-32090946 GCA_936432065.2 Rutpela maculata | reverse complement strand
AAGGTGGACCATGGTTGGTGGGAATAGGAGGAAAAACCGCATGGATAAAAACAGAGGTGAAACAAAGCTAAACCTAAAGCAATATGAAGAAGTTTTTTTTTCTCCGATTCGTAGGTCCAGTTTTATATTTTTCAGAAAAGTTACAATAGGCTCATTTAAAAATTTTTTATTATTACATATTCTGAAAGAGCTTGGTGAGTATAGTAAGTATGCCAAAAATTAGAATTTACTGACGCCGCCTTCATGTATAAAAAAATTATTAAAGTCGGCGCGCTTAAAAACGCTCGGGATAACCATGTAGTCGAGTTGTGATGTCAGATGGCTGAACCGCCCAGTGAACACGGCTGTGAATGCAAGTTAGTAGAGTAAAATCTGGAAGTAAAGTCACTTAGTTTTCGAGAAAAACCGGCGTAGAACCAAACCAGACTTAGTGGGATTCTTTAGTAAGATAATCGTGTACACGAAATCATTTTTTTGGACATTTCTTGGTGGTCGAGAACTTTTTTATTTCGGAAAAACTCAAAAAAAATAGATTTTTAATGAAATATGTTTTTTAACGTCTCCACCGCTATATCTCTGAAAATATTTGTGCTATCAAGCTATTTTTTTTTTTAGATTAAAGTAGACACAATAGCGCTTCGAACAACATCCCACGTGAACCCGATTTATTTTTTTTTAAGTTGGAAAAATAATAGGAATCTCAAACCTGTTATTTTCAGTAGCGTAAATTTTAGACAATCGAGAAAAAAATTTATTTATGAAAATTTGTATATACATGAAGCCATTGTACAAATTGAAGCCAATAGTTGAAAAAAGTTTTTAGGATAAAAATTTTTAATGTTCCGTTCATAGTATTGAGTCAGCGATTTTTTTTAACGGGCCAAAGTCATATTCTTGCGCGCTCGGCTGTAGCAAGCCTGCCGACTGCAACGATCAAAAGCATTTAGGAGATCAATATTATTGTTCAATATTTCATATATTGTACAGTAGTATTGATCATATGTTGTTAATATTAAGAAATTGTACAATAAATATAAAATAGTCTCCTTTTAATAATAAAAAGATAAATACCTAATCTATAAATATCAATCAGTGTTACTAACTACCCACCTAATTAGTAAGTTTATTATACATTTTTAAATGAATGAAAGTAAAAACGTACGTATAAAATGAGTTTTATTGTTGAAATAAATTTTCTATTTGGATAGATAAATATGTAGTATGTAGTTTATGTAGGCCCTACATTAATAGCATTCTAATTCGTTCATATCTGCCTTGAAATCTTTAATAATGTTGTTACAGGAACGACATTTGCACTCGTTGCAATATTTTAGGCCTTCCTTAAAACAAGCACATTTTCGATTGTCACAATTTTTATCCGAACAATGAATACGTAATGATTATCGACAACCGCCAATTCTACGCGACTAATCTGACCAACCCTGCATGCGAGGTGCATTAATTGCGTCCCAATGTCGCATTTAGCGCTGATAAAAAAAATCGCTGTTGCCACACGGTACATTTTAGGAAAAACTATATTGTTTCAAAAACTTTTGTGATTATTAGGCTTTATTATCTTCGCTGCATGTATGTAAATATTTTCAAAAATAAAAAAGTTTATCGATTGGTGAAGATTTCAATACATAAAATATATATTTTTAGTTTATCTGATTTTTAGAGAAATGAAAGTGCGAATTGTGCCCAAACTGTTTATATTGGTAAAAGCTCTACAGTGTGTGCTTTAATTTGACACAAAATAAATTTCGGTACCTTTAATAGTTTTAAAGATATGGCGGTGGAAACAAAAAAAAACAATTTTATTTAAAAATACATTTTTTTCACTTTTTATTGATTTAAAAAGTTCGAGACCACAAAAAAATGTCGTAAAATATGATTTCATATGCCCGGTGACATACTCAAAGGAACCTAACATGTTTGACCTGGTTCTACGCCAAAAAAAAAAAACGACACGATAGACTTACGAAATCGCTGCTTTAATATAGGTATCGGCGCACGCCAAGTGACGTCACTCTACGGACTGTTGGCCGGCCGAGCGTGTTTCTATTCAAATGCGAATATCTCTGTGGCTATTGATTCAATTGAGCTGAAATTTTTTTCTGAGGCTGTTGGTTTGTTATACTTTTAAATGAGGAAGAAAAAGTAGGAAACTGCCATATCACTAAATGACCCTATTGTGTTAAAAATTTGTAAGTTGTTTTGATGCAATAAAATAAAGATTAGTGGGAAGTTGAATGTTAAGTGAAGAAAGTTTTTTGATAAGTTCTGTTGTAGCCTCGGTGTTATGTTTACAATTAAAAATAATATGGTTCAGATCTGCAGTGGATTTACTATCACAACTACATAAAGGACTTTCAAGGACTTCGATCCGATTCAGGTGTTGTGGAAAACGGCCGTGGTTTAATTTTAATCTGGTAATAGTTGTAGAAAAATACCTAGATACTTTGTGGCTGCTTATATGGGGAAGAAAAGTTGGTAGCACGGGGTAAATTTTTGCGTAGTGATTTTTTGAGCTGGCCACATACGCTTCCCAAATAATTTGCCATTTATTTTTTTGGTCCTGCCTATAGATATGGAAAAAATCTGTCACCGGATAGAAAGGCTGAATGACACCTCGTTCTTTAACGGCTTGTTTGGCAAGATTATCTACTATACAATTTCCTATGATATTTGTATGTCCCTTAACCCAAACATATTTAACCTCAAAACCTGCCGCATTAACTATTGACTCTTGGTGCTTTATTTTACAAATTATATCGTTTTTATATTGCTCTTGTCCAAAATTGCTTATGGATAACAGAACGGATTTAGAGTCGCTTAATATGGAGATATTTTTAAGAACAGGATTCGGTTTCATTATATAAAAGTCGGAGGTCCAGGTTAGAGCCTGGTATATTGCGAATGCTTCAGCACTGTATATAGTGCATTCTTTGAATAATGTAAAGGTAGCCGTTAAGCTCATACTGGAGACGTAAAAGGCACACCCAGTTCCTTCTGAAGTTTTGGAGCCATTTGTAAAAATTTTTAAAGTTGGGCCATTAGATAGGCTTTTTTTAAGGATCTCTGAATTTAACGAATCGTTATTTGAGTATTGTGGGAATAAAACATTTGATTTTATGTGTCCTAAACCATATTCGTAGTGGAAAATGGAGTAATTGTTTTGACGGAAGACTAGGTTTGTATAGAAATGATTCGGACAAAGGTGGACTGTTACGATGTGCCCAAAATGCATTCGTCAGAATTTCTAATGATAAAGAACAAACTTTATTGTATAACTCCTTATTATATGTTTGAATTTTGACAAAAAATTTGTTTGCCTGATATTGCCTTCGTAGATGAAGGTGATTCAGCCAAGACAGCTTCATTTGGTGAAGTTTGCATTGCACCGATACATATACGTAAAGCCTTATGTTGAATTCTGTCTATTGTTTTTAGGTTAGAGGCAGAAGCTGAACCATATAAGGTGCTACCATAGTCTAATATTGACAAGATATAGGATTTGTAGAACATAAGCGCGATTTTGGGGTCAGAGCCCCACTTGACTTTGGTGACACATTTCAAAACATTTATACCCTTTTCACATTTTGTTTTAATGTAATTTATATGTTTAGTCCAGAGTAATTTTTTGTCCAAAATAATGCCAAGATATTTATAATTGTCAACAAGTGGAATTGAATAGGAGCCTAAATTTAAAATTCTGGTAACAGGGTCAGTTCTGTGGCGACTAAATATCATTACAGCGGACTTGTTCTCAGATAATTCAAAGTTATGATCAATGAGCCAGAATTTGAGGCAGTAAATAATGTGTTTCAGAACCGTGACACAGTCTTTGTATGTTTTTTGGGTGGAATAAATGACCAGATCATCAGCGTATTGAACGTAAGTTATTGTCTCGTCCCATATTTCATGTATGTTTGCAGTGTAAATATTAAAAAGAGTCGGACTAAGCGCAGAGCCTTGTGGCAGTCCTTGGCATGCGATTCTAGGGCCGTGGTAATTATTTATCGAATTTTTTAAGTATACTAATCTATTATTATAAAGTTCAGCAATATTTATTGAGGAACTAGAGGTTAGGCCATAATGTATAAGCTTGTTTTGAAGCAGGGACAGGTCGACCGAGTCGTACGCCCCTTTGATATCGACAAATAAGGCTGCAAGATAAGAATTTTCCATTAAACAGAGTTGTATATCTGTGACTAAGGTGGTAACTGCATCAATAGTTCCTTTGCCCTTGCGAAAACCAAATTGGTTTCTAGGGATAAGCGAGTTATGTCCAAGATACCATTCTAAGCGTGATTTAATCATTCGCTCCAAGATCTTTGTTATACAGGACATCAGGGATATAGGACGATATGATGTTGGATTGTTGCCATCTTTGTTGGGCTTTAGGATGGGACAAACAGCAATAGTTTTTATTTGATCAGGGAATTTGTTGTTACACCACCAGTCATTAAAAATATCTAGAAGAACTTTTTTCCCATTGTAGGTTAAATTATACAACATTAGGAAAGATATATTGTCTTTTCCGGGAGCGGAATTTTTTTTTATAATACTTAGTGCCGAGTCAAGCTCTGCCATACTAAAAGGTTCATCAAGTGTAATGTTTGTTCTATTGATTACAGTAACGTTCGGAGACTATGAGAGCAGTGATGCAAAATTTCATGAAACTTAAAATTTGTGAAATTTCAATGACATTTTTGTGAAAGTTTCGAAATTCATCTGAAATTTATGAAATTTCTGAAATATAAAATTGAACATAAGTATCGTGAAACTTTCGTGAAATTTCAATGAAACTTTCATTTTATGAAATTTAATTGAATAATTCTCTAATATTATGAAAGTTATGTGAAATTTCATTGAAATATTTCATGAAATGATGAAAATTTCATGACACTTAAAATTTGTGACATTTTTGTGAAAGTTTCGAAATTCATCTGAAATTTCTGAAATATAAAATTAAACATAAGTATCGTGAAATTTCAATGAAACTTTCATTTTATGAAATTTAATTGAATAATTCCCTAATATTATGAAAGTTAAGTGAAATATCATTGAAATATTTCATGAAATGATGAAACTTAATTTTTTAAACTTCCGAGGGATAATGACAAATAAATCCCACTTTTGAAACTACAGTGGGTTTAGTCTGTTGTCCTTGCTTCATTTTTGCTGTAGGAGATACAGGCGGAAATGACGCAGACGTGGTAGAAGTGGATGGAGATTCGGCAGCTCTGGATGCAGATGATAGAGTTTATTGCATTCTATTATCAAAGTAGAGAATTAATTTCTAATATTTGCTATTATGGTAGCTGAAATTTTATTACAACAGTTTAGGTGGTGTTTCATGCGCGACGCATTTTTGAAAAACGTTTTACTTATTACAAAATCCTTAAGTCACATTGTTATTATTTTGGGAAAACGCAAAATATTTCCGGGTAACATTTTTTGGTTTCATTTTGTTGACTTATGGGTTTTTAACTTTAACACTTTTAACTGCGTTTCTTCGCTTTCCCGTGACTTTAAACCTACCCATAACCTAACCTCTAAAATAAATATCAAAACCAGACTTTAATCCTCATTGGTTGAAAACAAGCTAAAAAGGTGCGCGAAATTCAAATTTCGTTTAACGCAACGGAAATACAGATTTTGTGGCTGAAACTTTCATGAAAGTTTCGAAAACATTGTAATTTTCAGATTAATCTGAAACTTTCATAAAATTCAGATATTTCAGAAATTTATAAGGGTGCGGTGAAACTTTCAGAAATTTCAAATTGAAATTGAAACTTTCAAAATGAAATTTGAAATTTTGCATCACTGTATGAGAGTAAAACACCTGAATATTTAGGACTATGTTTATTAGTAAATTACAAGAGCGTAAAACGGCCGCGTGCACATGTCATCTATGTGCGAGGTTAACTACCACACCTGATTCCTAGAAGCGGCGTTGCCGCTTTCATACATAAAACACCCCTTTTCAAAGAAACAAATTTAAAAAAAAATTAAAATGACAATTCTAACCTATCTGGGGGTTTTATCAAAATGACAATTCTAACCTATCTGGAGGTTTTATCACCCTACCACTCCTAGTACAAAATTGAAAAGTATTAGATACTTTGTTGTTATTCAAAATCACATTATTATAGTCTTGTTCAGGAGAAGCATTCACAGTCCCTGTATTTGTAAGAGATTCTGGTTCAGATTGAGGCACAAAGTCGAATCCTTCACGTCTTGATCGGCCATCGGCCAGAATTTTTAGTATCACTAGCTGGTAATGATGTTCGTAATGGTCTTATAGATTTCCTATTTCTGCGATAGTTTGCCTCACCTACTTTAATTACGTAGTCATTGTGACCAGACTCTTTGATAATCAAACCAGGCTCCCAACTTCTTACATCACGTTGCATAAGAATAGGTTGATTTGAACTTAGTCTGGGAATCTTTTTCGATCTTTTGTCGAAGTACTTTTTCTGCTTAGACTGTCTTAGCTGAAGTTTCTTCCGCACACCTTTTAAGGAATATTTTGAAGTCAGAAAGCTTTTTGCAACAGGTAAAGTAGTTCTAAGCCTTCGCCCCATCAACAATTGACTTGGAGAAGGTAAGTTTTGTTTAGGAGTCACATTATAATTTAATATTGCCAAAAATGGATCACTACCTTCTTAGCATGATTTTATAAGTAAACCTTTAACTGTCTGTATGGCTCTTTCAACCATTCCATTGGATGCAGGATGGTAAGGACTTGAGGTCATCAGGTTTATTTTATATTTGGCAGCAAAACGCATGAATTCTCTAGAGCTAAACGGAGGTCCGTTATCTGAAAATATTTCTTGCGGCAAACCATTTATTGAAAAAATATTTTTAAGGCTTGATATAACAGATTCTGCCGTCTTATTCGTAAGTTTGTTGACAATAATAAATTTGCTGAAATAGTCAACCACCACTATAAAATTTAATGGTCCAAGTGATTTGAAGTCAACTCCGATTTTTTGCCAAGGAAGTTCTGGAATTTTATGTGGTTGAAGTGGTTCCTTTGTATTGGATTTGGCATATTTTTGACAGATTATGCAATCCAGAATTTTATTTTCTATGTCTGTCATAATGCCTGGCCAAAATATTGAATCTTGAGCTAATAATTTAGTAGAGACAACACCTTGATGTGATTTGTGAAGAAGGTCAAGAAACTCATGTTTCAATGTATATGGAACTATTATTCTTGTTTTATAGAATAACATATTTTTATGAAGAAAAATATCATTTCTCAATGACCAAAACTTTTTTACTGACGCAGGTATATTACTTTTGTGAGTTGGCCAACCGTGTTGATCAGTGTTTTACTTTTTGAAGTGCACTATCTTTCAATTTCAGTTTGAAGGCGTTTCTCATTTTCTGACGATGTGGAAATAACTGAATAAACTCTGAGGCTGTTTTCTAAGTACTGTGTGTCAATTGTTTCACTGGTTGGGTTCCTGCTTAGAGTATCTGGCACTTGCAAGTTTTTGCCTGGCACATACTGCAAATCAAAGCTATATCTTAATAGTCGTAGAGCCAAACGTTGAACTCTGGGCGACATCTCGTCTAACGGTTTTTTTAGTAGGCCTACTAGTGGACGGTGGTCTGTTTGAATAAGAAATTTTCTTCCCAGGACAAAGTAATGAAATCGCTCACAGCCGTATGCGATTGCCATAAGCTCCTTTTCAATATGATTATATCTTTGCTGTGTTGGAGTTAACGATACAGACGCATACTCAATAGGATGTCCATTTTGCGAGATTAAAGCCCCTAGGCCAAATGGGCTAGCATCCACAGATAAAGTCGTATCTTCGTTAGGATCAAAGTATCTTAATATAGGTGTAGTTGTAACAAGGCTTTTTAACCGATTAAACGATTTTTCCTCATTTTGAGACCATTGCCATTCGACACTGTTAGATAAAAGTTTTCTCAAAATAGCTGTTTCTTCTGATAAGTTCGGGATGAACTTCGCTAGGTATACCACCATGCCTAGAAAACGCTGGAGGTCCTTTTTATTTTGTGGAGGTTTCATCGTTAGTATAGCCTCCGTCTTTTTATTATCTGGAGCCACGCCTTTGTTGCTTATCACGTGACCCAAAAATTTCACCTGGGTTACGGCAAATTTCGATTTTCCCAAATTTAAAGTCAATCCAGATTTGGAAATCCTTTCAAGGACGTTTACAAGATTTTGATTGTGTTCGTACATGTTTCGTCCAAAAACGAGAATATCGTCGAAATAAGCCACTACTCCAGACAAACCATCTAAAGTTTCAAAAACAAATCTTTGAAAAATTTCTGGTGCGGATGAGAGTCCATACGGAAGCCTGAGATACCGATAATGACCAAACGGCGTCGCTACTGTACATAATAAAGAGCTTTCATAGTCTAACGGTATTTTTAAAAACGCAGAAGACGCATCAAGCAGAGTAAAGTATTGAGCACCAGCTAATTCAGAAAAAAGACTATCTTGCGTTGGAATTTGGAACGATTCTCTCCTTATATATGTATTTAATGCTCTAGGGTCCATACATAACCGAATATCTCCATTTGCCTTCGGTGCAATAACAATAGGGTGTACCCAGTCTGTTGGTTCCGTAACAGGTACAATTATTTTTTCCGCAACCAGTTCATCGAGTTTTTCCTTAACTACGCTTTTCAGAGCCACTGGGATTTTTCTGGAAGGACAAACACGTGGTATTGCTTCGTCTCTTAAACTAATTTTGTATGCCTTGGAAATTTTTCCGATACCCGTAAACACTTGTCTATATTTTTTAATTATATCATCCACAGATTGTGAGTTTTTAGGAGACTCGTTTACTTCTAGCACGCCACTGACATTTAGAATTCCCAAATCGTGGGCAGCACTAAGCCCCAAAATAGAACTAGGCTCATCTGTACGCAAAATATAAAATAACAAGTACTTTCACGCACTTTTATATCTGCAATCAAGAGTTATCTGACCAATAATGTCTATTTTGTGGCCCGAATAAGAAAAGAGTTTTGAAGAAACCGAAAATAATTTATTTTTATTTATTTGGAGTCTTTCAAAATCACGATAATTTAAAATGTTCACATGACTACCCGTGTCCACCTTAAGTTTTAAAGTACAACCGGCAACGTTGACTTTTTCAAACCAGTCTATCGCGCTCACTGCCGCGGTCATTACATGTCCACTTTCGCGAGAGTCACATTTTGTTACAGTCCAAACAATATTATTTTCATAACTGTTCAAATCATGCTCATATTTTTCGTCGTTTTCTGAGTCGAATTCGGCGACTTCATGAACATTTTTATAAGTACAAAATTTACGATAATGTCCCTTTCTTTTACAGCGACTACAATGTCTATTAAAGGCTGGACACTTACCCTTGACATGGCTTAATCCACAGTATGTACATAGGTTACCTGGAATTTGTCGTCCTGTGCTCCACTTACTTGTACCAGCCACAGCATTCCCAGAACTATAACTTTGTTCACAACGTGCACCTGAATGTCTCGAATCAAAATGTTTTTGTTTAAATTTACCAACACTAGGATTTATCGCATTTACTGACACAATGTCCATTTTAGAGTCACGAGTAATTTCTTTTTGTTTAATAGAACTGCTCTCCATTGCACGGCATATAAGCACTGGTTTCTCCAGAGTTAAATCTGATTTTTGTAGCATTTTTTCTTGAATTCTGGAGTCCTTTATGCCCAAAACGATTCTGTCCATAATCATAACATCTTTTTCCTTAAACTCGCATGTATTTGCTAGCTGCTTTAGAGCTGTTAGAAACTCATCAAACGTTTCACCTATCAGCTGATCCCTCTTGAAAAATTTGTAATGTTCGTAAACAAGATTCTTTATCGGGTTACAATATTCGTCGAATTTCTTTAGAACTGCATTTAGCTTGTTATTGTCACCGTCCAAGTCAAATTCAAAAGTGTTATAAATCTGCAGCCCCTCGTCACCTATTTGATTCAAAAGTATAGCCACTTTAACATCATCAGACTTTGCACTTTTTCCACTGGCAAGCAAATACAAATTAAATTTTTGTTTCCATAGCTTCCAGTTACCAGCTACATTGCCTTTAAAATTCATTTCACTGGGAGTTTTTAAGTGTTCTGCCCGATCTGCCATTTTTTATTATTTATTATACCTAGTAGGTACTTAACACTAACACAAGAAAGTTTTTTAATTATTTATCACTTCTTAAACGACAGGGGATTTCAATCGTATATAGCATGATACATTTTGTGTCCCGTCCAAAACAAGAAATATCCGCGAACCGCCAAATAAACCGCTCACCTGCAAACACAACGTTCGTTCACTACCCGGTTTTTTATTAAACTTTTAACCTCTCGTCGCGATTTTCACCAGCTGCCACCATGTAATGTTTGTTCTATTGATTACAGTAACGTTCGGAGACTATGAGAGTAAAACACCTGAATATTTAGGACTATGTTGGGGACGAGGAGGAGACTTCCATCCACGTCCTTACTTCCTGCCCTAGTCTTATGAACTTGAGGCACAAACACTTCGGCATTGGTTTTCCGGTGCTGGAGGAAATAAGGAATGCCCCTGTAGGACGGATTTTGGCCTTTGGGTTAGAATCCGGCCTAAATGGAGGATTCCAATAAATTCGTAGCGGCAGCACAATGGGCCACAAGGCCTGAGTGCGGCGACCCTTCGTCGCCCCGCTAAAAGAAGAAGAAGAAGTAGGACTATGTTTATTAGTAAATTACAAGAGCGTAAGACGGCCGCGTGCACATGTCATCCATGTGCGAGGTTAACTACCACACCTGATTCCTAGAAGCGGCGTTGCCGCTTTCATACATAACAGTTTTTTTATTTTTGTTTTGAATATAATATAGATTTTGTGCAAAAGGTGGAGCAATATTTTCTAAGACCGAATCTACTAATGATTCTGTTAGAAAAGTTTTAGATGGCGAACTTGTTTTGTTGGCTATTTTTTTAACTCGTTTCCATATAGATAGATAGAGAGAGAGAGAGAGAGATATAGAGATAGAGATAGAGAGAGATAGAGAGAGAGAGAGAGAGAGAGAGAGAGAGAGAGAGAGAGAGAGAGAGAGAGAGAAATTTATTCATATGAGACATTGGTATATACACGTCAAATTTGCAACATGGACAAGATACAATAAAAAATTAGATAGACATAATGCACATAGTAGCCAAATAAAATTTAACAATTTAACAATACAGTTGTGTAGACATTCACAGTACATATTAAAATTTAGGATTTAGACTGTGTGAACATTCACAATACATATTAAAATCAGAATATAAAAACTGTGTAGACATTCACAATACATATTAATAATATTTAGGACGTAAAATAATCATAAAATTCCTGTACATCATAAAATACATGTTCCTTCAGAAAACTTTTGACTTGCTTTTGAAACTTTAATATGCCATTCCGAGATGGGGGTGTAGTTATTTAGTTGAGAAATAAATGATTTCCAGTTACTTCTTCTTTTATTATGGAAAAGTCGCTTGGCTTCCGCGTCCAACTTTTGATATTTTAGATAATTGTCTAAATTAAATAAACGTTTATATTCTTTAAATGCGTCAGATCTTTCCTTTGCTTTTCTGGAGCAGTCAATATCCTTATTCACACTGTAATTTTCATTTTCACCATCAAAACTGACTATATAATTATTATTATTTAATAAACAGTCCTTAAATATAGTATTCCTAAATGTACATGGGCATTTAACTTCTATTAGGACATCATTCTCAAGCAAACCATCATGACTAGCCTCTAAAATGTCACAAGGGTGAAACCAAACTCCAGATTTGATGACCTGTGTGGTGTATGTCCTCAAATTTCTTTACTGCAACTAATTCGTTCAATTTTCCCCATTGAATTTGGTTGATTTCATCGAGATTTGTATTACCTTAAAACATAGCCCATTAAATAATTTCAACCAATAAAAAGTTATTTTCTTACCTGTAAGAGTCTGAAATAAAGATGGTGGAAATTTTGATTTTCTGCATGCTTTTAGGACACGTCCAAAATTACTTGCAGTTAAACGATGTTTTCTAATCATTAACCAAGTGGGATTGCTGCTTTGTCCTATGGTAGCGGACTGAATTTTCATAATATCTTCAATACTAATTCTCAAACTTTCTTTTAGAAAATTAGTTCAAACTTCAGCTTTTAAATATTCTTCTGAACATAGTAACTGTTATATATCTACCATTAAATCAAATGACTCTGAAGGTGGTGCACTCATTAAAAGCCGTCCAAATCTAGTGGGTTCGCATTTCTTCAAGTCCTTCTTAAATTCAACAACGCTTTCATCACTTATATCTTTAAGAAGCTTAAAATGATGAGCCATCGTAGGAGGAAAACATTCCTCAGCAGTTTTGGAAATATCATTCTCTGAACTTTTAGGTTTACTCCAGTTGCATGCTACATCTGTGACCAACAAATTATTATGTGCAAAGATTGCTAAAGCACACATATGGTGACACACATCTAAACCTTTTGGATAATCGTATGAACATTTAATAATATTTGCTCCAGACAAAACTATCTAAAACAAATCTTTCAATATGAAATAACTTTAAAACCTTAATAAGTATAAGTACCTACCTCCACTTTATACATTTTATTTTTCATGCTTGCATGTACCTGCCCTCGAATTGTCGATAATTCATTATCAAATAACATTCGATAAACAAATCCGGAAGAAGCGGAATTTTCTGCTTTCCAGAGTATTTTGCTTTCTTTGAAGTACTCAAATCTAGCAGACGTATTTAACACTGGTTGACGCGCCATTTTACAATGAAATTAACCAAAGGTTCTTTTAAACAATAAGCAGGAAACAACAAACACTTCTGTAAAACTGCAAAACCGCCAAAGAATTAGGTTAGAATTTTATTTTGACATTACACAAAGTAAAATAATCTGAAGTTAGCTGCATAAAGATTAAACCAAAACCACTTCCCAACATGATTTGCGATTGCAGGTCTATTTTTATATATTAATAATAAAGTTTTTATAATCCACAATACTTGTATATATTCTAGCATTCTTTGTGCATGATGAATGGTAACTGGAACTTATAAGATATTTCTTCTAAGAGAGAAAATAAATAAAATTGTGTGCTAATACAAATGGCCTAAGGATGACGCCTTTATTGTAGACGTGAATAAGGGTCAAATTATGGTTGTCATTTTTGGCAACCCGTATGTCACTCCTCGTTCAAGCGAGTTGCATAATTATGTGACGTCACACTAATATAGTCCATTTCGATTGAACTATTATTTATTTCTAAATTAACTTCATCAATATTTATATTTGCATGTTTGTATGGTGTTGTTATTATCATGGCCTTGGTGAGACTAAAAGTTATGTTAGAATTGGCGCCAAATTCAAAAATGGGTTTTAACCCTCCCAGGAAAAATACATTTTTGGAAAAATTGCCATCTAAAGAAACTTCTATTTTTTAAAATTTATTCTTGAATTTTGTTCTAATTGCTCAATAAATCGAAAATGGTTTTAAATAGCTATAGGGATGTACATACAAAAAATGTTTATTTTTCATTTCTACAACACATCATCGAAAAATATACAGGGTGTTCTATTTAAAAAAATTAAGAAAATTCAGTTCAAAAAGTTCTAATTTAAAAAATTATTTTTGACCACCCTTGTATATTTTTAGGAAGTGAAAATTATTCAAAAACATTAATTAGCTGTCTCGTAACTAGTATTCACATATTTTTTTCTTAAAACCCATAACTAAGACTGTATAACTTAGTGTCAACTAAGACCATTGACTTAGGTTCTCGTCCAGACTACACTTTCATTTTAATTTGCGATCCACAAGAAATTTTCGAAATAGTAAGTATACTTACCAGTCTTGTAAAACATTATCGCAGTTATCACACTTAACCAGCTTTTTCTTAACATTAATTGGCTCGTTTTGTCTGAATATGTCCCAAGCAAGTTTGTTGTACTGGTTGCACTCTAGGGTCGACAACTAAAAAAAAAAGATGAGGTAATTTACTGCATAAACGTTTCGTTAAACAGCTAATATACGTTTTTAAGGCTCTGTAACTTCATAAGTGCTTTGGAACATATGCCGAAGGACCTGTCCAGGCAAGCAGTGAGAGTCAGTAATGCATATATATCAGCTTCAGGAATATAATCGTCATAATCTTGTAGTTTATATGCAACACACAACGCATCGTGCAATTTTCCACCGTAAAGCAGTCTTTGAGCCATCATGTAGTAATGGTAGGCTTCCGCACCTTTCCAAGATATTTCATAAATTAACGGGTCGGAATTTTGCCAGTCACCACCTGAAAATGCAATTAACGGTTAACAACAGGGGAATTAAGTTTAGAAAAGTAGGAGGTTTTCTATTTAAGCAGTGGTAGATAAGGAAGATGTTTAGGAAGTTAAATAACTATGGACCAAAAATATATAGGGTGACCTGTAATAAGGGTAACAAATTTTAAAGGTTGCAGGATACTCATCAAAATAAAAAATATGCTTCTATACACATGGCCCCAAAAACACTTCCTAAATGGGCTATGGCCCTTTAAATATGAATGCAAAAATGCAGTTTTTAATTAATATTCTTAATATTCTAATTTGGGAAGTTGGACGCTTTAATATATACATTTTATATCACAATACTTGTAAGGGCTAATAACAAGGGACCGAAACCGAAATTAATTTCGGTTAGCGTTAAATAACGTATACCATTTTTCATAGCAGCACCAGTTTTCATAGCAGCGACAATTTGGTTCTTATTTACGGTTTCGGTTGTCAAGGCAGCAACAATTCGGTTCTCGGTTATGGTTTCGGTTTACAGATTCGTGGCAATTCGGCTTCTGTTAGAAAAAATTAGTAATTACGGTTTCGGTTTTGATTTCGGTTTTTGACTTTTTCTTGCCTTTTACCTTATATAATCTTTATAATGGACGAATCGACTTAGATATGGTTTTCACCATACAATTTGGTATTTCTACATCATGGTTTAAAGATTTGAATTTTTGATTTCAACCATATTTTTTGAACTTTAAAGTTGTAAGTACGGTGAGCATATCGGTTTCGGTTTTGGTCCCTGAATAACTGATTTTATAATTTCGAAAATTTGGAAAAACAATGGGAGAAAATGAAGTGACTAATAAAGCCATCTCTGATCTAATTCAAAACGTTCTCAAGAAAACTAATAGTATTGAAAATCAGACCGACACAAAAGCGGAAAAACTAAAACAAGAAATTCGAAATATAAATATTGAGATAAAAAAAGAACTGGAAGTGCTAAAACAGGAAAACGAAGAGGTAAAAAAGGAAAATCAGGCCCTAAAAACTCGTCTAATAGCAGCAAAACGAAAATTAAAACAATACAATATGATAATTTATGGGGCCCAAGAAAGGGCAAATTCATAATTGACCAAAAGCATATCTTATAAAAAAGAGAATATTTATATTTTGCTTATAGTGCAGGGAGGGGGGGCGGCAAAATGCCATTTCGGTCAGGGTGGCAAGAGCAGCCCTTGCCAGTCTGAAATTGAAATAAATTGTATTGACTGTGCCTGCCAGTTTCTCACTGCTACAAGGACAAATTTATTGCCATGTTCGGACTTACCAGCAGAAGTAGACTTTTTGTGCATTTCAACTAATTTAGCAGCATACACGTATTGTTTTTTTATTTTCATCAAGTTTTTAACACTTTTGTGAGCCTCTGACTTTGCAAGCTAAAAAAAAAAATATTCCAGAATTATTTACTTAAAAAAAAAATAAATAAAACACATTTTTGTAAAAATTTGATTATGTATATAGTGTGTCCCCGGATGGGGTACCGCAGTCTCGTAACCTTCCTTATTTTTGATTTGCCGAGAAAAAGTCATTCTTTATAAAAAGTTTTGCTAGTCTTAGGAAGTCAACAGTTGTCATACTTAAGATAAATTATACAGGGTATTCTAAAAATTAGAAAATATGAATAATTTTTATTGAAAATTTTATTTAAACAAAGTTTTTTCAATTATGAAGAAAGGCTTAAATACAGAGTTTAGTTGCAAAATAAGGAAATAACCATTTTCAAAAAAAAAAGAAAAATTTTTTTCAACTAAATTGAAAACTATTCCACACGTAGACCTCCTACGAGAACACGTTTTTCTAATCTTTGTCTAAATTCTTCATGGATAGATGAGATCACATCTTTATTTATGGCTGCAACGGATCCACAATTTTTTGCTTTAATAAATCTGTCGTCTTCAAAATCGTTTGCGTATACTTTTTGCTTTAACAGGGCCCGGACTCTTATGGAAAACCTGAAAAACCTGGAATAATCAGGGAATTTCAAAAACCAAAAAAAATCATGGGAATCTCAGGGATTTAAAAAAAATCGCTAAAATCAGGGAATTTCGAGTCACAATATGGAAAACAATAAAGAAATTACGAGCTCCCACTAGCTAGAGAGCCGCGGGTTCTGAGACCCGATGAGAGCTATATGTCTTCCGCTTTCTGTGAGGTGAAAGTATATACCATGCCAAATATAAAATATTTTTGAATTTGGGCAGGGCGCGTCCAAGAACAACGTGTTTTTTAATTTTTTAGCGTTTTATATAGGTCTTCCACTTGGATAATTTGTAGTAAAAGTGATCAGTTATCGTCTGACAAAGCGGAAGAAATTTTGGTCATGGCGCATTTGCACAAAAAAAAATTGAAAATTTTTTGTCAAAACTTTAAAAACAAAAAAAAATATGTCTTACATATGCTTACTTTTAAGTTCTTTTACTTTATTATGACCCTCATACAAAAAACTTGAAAAACACTTGACAAACTTGCGCATGCAGCTAAATTTAAAAATACGTAAGTGTACTTAGGATTCATTTTAACACGTTCACAGTCCATGTATCATATACGCTTCATTAGACTTGACTGTCTGTACGCTCATGAAGCACATTTGATTCAAGGCATATAGTTGAATTGAAATTAAGGCGAAAATATGGAAGAAAACTTAAAAATAAACCCTATGGACGTGTAGATGGTGTAGATGGTTATTATCAAGAACTCCTTGGACTGTGAACGTGTTAAGCTTTGAAATTTTGCATGGTACTTTTTTAGGGACCAATAAAACTAAATTCACAAGGGAAGAAGTTTTGGCCAACTTTACATCCTTTTGAATTATAGCTCTTTTTATAGTTATTTATTGTTCTATATCATTTGACAATTTCTTTTTTTCCATATATAAGTGAATAAAGTTAGCCTGACTGTTAGTTAATAAGAAAAATAATCAATCTCAACCCCTTACATAAGGGTTGTTCTTCTTAATGAAGTCGAATAGTACATTTTAGCATAGAAAATTACACGTGTAGAGTAGATAAATGAAGAAAAATAAATGTAAACTTCGATGAGGTCAGGAGCGTAGCGAAGAGGGGGTACCCCTCCAACTTTGTCAGACTTGGCAAAAGTTGGGTAAAAGTTGGAAATTTGAGATGTAAGTGGGCAATTTTTATTTCGACGGAACTTCCCCAAAAGTTGGGTAAAAGTTGGAAATTCTTACTGAAAAATTTTTTTTTAGAATGTCTCCCCTGCCGCTCATCAATTTTTATTTCAGCGGAACTTGTCAAAAGTACATCAATTTTTCGGATGAATTATTATATATAAATATTTACAGAGTTGGCAATCAATATTTTCGTAGTTTGTAACAACAAAAATAATAAATTATTTTAAATAAATTCATTAAGCAAATGTTCAGTTTTCTCTTTGTACGCCACTGACGGCTTTATTTAAACAAATAATATATACAAATAATATACCAATCAATAGAAAAAATAATGGTCTTTATTTTTTATATCTTGTAGAATTTTGATTTATTGGTCCGTTTTAGAGATATAGCCAAACATGTGTCGTTGTTGGAAGGCTACCACCCCCTTTATTTGCTGTGGGGCCTTAAAAAAAAGAAAATAGCAAAAAGCAAAAGAAGGGACTTCTGCAAAATTTTATACTCAATCGAATGGCTCCAAGATCATTCCTATAGATCCTATCGTTTTTGAGAAAAAAAAAAAATATATATATATATACACGTTTTCTATGCAAGTCGAGATCCTTTATATTTTTTAGACAACCCGATATCCACTTGAAAAAGTCGTTTTAAAAAAATGTATATACAAACTACATTTGAAATATGTTCTTATTAAGGGTATCCAAATAGGGGAAACATTTTTTTCTGTTTGATTATACAGCATATATATCATGCAAGTAGAGATCCGTTATAAATAATGGTAAGATGAGATCTTCAGATGTATATTTAGTGATATTTCGTATAGGCCGAGATCCACCTACGTTGCCAGTTCTCGTTACATATTTTTAATGCGTACTCGTGTTATTTAGGAGACTTTTGACTCGCTATTCTTGAACTTGTTTGGACGTTAAATTGAGAAATTTTCTTAGGCGGATGTTATGCATGCTACTATATTTCTGATGTAATCGAATTATTTGTTTTTTGCTTGTAGTAAAATTGTTATTACAGTTTCGACATTTATAATCGATTTCTTTAATGTTGATGAATTTATAAATATTGATGAGACATGTTAGATGTAGAGGTCAGAGGGTTCATACTTCATATCACAATTACTAAATAAGAATCGATAAAAATTTAAATATTCAGGTAAATTAACGTCAGCTGTTGTAAGTGAATATAAAGTATGGTAAATTCCCGTCGGTTTATCTAAGAAACAAATAAGAGCAGAGTATGATTAACCAAAAGAGGGGTAAATTCATTATTCCCGCGGACAGTTCTAGACTTTGTAGGCTTTTTAATATTGTGATTTTTTCTTATACAAATTGTGAATTTTTCTAATGTAAATAAACTATTATTATCATTATTTTTATATTATCACGTCTAACTCATCAGTCGTCATGTAATAAAATTGAATTTTCACAATGGTTATGTTTATAAATTTCTGGACTTTCTAGTTTAACGAAACCATTGATTTTTAATCTTTGTTCTTTTGATGATTGTATTTTTTAATTATCGTATTGTGCTGCTACATCACATCTTTTATTGTATTTTTACTTTTATAACTTGTAAATAGTAGAAATAAGCAAGATAGTTTATTTCTATACACTATATTTTCATATTTACAGTATTTACAATTGGTAATTGAACAGAGAACATAGCTGGTTTTTATATGTTTCTCAAAGTGAGTCTATATTAGAACTAAGAACTCAATCTAACCTTATAGTGAAGTCAAATTAGGACTAAAAAATTTGCAATGTGAATTGTCTGGTTAGGGCAGTTTTTTGTTTGAACGTGTTCAGGGGATCAACTTAAGTTCACATTTTAGTTTTGCAGGTTCTGCGAGGTCGGCGTATTGTTTATTTAAACAATTTAATTTTTTAGACCGTGTTTTTCATCGGATTTATTTGAATATTTCGAAATCTATAAGTCCTATGGAAAACAACAAAAAGAAGGGAAATGTTCGTCATGAGCTGTACAATAAATGCACATAAACTATAATTCATTAAAATTGTTATTATTATTTAAAAAAAAATGAATATTGCAAAATTATGCGTTTCTAAACAAATCACTGTTCTTTCAAAAATAATAGATAAAACTCTAAAATATACCGTACCTAGGTACATTATTTTTCAAGAATTTTCTGATTTATTAATTTAATTTAATTTATTTTTGGACTTTAAAATAATTCTATCTAAAGTTAAATCACAATTCCTAAATATTTCATACATAATGTTACTTGAAATGCTTTTGTTCTCATAAATACGGAAATATTAAATTCATTATTTAGGTAAAGAATATATCGTACGGTATATAAATATATTTTAAAAACGTTCTAAAAACAGCAAAGTCTTCACGCACAAAGTGTAACTGCTAGGGTGGAAACATAAACAAATAGAGTAGTACCGCAAATGATAAAGAACCCTATTGTAAATTAACGGTGTGTTACAAATCCATTGGGAAAGAAAGCCTTATCGAACCTGGAGGAATTTTAATAGCGAACGCTAGCTAAAGGGTATGTCGTAAGTGGATGACGTAAGCACGAAGCAGTTCCTTAATGCAAGTTAACATATTAATTAAGTATTTTGTTCTCCTTCATTTAGGGCACACTATTTGAATAAGATACATTTAATTAAGCATAATTATTTTGCCTTTGGTGGTTAACCTACTTTGTTGGCTTTTAAGTGTTCGACGCAGGGGGTATTGTAAATAAGGATGCTATTTAACAACAATAAGGTTTGACGATAGCTCTTTTCTCAAAGTAATGGATTCGGTTATTGTCCGAATGCCTAACACAAGATTTTATTGATGGTGTTGTCAATTTATATAAAATAAATAACTACGAAGCGTATCATCGGGCATAGACAACTAGTTTTGTCTACCCCGCCAGCGAATACGCCAAGGTCCCTGCTGGCCTATCTACCTACACACCTCCCTATTGGGGTGTGTATGCAACGAATCCTCGAAAATTGTAAATTCCATCACATGGACTTTTGTGTGGGTTTGGTTGGTCAATGTTGCGGGAAATTTCCCGGAGCCTACTGTGAAACTTTATGTTGACCGAACACAAAATTACAAGTTTTCGAAAAACAAACATTACTGTTTGTTTGCTTATTTGTGTTGATCATTTCAGAGTCGTAAGTGGCAATGTTCCCCTACGCACTCTTTATCTTTATTTTCATTAGGACGATTTGTCCCAACAATGATTATACATCTATATATCTATTTAGATATACATTTTACCATAATCGAGGCTGTTTGCCCCAACTTATGTTCATATAGTATAAAATAAACGTATTAAAACGTTTTCTGTGTTTTTTCTTCCATATTTTACTTTTTCAGGAATAAGTGAGATTAAATAAGATTATACTTCTTTAAACAAATAAAACAAGTACTAATAAAATTTGTAATTACAGTGAAATCAGTCTTAAATAAAGTGTAGAACAAATAAAAGATTACAGAGGTAAAAGTTAACATTAAACGAGATTTTCCAAATAATATAATTAATGTAATAATAATAATTATTATATTCCAAGCAGTAAATAGGAACAAGTAATATCAAACTTTATAAAAATAATCTGTTTTAAATAAAATTACTATCACAACGTGAATTTGGGTCCTAACTTTAAAAATCTAGACGATCACGTAACCTGCCAAATTTGTGTATTTTTCTGTCTCAACAAAAAGAGAGAGATAAATACACGACTGGAGTTAGGGGTGTTTCAACTCAATGAAATTTTCAAAAAATATAGCTCTTATAAAGTACAATCACCACTTAAAATTTCAAATCAATATGGTTATTAAAACGGCTCGAATATATAATTGTCACTAAAACTTTACACCCTTCTGAAATCCTGCCATCAAACCCAAGAAATGTGTACGATGGCTAAAATTGTAGCTTTATATAAGTACTTTAAGATCACAGAGAGGGTTTTTTTTTTTCAAAATTTAAACCCTTTTTATTGCAGTTGTTTATAATTTTCGAAATTGTAGTTATAATGAAATTCAAATACCTCTCTGTTTTTTTTTATTAATTAAAAAAACGGTAAAGGAGTAATGAAAGTAACTTAAAGAAGGCAACTTAAAAAAAAATTTAATGCTTTACTTGCATTTGGAGCTGAGATACGTTAGTTTTTATGTTTAGGTTACTTATAAATATACAAATAGATATTTCTTATTCAAATTTGGACTGGTAATTCTCCAATGTCTATTCTTTTGTCCCTGCTACTTGACAATAATCCAAAGCTAAATGATAGGTAAGATTATATGAAAATAAACTCTAAATAACCAAATTTAAATAAAACCTTAATAATTTTTTTTTCTAAAATGCACGGATTTCAAGAAAAAAATGTTTTCTAAATTAAAAAAGAAAAATTCACGTGTTAACATAAGTAAAAATATATGAAAACAAATTCTAAATAATAAAATGTAAATAAAACTTTAATAACTTTTTTTTTCTAAAATGCACAGATTTCGAGGAAAAATTTTTTTCTAAATAAAAAATACATCGTGTGTAAAAGATGAAATATAAATAGTCGCTGTTTCAAGGCAGTAGCCCATCTGTTAAGTCTCCGGCTCCTAACTACGTAATCTATTCCGTGTCCAGAAATCTGTATCTGCTTATGGGCGGCACTAGCCAACTAAACAGACAGAATAAAAACTGATGTACAAGATGGTGATCAGGCTGGCCATCACATACATGGCCCCCCTATGGTACAGCATATTGGCAACGACGATGAGAAAACTTAAAGTTTTGGAGCACAAATTCATGCGCGTCATTTTCAAATCTACATGATACATCTCCCTCAGAGACCTGTATGCACGTTGTGATAACATAACCCCACTAGCGGACTACATCCGGGAAATTTCCCAAAAATTCTATTCAACCGAATTAAATGATAGTCCACTAACGCGCAAACATTACCCAGATAAGAGAGCATAATGCCCCCTTTCGAATCAAACACTTTACCATACCAAGCGTTGTGAATTTTCCGGCAGCATCCATAGTCAATCTTTAGGAAACCTATGCCAAATTTGCCATCTGGCTCATTTCTCTTTTTCTTCGTTTCATTTTGTAGGTTTTTGTTGTTTTCGTTCAAAATTCTCCAACATTTAAATCTAAATTCTAAATTACGTCAACCTTTTTCACGAAATATGTGGACAACGCATCCTTTAAATTTTTGTTTACTTTTTGTGTTTCTTTTTGTTTTTTTATCAATTGCTCTAGCAGGTTTTTCGACGTCGCTTTCCTGTGTCAGCTCAAAATTCTATAACAGTGCGATCACCACCAAAAGTGCAATTTTTTCAATTATTTTTATTGTTACAAAATTTTATGATAAGTCCCTGATAATTTGCCCATGTGGACAAAAAGAGCAGAGATACCTTTGCATGCTCCTTCTTAATTACTTTCACATCCGGTGGAAGTATAGTAACGACAAAAATTATTTAAAAAGTTTTTATTGTTCAAATAGGCTTAGAATGTCATGAAACGTCGAGATTTTAAGTTTGAGCGAAAAAAAAAATTTCTGTCTGTCTGTCGGTCTGTAACTTTTTTTTGTGCACACATTTACTCTGGAACCGTTTGAGATATTGACTTAAAATTTGGTACACATATGTACTTTAACGAGAACTAGAAGTAGATTTTTCAGCTTCAGAAGCAAAGTGTATGCAATTAAAAAATAGAATTCTAAAATTTTACTGTGAAGCATATCTTAAGTTTGAATCGTATGCCTTATTCCAGGCAATAATAGATGAGAGGAAAAGCCAAATTCAAAGCAAAAATAGGATCATTGAATTACTAGAGGAGGATGTAAAAGATTTAAAACAAGAAATAGTTAATTTCAAAGAACAAAACGGACACAACACCACTTCTGGAGATATGACATCAGTTATAAATGAAATAGCAGAATTGAAAACATTATTCTTGAAAGATAATATAAATATTAGCTTAAATGAGAACAAGAAACTATATAGCAAGGTCGTATCAACCCAAGATGTAGTGATAATTCAACCAAAAAATAAGCAAGAAAGTGATAAAACGAAAAATGATTTACAAAGAGAAGTAAACCCTAAAGATATCGCAGTTGGAATAGCAAATATTAGAAAATTGAAAAGTGGGGGAGTAGCTATAGCGTGTTCAAGTAAACAGGAAGTAAACAAATTGCAAAAAGAAGTTAAAAATAAATTAGGAAATAATTACAATGTGAAGATACCAAGTAGAAGAAATCCAATGATTAAAATAGTGGGATTATCTAAAGAGTATGAAAAAGACAGCATATTAGACTACTTAAAAAGGCAAAATGAAAATATTGAGAGTAAAATTAAAACATTTGAAATAAAAGTTATTAAAAAGATGTTTAGAAATAATAGGCAGTATCAAGCAATAGTTGAAGTAAATAGTGAAATTTTCCAGGACATAATGGATGCAAGGAAAGGGAAAATCAACATTGACTGGGATCGATGTACAGTTTATGAACACTTTAACCTTATCAGGTGTTTCAGGTGTGGAAAGTTTGGTCATAAAGCATCAGAATGTAAAAAAAGCAAAGAAGTTTGTCTTAATTGTGGAGATGAGGTTAATGAAAGTCACAATACCAACAACTGTCAAAATGATACAAAATGTATAAACTGTACTGAACATAATGAAAAACTGAAACTTAATTTAGATGTGAAACATTCGATATTTGATTATGAGTGTCCTGTACAAAAGTCTAAAAGCGAAAAAACAAGATATGAAATGTAGCAATTAGCCCATGAAGAAATTAATATTGTACATTTAAATGAGCAAAATTTTATAGCAAACAAAGAGCAAATAATAGATTTTATTAATAAAAATAAATTTCAAATTGTGTGCATTTCACATCACTGAAGACATTAGTGATCATGTGATTAATATAAATGGTTATAAGAATGTACGCTGTGATTCTTTGAATAGAAGAACAGGAGGAGTGATGCTTTTCATAAAGAATAATATAAAATATCATGTAATAAAAAAGTTTCAAATCATCCAATATACTGGTTAACGACGATTTCCATTAAAAATAACGAACACAAAAGTATTACATTAACAGTATTATATCGATCGCCTAGTTCTAGTGAAGCACTTTTTTTAAATTGTCTGGAAGAAATATTTGATGAATTTCATTTATATAGTGACTGCATATATACTGGTGACTTTAACATAGATTTATCAAATGAAAGTTACTATTCAAATAAATTAAGACAAATAATACAAATGTATGGTATGAAACAACTTGTGAAGGAGAAAACCAGAATAACAGAAAATACAGCAACATTAATAGAGGTCATTTCAAACACTAAAGCAATAAAAGTAAATGTATTAGATACACCCAAACTATCTGACCATAGTATAATAAAAATATCAATTCCAACAGAGAAAAAGAACTACACAAATGAAACAGTCAAAGAAATCAAAATAAGAAAGAGAAACTCTGATGTATAACTATTCAAGGAAAATTTGGCAAATATTTATGTAAATAACCACTCGTGCTGAAATTCTCATTAATAACATTGTTACTGCATTGAATACAGTTGCACCCCTAAAAACGGTAAAATTAAATAGTAAGATGCTACAGAATAAATGGTACAATGAAAACATACAAAATATTTCCAAGGAGAGAGATGTCTGCTATAAAAGGGCAAAAATAACGAAGTTAGAAGAGGACTGGAACAAATTTAAGAAGAAAAGAAATGAAGTTACTAAAATGATAATGACTGCAAAGAAAGAATATTATGAAAAACAAATAGATGATCATAAGAAAGATCCTAAAGAAATGTGGAAAACTTTGAAAACAATTTTAAAACCGCCTCCAAAAACTAATGCAGAAAGTATATACTTTGAAAATGTGGAAAAAGAAAATGAAAAAGAAATAGCAGAAAAATTTAATGAGTATTTTATAGATAGTATAACTGATATAGTAGATAGTATTGATAAACCACTAGAAATAAATAATATACCTAAAGATTTCAATAATAACATGAAATGGGAATTCTTTCAAAAAATAGATTATAATCATTTAAAACAAATCGTTTACAATTTACCAAATAAAGCAGGAACAGATGAAAGTATAAGTGTTCAAGTTATAAGAAATGCATTTGAAATAATTGGAGAAGTATTACTAAGCGTTATAAATTACTCACTTCGTACAGGTAAATTTCCAACACATTGGAAAACGTCCACCATTCTACCAATCCCAAAAGTACATGGTACGAAGAATGTCCTCGAATTTAAACCAGTTAATATTCTACCCATTTATGAGAAAATTCTAGAAATTGTTGTAAAAAAACAATCAGGGTTTCGTAAAAATCATTCTTGTGAGACATCTTTACAAAATATAATATCGAATTGGAAGGAAAGTATAGATATAGGATGTGCAGTTGGTGTCGTCTTCATTGATTTCAAATGGGCATTTGAAACAATAAATCGGGTAAAATTAGTGGAAAAACTAAAAATGTATGGTCTGAATGGAACTGTTATAAAGTGGTTTCAAAGTTACTTGATGGAACGTTTTCAAAAAACTAATTATGGGTCTGAAGTATCTGGCGAGAAAGAAAGGAAATATGGAGTACCACAATGGTCCGTACTGGGTCCAACGCTATTTAGTGTATATATTAATGACATAAAAGATGCAATAAAAAACTGCTCCATAAATTTGTTTGCCGATGATACGTTGTTATTTGAAAGTGGAAAAGATATTAAAGTTATTGAAGATAAGTTAAATGAGGACCTACAGTTGATGGACAAGTGGATGTCATTTAATAGCTTGAAATCAAATTCCAATAAATCCAAGTGTATGTTAATAAATAGTGTTCGTAGTAATATAAACCAAAATTTAAATATTGATATGAGTGGAGAGAGGTTAGAACAAGTTGCTGAAATTAAATACTTAGGTGTAATAGTGGATAATAAACAAAATTTTAAAGCACATGTACAATATATTTGTAAAAAAGTTGCAAAGAAAATCAATTTTTTATCTAGAATTAGTAATGATATATCAATGTTTGCCAGGATAACTGTAACTGTATATAAGAGTATTATTTCTCCTCATTTTGAATATTGTGGTTCAATTCTATATTTCTTAAATCAAACGGATATACAAGTTTTACAGAAACTTCAGAATCGAGCGATGCGTGTTATTTTAAAATGTAATAGATATACCCCTATACGAAACATGATAGAAACATTGCAGTTTATGTCAGTAAAACAACGAATATGTTACAATACATTCATTTTTATTTTTAAAATAAGAGAGGGACTGTTGTCTGAATACTTACAAGACCGTATCACTTATATATCTGAAAGACATAATCACAACACTAGACAACAAAATGATTTTTATATACACTTTAGGCAAAAAAGTGTTGCACAAAATTATTTATTTTTTAAAGGATTAATAATGTTCAATGCTCTCCCTAATGAGGTAAAACAAATAAAGAATTTAACTACATTTAAAAGAGAAATCAATAGATATGTTAAGACTAGTTATTAAGTATCATTAACTGATTCCGTACGTGACAGTCGAACTGTTTACAGGTGCGAACGTTAATTCTAGACTAATTTATTTACCAGAGTGTCTTATTAAATATTTTAAATAAAGTGTGAGCAACACATCAAATTTATATTGAATTCAAAATATCCTAGTTTTCATAAGTGTCTAAATAACAGTGTAGTTTGATAAATATAGGTAAGTAATGGGCGAGAATTCAGGCGGCCAAACAAGGCCACCTGACGAGATGCAAGAAATGGACGAGCAGCGAGTAAGTAATATTGATAAGAGTGAACAAAAAACATACGATAACCAATAATAAATATAGGATATCCGATAAGGGACCATATAACGTATATGTAGAGCATTTAAACAAAAATATAGGGAGACTGTTTCCGATACGTGTAGGACATTACCTATTTGAAAATAGCTACTTTAGTAAGGATATAATTGACATAAAATCGGTAGGCATAAACAGGGTTAAAGTTATTTTTAAGTCATACAATGTGGCAAATTCACTAGTAAATCATGAATCAGTAATTAATAATCAATTAATAGCCTATATACCTAAATTATATACCCATAAAAAAGGTGTTATAAAAATGGTAGACACATATTTTGATGAAGAATACCTTAAAAAACATATAATATGCAATAATGAGGTTATAGAAGTGCAGAGAATGAAACGTAAAATTATTGAAACAGACGGCACAACCAAATATGTACCTAGACAAATCATTGTTGTCACATTTTTGGGTAATTCCTTACCACAATGTGTACAAATCAATTTGGTAAATTTTACAGTCGAGCCTTATATTCATCCTGTGGTACAATGCTACAAGTGCTTGAGATACGGTCACACAACTAAGTTATGTAAGGGTCAAAACAGATGTAGGAAGTGTACAAAACCCCACGAGGAAAATGTGAGTTGTGACAGTGACGCCCTCTTATGTATACATTGTAAAAGCGTGGAGCATGGCTCAATTTCAAAAAAATGTCCAGTGTATATTACACAATATAATATCAAAAAAATCATGGCAGCAGAAAACACGTCATTTAAAGAAGCACAGACTTTAGCCAATAATCCATCATATGCAAAGGTATCCACAAACAATAGATTCTCTTTACTGTATGATATGAACAACTTCCCTCCATTACCAACTACCCAACCTACAGAAAAAATCACCCAATCCACTAATATACAACGTCCCTCCACTCAGTCATCACAATTGCGTAAAAAACGTAAAGCTACATCCCCCCCCACAACACCAATCCGAGAAATCCCCCCTCCAAGAAGGGACACCTCCTCTAAATCCCAACCCATAATTCCAAATCCATATCGTGAAGAATTTATGCAATACAGGGAAAGACTGATCTGTCAAATTTCATCATATATAAATAATGTAATAAGAAACATAAATGATTCTATACAACATAAAACACCATTTCACGTAGACTCGGAATTAAATATTAGGGAGAGTATATCTTCGATACTTAGTCAAGGTAATAACCCAGAAGTAATCTCTTTAAGCGATAATGAATCAACGTACTAAAGGTACAATTAAAATATTGCAGTGGAACGCTAGATCTTTAGTCGCAAATAAACCAAACCTAATAAACTTTCTATGTGATAATCCGGTAGACATAATTGTTGTCTCGGAAACCTGGATAAAACCTACATATAAATTAAATATACATGGTTTCAATTCTATTCAAAAAAACAGAGATGACGGCAAAGGAGGCGTAGCCATCTTTGTGTCTCAAAATATCTCATTCTCTAGGCTAAACTTAAATGATAACTTTAATAAAGCTATCGAAATCCGTGCAATACATCTAAACCAATATAACTTAAACATAGTATCTCTATATAAACCGCCCAATATCCAAGTTACCACACGTGACTGGGAAAATTTATTTACTCAGTTTACTTCGTCAACAATTTTTTGTGGCGATTACAACTGTCATCACACCGTATGGGGATCACATGTCGACACAAATTTCGGCACTAGATTAATTGAAGCCATCGATAATTGTAATTTAATTGTGATTAACGATGGATCTCCCACCAGAGTTCCCACATTCAATCAGCAACCATCGGCTGTCGATCTAACTATAGGTACACCGGACGTAATAAGCAAATTTAATTGGAAAGTCTTACCTGATCCAATGGGATCGGACCATTACCCCATATTATTAGATTCTAACTTGCACATGGAACCCACTCCTATAAAACCATCCTCTAGATGGAGGGACAGCAATGCTGATTGGCCCCTATTCCAAACACAAATTGATAAAGATATCGATACCTGTCCTATATCCTTAAATAACATAGAACAATTTATGTACCTTACAAATACAATCAGCAACGCTGCCAACCTCGCAATTCCACTTAAAAGACCGTTTACCTCCTCTACATCCCGGCCCATCTGGTGGGATGATGAATGCACTAGGGCAGTCAACGCACGAAAATCAGCATTAAATGAGTACAAGAATTTGGCAAATCTGGAAAACTACTTAAATTATAAAAATAAGGAAGCCCTAACTAAACTAACCTTTAAAAATAAATATAGAAATTGTTGGGTTAACTTTATAAACAAATTGAATAAAAACAGTTCGCCATCAGAGATATGGGGATTCATAAAAAAAATAACAAATAAAAATTTTGAACCTAAAAAACATCCTCGATCACCACAGTTAATCGAAGAATTACTAAAAAATTTTGCACCAGATTTCGTGGAAAATCAAAAGCCAATAGAACAAGTACATAATCCCAACGGAAATTTTTTAGACAAAGATTTCACAATTAGTGAATTAAACGCCGCAATCGCAGACGTCCGTGACTCATCTCCTGGGAAAGACAGCTTTACCTACCGAATGATTGAAAATCTCCCTGACTCAGCTAAATTACTGTTATTGAATATATACAATGAGTGGTGGCTGAGAGGTAACTTTGTTGAAGAACTCAAAGAAATCATTATCTGTGTAATTTTAAAGCCTAATAAAGACAGTAATCTAGCAACCTCATATAGGCCCATATCACTCATGTCTTGTCTTACCAAGACATTCGAGAGAATGATTAAGACAAGGCTAGAGTGGTATTTTGAATATAGATCACTCCTCCCCAGTACTCAATTTGGATTTCGTAGAGGAATTGGTACAATCGACGCTCTTTCACAACTGGTTACTGATGTGCAATGTACACTTTCCCATAATAACTATTTGGCCTGCCTGTTTGTTGATATAAAAGGAGCTTATGATGCTGTTGACTTGAACGTACTAAAAACCAAATTAACAGAATATGGTATTAACTATAATATAGCAAATGCCATAAGAGAGCTTAATAAGAATCGGACTGTTTTTATAAAAGACCATAACAACATTCTACATGGGCCCAGAACGGTATCCTCGGGATTACCCCAGGGTTCAGTTCTCAGCCCCCTTTTATTTAATATTTATACAGCAGGATTGCATGACATTTTTGATGTTTCAATTAAAAGTATTCAGTATGCGGACGATATCTGTATATACACAATCCAAAAATCATATGCAGAATGTGTTACTGACCTGAGATATATGGTATATTGCCTAAAACAATGGATAGAGGAACATAACTTCAGCATTTCAGCTGAAAAATCTGCTATTATGTTCTTTACAAGACATAGGTTACAAAATATTAATGCATTAAATATATGCGGTTTAAATATACCTATTGTCAAACAATATAAATACCTAGGCATAATACTTGACTCTAAACTTCTATGGACGAAACACATTAACTACGTCCAAAATAAGTGCCAAAAAGGCATTAATATGTTAAAATGTGTATGCAAGACTAGAAGGGGAGCTGATCCATTAATATCATTAATGTTCTACAGGTCATACATACGTTCAATAATAGATTACGGTTGTGTACTATACGGCTCAGCGTCTAATTCGAATTTGCTAATTATAGACCGTATTCAATTTAAAGCCATACGAATAAGCATTGGTGCAATGCAATCATCACCTTGTCACGCAATCCTAGCTGAGGCTCAGGAACCGCCACTAAAACTAAGAAGACAGTTCTTAGGCGACAAAGCCCTAATTAAAATCAGAACCATCAACCTCAATAATTTACTAAATAGTATAAATACACTTAATTTCGAGGATCTGACTAACAAGTATTGGAATCATAGAAACAGTCCGCCACTTGTAAAAGCTTTTCAAGACACCATTATCCACGAAAATACGATGAGTAAAAGAGACACAAAAACATACCCAATATTTCAACTAGAATATAATGCATTGATGTTCAAACCAACTGTCATATATCCTTCATACAGCGATTTTGCATCTATTAATAACAATATTGTAAACGCAATTATCAGCAATTACAGTGAAAGACTGACAATATTTACTGATGGGTCAAAGTCACATGATGGTACGGGATGTGCATTTTATATAGTCAACAACAAGGTGTCTTTCAGCTACCACCTACATAAATACGCCTCAATTTATACAGCCGAAGCATATGCCATAGAACAGGCTTTAACGTGGACATATGAAAACTGGGATAGAGATTCAATCATTCTATCGGACTCTAAATCCGTTTTGCAAGCAATTGAAGGTCCTATTCTCAAGAATTACAAACACGGCCTAATATGCAACATAAAAAACTTGCTTCACAAGTTACATAAAAGAAGGAGGAATGTCACCTTTATCTGGGTGAAGGGTCACGCAGGAATTATTGGGCACGAAATAGCCGACAAGAAGGCCAAAGAATCTACAAACAGTCCAGAAATATTAAACGTGGTTAGCATATATGATTTATTTAGTATCTCGAAATCTAAAATTCGTGAAAAATGGCAAACAGAATGGTTATCTTACGTCAGATCCTCAAATAACTCATATACGCTTATCCATCCCAATTTACCGCACAGCATTAATATTCCACATATATTTCAGTATAACGTACCAAAGAGTTACTCGACTACTATAACAAGACTTAAACTAGGTCATGCAAAAATACCAAGCCATTTGAGAAAAATCGGAATTATTAATTCACAAATATGCAGCTGTGACAACAATTCAGTCGCCGATTTAAATCATATCTTTTTCGCTTGTAGAAATCATAGTGACGCAATTTCAGAATTCATGTCCTTCCTAGTTAATATAAATATACAATTTCCCATCAACTTGACAACACTGCTATGCAGCAACAACAAAGATGTATTTGACAGATTAGTAAAATTCCTTGGTAAAGTTAAAATGAGTATTTAAAGCACTCCTATAACTCTAGAAAAGATTCTGTGGCTGATGGAATCCTCCAATGCCAAACTTCACACACACACACACACACACACACACACACACACACACACACACACACACACACAAAAGTATCATTAATTTAATTGTACCTGAAAGTAGTGATAATCTGTTGGTATTTTTTTTTGTTGTTTCATTTATATTGTACAAAATGTTATATTGTCATTGTATTTTTTATAAATAGCAGTTGCTAAATAAATACTTTACTTACTTAAAAGAGTCCAGTAGACAATATAAAATATTGGTGTGAGAATTAGGTTTTAGGAAATCAACATTCATATCCCCCATGAGGATAATATCTTCAGCCTCAACATAAATATTTGATAGAACTGTTTCCAACTCCTGAAGACAAGAAATATGTGTAGATGGTGCTCTATATACTACTTCAAATGCAATATTACTCTTATTAACTTTTATGTTTATCCAAAGTTGTTCAAGTTGCCTACCGTCAACATAGTCAGTGGAGATTATTTTGTATTGTAAGTAATTGTTTACATAGAAACATAAGCCGCCTCCTTTAGATGGCCGATCTGCTCTAACAATGGTGTACTGCGGCAGAGATATCAATAAAATCAAAGCTTTCATTAATAATAAAATTAGAAAAGTCATCGAAGCAGTTATTAATTGATCTAATGTTGACATGATCGATACGAAGAGGTCTTGATTCAAAATTTTTTGTTTCACTGTTGGTTTATAATTGCTATTCCATATGGTAATCAATTTTCTGGCTTCGTTTATTTACCAGTCTCAGGTAGCATGGACAGTCCTTTATGATTTGTATCCAAAACTATGTTTACATTTTTCTGAGCTTTAATACAGTTCATCCATCAAACTTCCTGGGATTTAGATGCTTTATAATTATGGTTACCTGAACATAGTGACCAGACTGGCATTGACTGACAATCATTAGCAACATGATTATACCCATAACAACTGAAACACTGCAATAAATCGATGTGATTATAGGCATTACCTCAGACCATCCTATGTTGACCTTTTCATTAGCTAGAAGACACTTGTGAGTTTTTTTTTTTTTAATCTATTTATTTAACGCCGGCCTATTTCCGCTACCAGGGCCTATCACCGACGCCAGGAGACGAGCTACCCCCAACCTGGAAATTTTGCCGAACCTCTTCTCGTAAGAAGAGTAGAGATCTTTTACTTGACTAACATTTAATAGACAAGGGACCGCCTGCTTTACATCCCCTCCAAAGGATGGTATATCCACTACGTAATCCTCGTCTTGAAATTACAAAGCTTCCACGTATACACTGATATAGAAGCCGCTAGCAAGTGGGACGAGATCGCTGTGTTTCCCAAGATGGGTCACCCATTCAAGTACTAACCGCGCTGCACATTGCTTCACTGGAGTATCGAAATACATACACATTGAAGACGCATCTATGCTCGCCCCCCCCAATTGTGCGTTAAAGGATCAGTTTCTACAATTAGCATTGAGCTTCTGTATTGCCTATTTTCAATTTTCTTTGCAATTCTAATATGTACATCGTTTCTCTCACTGTTTATTCTGTTTTGTTTTATAATTTTATTAACTATCTCCGTATCCTCAGTATCAATATCGTCATTATGAATATTCTTTATTTTTAATTTCGGTTTTTTCAGTGTAGGTATTTCTACATTATATTTATCTCCAATTTTTTCAGATATTTTTGTCTTCAATAAATTCATTTCAGCCTTATTTTCACAACCAATAACAACTGCACACTTAGAGACTTGTTTAAGCTGAGAGATGTTTACTGCTTACTCCAATATCAACTGGGTCTATTGCTTGCTTTATTTCGCTTCTAGTTAAATTGCTAGCTTGATCACTAATGGATTTAATCTCTAGTGCAGGTACCATAATGTACTTATCTTTTTCTCACCATGAGGTGTTGATGAAGGTATATGACGGCATGAGCTAGGGTTTCACGCACCGGTACTGACGTCGTGTGATGTTCGTTTACTTTTGTAGACGGGTATCATATGACGCAATTAGCTCCGTTCAGGCCTATACCACCTACAGGATGGGAGGTAGCGAACCTAACGTCCTGAAGCTATATCAGGATCAACAGCGTGGAGGATGGAGCTCAGTCGCTCGGGTGCTTGATGCATCAGGTTTGGACCTGCTGTGTCGTGCGCACGGGGGACTTTGTCTCACCCTTGGAAACCTGCCTGGTATAAACCGTGTAGAGTAACTTGGTGACAGGCTTGCTCTAAGTGGGGGTCTGCCTTAATCGGCCGACCAAGTGGATGGGAGCCACAATAAAACCCCCCCAAGTCAAAGTGGAACAGCATAAGCCGAGGACTGTGTGACTAAGGGGAAGCTTAGTCTCTATTATGCGGACTCCAGGGCACCTGGCGCACTCCGGTTTCAATTATGCCTGCCTGGGGTATGCGGGGCTCTGCCTCAGGTAATTTGCTTTTCCTCCGCTACTCGTGGGACTTTATGGAGACCAGACAAGAGCAAGGGTATAGGCAAAAAGGGCCACAAAAAAGGCCCCAAGCTGCCAAAATGCCCCAAAACTTGAAATTCCTCCAGATAAATCTCCACCATGCAAAAGCAGCTTCGAGCGTGCTTAGCAGGAGATTTATTAGGGATAAAATAAACATAGGGCTAATTCAAGGGCCCTGGGTATACAGAGGACACATCAAAGGACTCCCCACACAATCATGTAAGTTACTTTATTCTACCTTGCATGACAATCCTAGAGCAGCCTTACTGCTCGACAAAAACACTAATTTTGTTCTCCTTTCAGAGTTCACAACCAGGGACTTAGTTGCCGCAGTTGTGGACGTACCTACGGAAAAAGGCAAAAGGCAAATTGTAATTGCCTCTGCCTACTTTCCCGGCGAAGAACGAAGCCCACCTCCAGAGGAAGTAAAGAGCCTCATCAACTGGTGCAAAAGGAAGAACAAACATTACATTATTGGCAGCGATGCCAATGCGCACCATCTTATGTGGGGCAGCACGGACACTAACGCTAGAGGTGGGTACCTTTTTGAATATTTGTCTGCAAATAATATCGACATTATCAATAAAGGTAATGAACCCACCTTTATAAATGCGATTAGAAAAGAGGTTCTAGACGTAACCTTTGCTGAACCATTTATAACCTCTATCAAAAACTGGCATGTTACAGATGAGCCCTCAATGTCGGATCACAGACATATTCGATTCGACTTGGAGGCATCTGTAGCAAGCTTCGAGGAGTGTAGAATACCTAGACTGACTGACTGGAGTGTTTACAAGGAACACTTAAAGTCGGAGGTCGAAGGTATCACACACCCCATCGACACAATAGAGGATTTAGATATAACCTCATATCAATTACAAAACCTCATGACCTCGTGTTATGAAAAAAGTTGCCCTGTTAAACAAAAGGCAGTCCAAAGAGACGTGCCTTGGTGGAATGGGGATCTCAGTCGCCTTAAGGCTGAGACCAGGAAAACTTTCAATAGAGCTAAGAACTCTGGAAACTGGGAGGACTATAAAAAAGCCCTCACAGAGTACAACAAAGAATTGAGAAGGTCTAAAAGAAGATCATGGAGACGGTTCTGCGAGGAGATTGATGAATTAGCCCCAGCAGTCCGTCTACAAAAAGTCCTTGCAAAAGACCACTCAAACGGAATAGGGCTACTCAAAAAACCCGATGGTCAACATGCAGAGAGTCAGCAGGAAAACATAAGAGTACTTTTAGGTACTCACTTCCCTGGCTCCCATGTAATCGAAGGTGAACTTCCACAGGCCTTCCTGGAAGAGGATGCACATCGTCCTACCAGAGAATGGAAAAGGCTAGCTGGAAAAATATTCACCCCTAGCAGAATTAAATGGGCGGTATCGACCTTCAAGCCCTTTAAATCACCGGGCAGGGATGGCATTTTTCCTGCCCTGCTTCAACATGGAAGTGAGGAACTTATCCCATGGCTGAGATGCATATTCATAGCAAGCTACACTCTTGGGTATATTCCCCAAGCTTGGAGGGAAGTTAACGTGGCGTTTATCCCAAAGATAGGCAGACGTCCACCAGACGAGCCAAAATCTTATCGCCCCATCAGCCTTACCTCTTTTCTCCTTAAAACAATGGAGAAAATACTAGATCAACAGATTAGAAGCGAAATCATTACAGTGAAACCGTTTCACTCGAAACAATTTGCCTATCAACCTGGCAAATCAACGATAAATGCTCTACATGGCCTGGTCAAAGGCATCGAAAAGACATTTACAGCAAAGGAACCGGCTCTGTGTGCTTTCATAGATATAGAGGGTGCATTCGACAACATCTCCTATGAATTCATACAAAGAGCCGCGGAAAAAAGGGGAATACAGTCCCCAACAATCAGATGGATACAATCCATGCTAAGAAGCAGAATAATTACCACAAATGTGGGGAACGAGTCGGCCACCGTGACTGCAGTTAGAGGTTGTCCACAAGGTGGAGTCTTATCGCCTTTGCTGTGGTCAATGGTGGTCGACGATCTTCTCCATAAGCTGAGTAATTATGGCTTCAACGTTCAGGGCTACGCTGATGACCTGGTCGTTACTGTGAGAGGCAGGCATGAGGTTATGATCTCAAACCACATGCAAATTGCCTTAAACATAATATCTAAATGGTGCTTGTCAGAGGGTCTTAGTGTCAATCCGAGCAAAACAGTTATTGTTCCATTCACCAAAAGGAGAAAACTCAATTTGACAGCTCCTATGTTAAATGGAACAGTACTGAATTTTTCCAGTGAAGTCAAGTATCTAGGAGTGATCCTAGACCAAAAACTTACCTGGAACTCACACTTAGAAAGGACACTTACCAAAGCAACGACGGCTATTTGGACGTGCCGTAGGCTGTTTGGTAAGACTTGGGGTCTGAAGCCGAAAATGATACACTGGTCCTACCTATCGGTTGTGAGACCTATGGTTACCTATGCATCATGCATATGGTGGCCAAAAACAGAAGAAAAAGTAGCACAAGGAAAGTTGCAGAAATTGCAACGCCTTGCCTGTCTAGGGACTACAGGAGCAATGCGCTCGTGTCCCACAGCAGCTATGGAGGCAATGCTGGACTTACTTCCTCTGCATTTGCATGTGAGGAAGGAGGCAGCAAGGCAGCACTTAGTGCCTTAAGGCTGCATCGGGCACTTAAATTCAGACCAGGCGACCTGGTTGGTCACTTAAGGATTCTGGAGTTAATCCAATTCGAATCCGTGACCAAACCCACTGACTCAATGCCAATCAAGCAGGACTTTGACTGCCCGTTTGATGTGCTGATTGAAAGCCGTCAGGCGGGCAGGGTCGGAGCATTGCGGTTGGAGAAAGAGTCACACATCTGATACACAGATGGATCCAAGATGGATGAAAGAGTTGGTGTGGGCGTAGCAGGGCCTAAATAATAATAATAATAATAATAATATTTATTGGTCTTCAGAAAATACAAATTTTATAGACACGTCAAAAAGTAGAAGTAATGTTATGTATAATACATGAGATACATATTAGTGTATATATTTATAGCCATAAGTCTTATGAAAATACAAGTTCCATAGACATGTCAAACAATGTAAAGTTATACAAGTTAAAATGTTAAAACTAATAAAATCAGTCTACATGACATCAAATGCAGGCTATCTAAAGCCCTTGGTAACACCCCAACCATCTTCCAAGCAGAAATTTATGCTATAGATCTATGTGCCCAGGAATGCCTAAATAGAGGCACTCAAAGGGCAAAGATCTATATACTTTCAGATAGTCAGGCAGCATTAAAGGCTCTCAGGTCATATACCTTCGAGTCAAAAATTGCCTGGGAATGCAGACAATCCCTGAAGCAACTGGCAAAAACCAACAAGGTTACCTTGATGTGGGTGCCAGGGCATGAGGGGATAGAAGGCAACGAATTGGCTGATAGCCTCGCAAGAAAAGGGGCTGAAGCCCCGTTTTTTGGACCCGAACCGTTCTGTGGCCTATCCAAGGGACACATAACGGAGGAGGTCCTAAAATGGGAAAAGGAACAAAAAGAGTCCTACTGGAGGAACACTCCAGGCCAAAGACAAGCAAAAAGGTTTATAACCTATTCAACAAAGAATGCCACAAGGCTTCTCGAACTGGAAAAGTCCGATCTAAGGCTGATCACAGGCCTTCTAACTGGCCATTGCCCCTTGAGATATCATCTCAAGAACATGGGCATGGCAGAAGATGACAAATGCAGATACTGTGAAGCTGCAACTGAAACTGCGGAACATATACTTTGTGAATGCAGGGTGCTAATCCGCATTAGGCTAAAGTACCTAGAACAGGCGGAATTAACGCCTGAAGACATAGGGAAATTAGCTCCCAGGAAAATCACAAGCTTTGCAAAAAGTCTTGGAATCCTGGGCAACAACTAGATGCAGGGTAATTCACAAAAGACCTTTTAGGTCGAGGTGAAGAAAGGCCAACCCAGGGCCAAGCGACACCTTAAACAATCTACAATCTACAACCTCTAGTGCAGGTTCTGACTTTTGTTTCAAAACGATTGCATAGCTACGACTGGTGGTGTTATTACTTTCCTCGTTTTTAATCCTAGACATGTTGTCCTTCATTTGCGCCACGTTTTTGGATTTCCTCAACCATGTTTAACAATTCAGGTAGCTTCCTGATAAAATTGTCACAGACAGTACATATGAGTCGTAATGACCTTGCAAATGTGGATTCAAAACTGAAAAATTTGGTCATGCATTTTTGTTCAGATGCTGTTAAATTGGCACGCTTTTTATGCAAATTCTGTTTGCAGACATAACATGTAGAAGCATCATCACCTTCCTCAAAACTGCTTAAACATTTAATACATTTATTTTCGGTCCAGTTCATACTGTAAGAACACTGTTCTTAGTAGCTATTAAAAATTATGAGTCCAGCTCTGTACAATTTAATTCTTATAATTGATTCTGGATTTTCTTCATCTTTCTACAAATATTCCAGTAGATGTCACTACGTTTCTAGATTATGTCAGAACATGCGCCATCTCTGGGACAATAGCCGAACTAACTACCCAGCAAACAGTGGTACGTCTAATATACGTAAAATATACGTTCCAATGGTTTAAAAATGGTTTTGGTATAATAATTATACGTTTATAATATACTCTTTATGCTATTCATGTATCTCATACAGTATAACATCTTGGGGTAGTGCAAATTTGGGTTGAAATATAGGGAAAGTTGTAGAGAAATTTTTAAACAAAAAAAAAAATTTAACAGTTCCTAGCATATTTATTTTAAAATGCGTCACATTGTTCATTAAACTTAAAGACAAGTTCACAACGTTGTCTTCAAGTCATAACTACAACACTAGACATGGTGACCTTATTTCTATTCCCAACCACCACAAAACTAGTAACTTCAAACATTGTTTTTATTATAATTGTATAATTTGTTACAACGCTTTACCAAATGAAATTCGCAGCATAAAAAATTGTCATAAATTAGTGAAGGAAACAAAGAATTTTCTCCTTGAAAATGGGTACTATAATTTACAAGAATTTCTCTATAGAAACTAATACAGTTTATACCTTGTTTGAAGATTATTTTTATTATTGTTTTTTTTCTCTTCTTCATTCCATTTAACAATATAAATATTTATGACTAATTACATGTCTCTCATTTAATTTGGGCGTGAGCGGTGATTATTTACTTATCTTTATTATAAGTATTTTATATATATATGTATATTGTATTTGTTTATTTATTGACTTGTATTTTTTCATTTTTAAATGTTATTCTGAATTGACTTGCCATATGTACAGTAATTGTATCATCTTGTGGTTAATAAATTATCTATCTATCTATCTATCTACCAAATTATGATTTTGCGTTTTAATTATGATCTACTAAATTTCCACTAAAGGTAGTAAATCTTGATTTAAAAAACTTTTAAATAAACTGTCAATATAGGTACGTCATATATGTTAAATCAACATTTAGCAAAGACTTCATATTTACGGTATGTATTAATTATTTGTATAAAACATGTTGGTCACAAATCACAAATAAACATATTTCTTTTACTTTTCTTCTGGTATATCATTAACCTAAATTTTACTACAAGTTTTAATCTTTGGTATAAAATACATCGTTCATTAACCATAATAGTCCAATAAACAACCGAACGTATAAAATACGTGAAATATATGTGGTTTAAAAATGATCTGAGTATAATAACTAGAGTAAAAATTACACTCTTCGCCGGTTTGTTGAACTTTGACCTTTTAATATAATTGTTGCACATTCTCTTCGCAGTTTTCTTGTACATAATTTTAGACATTCCAAATTTTTGGATACCAACAATAAAGCTTAAAATTAACAATTTGAATGAGGATTGCAAGGCAAATTTTAGCCACTGGACCATTATACACAACTACAAACATTGAATAGCTGTAAATTATTGAAAGAAAAATTGATGCAATCTGAAGGAAATATCTCGGTTAGTCATATGACTTTCAAAGAACTAATAAACGACGGCATTAATGACAATTTGTAATGTAATATACAGTTAAAAAAATATATCCTTAGAATACTTTTAATTAAAAAAATTAAGTTTACTTAACAGAGGAACGGTATAGGTTGTGAAGATACGAAAGAAAATTTCTCAGGGCTGGCTGGTATGGTTATTAACTGATTAAACTTTCGAAAAACGATTTTGTTCAAGTTTGCAAGCTACAAAATAAATCAATAATCCATAAATTGTAAAGTACAAACAAGTTTCTTGACACTCACGAACAAACGAAAATCACAAATTTTAACATTATAAGGGAATATTTTACATTTTACCTACCTATAAAATGACCAGGCACAAATACTAAAGTTATTAATAATATAAAATTATTTTATTCAACCGAAAAGGTTCACTTTACAGACTTTTGGTTTAGTAATAATTCAGTGGGCTAGTCGTTTTCAAGCACAAAGTAGTTCAGCAAAAAGTAGGAAAAAAAAACAATACTTTTTAGATAAGCAGTGAAATGCACTTTTTATGCTAGATAATCAGGACGCGCCATTTATAATTTTAAAGCCAACTACATAGGCAACTCTCCAATATACTGCAAACCGGATTGCATAATGCCCGGCTACTCTCAGAAGCAGAAATTCATATTACCCAAACTCTAGTGAGAGCTCCCATTTATTGTTTTGCTACAAGGTATAATTCAAGTAAAATCTATAAAATTGAAAAATACTTTTGGAGAAATTTTAAATGATAAATGAATTTCAAATTTAAGTTAAGAGGTAAACCAAAGTTGTTTATATTTATAAAAGTACAGTCTCGTACAGGAAGATGGCACCACTTAATTAGTTTTAAGTTGCTGATCTACTTTCAACAACTGTTACCATGTACTTTCGAGAGGTACATTATATCTGAAAAATGGATAACTTGAACCGAAACATGGGCAAATCTCCAACTACACTATCTGGCGTGGTGGTGTTGTGGGATCAATAAAACGGGTTCTCTCTCGCTCAAGGGCCTCGAGGCCCTTTTCAATTGCACCTTGGGTGTTTTGGGCCTCTGCAAATATCCTCTAAAGCGCGGATCAAAAAGGATAAGATAGAGTGGAAGGCTCGCGTACACATGCCATCTATCGAGTTCTAGGCAGCAACTTCATATTTACAGGCATCGGCATCAATGAAAGAGATTGTCGTCTATACTATTGACCTTGCTATTGCGGAGCAATATCGCGTCTGTAATCAACAGGTGCGTTTTTTTGCTACAAATATGACACCGGAATATCAAATCTTGTCGTTTTTTGCTCGCCATTCTGATTCCATACACATGAATGTCGATGCCATTATTCGTTATTTAAGAATCCTAAGAAATTTGTCACATCCCACCTAGGAATTTCAGTTTTGTCGTTTTATTGGTAAATATCATTCTGGAATTTCCATCGCTACCGGTCGTGGACAAAAAAAGCACCTAACCTTACAATCATGCAATAGTAATCAATGGTGATCATAATAAAATGTCACACGTAGAAAAAGCAAATGATATTATATGTGTAAAAAAATTATAGTTTTGATTATAGTTATAAAGTATATAATGGTTGTGGCCTGCAATTTTCCAAACTGCCGTAGAAGAAACGATAAAGATAAAGGGCATGAGTTTTTTATGGTCCCTAAGGAACCCGAAATGCAAGGACTGTTAACTACTACTGTAGTCCTTGTCCCAGTCTTTGCCCGAAATGTGAGTAAGACCCCAGTTTGATTTGAAATTGTTATGAAAATATGCTACCAGCTTGCTACCCTCCGTGTTATACAAATTTCTAGTTATAGGTTATTATACAGTGTCATTTGTAGAATATTTTAAAAATTATTTATACTATTTACAGTCACTTATTACTAGTAATATTTGTTTTGTTAAGGGTGTAATGGCTATTTCTTAAAATAAAGTAATTTTTTTCACGTTTATCGCTTCTTTTTTCCTTAATTTTTAAGAAATCCAATGGCATGAGTGCGGTGCCTCGAGGGTTTAAATTTCCCGGTAACGGCGGTAGTGGGCAGTGGGGGATTTAGTTACGCATTTGACCTGCAGAGGGCGCCGGCTCGGTACTTCCGAATTTAAATTTCCCGCTAAAAATTGAAGGCTGAAAGTTCCTTTACGAGCCCGACCCGCGCAGGGTGCATGGATTGAGGACCTTGAGTTTCAGTTTCCCGCTATGTGTGGCAGTGGGGGGATTTCATGCTGCCTAGGACTCGCCCAGATGGCGCAGGAAAACCTTGTACGGAAAAATATATTGTGGCCATATGGAACCTTCCACTCTATCTTATCCTTTTTGGCGCGGATGGATAACTCGCTCCCATAATTTTATGGTAACCCGGGACTACGTACGCGCTTTATATGGTAGTTTATTAAATATCATACATTACACAATGTTTTAACACCTGTTTTTAAACAGGTTTCCGTGAAACATTTATTAAACGCATTTATAGAACATTTTTTAAATGCCATAATTTAACTAATTTTCTACTTACTTATACAGTTTATAAAATGTATTTGTGAAACGTTTATTAAATGTCATAATTTAATTAATTTATTACGTACAGTATATACGACTTATAAACGTTGAATGTTTGCTGGGTTACTAACTTAGTTTTCTGTTACTCATACATAGAACTTGGAGGGAATTCTTATAGATGGGATATAAAGTATGTAACAATAATAATTAATTTCAATTTGAATTTAATTGTTTTAATCAAGAACTGTGCCTCTGAGAAAAACGCAAGAAACTGTTTTCATGCAGAATTGATCAGAAAAGATATCCACACAGAAAAATGCCAGTGGCGTACCACTTTTTTGGTAAAACATATCAGAACATTTTTGCAGAGACCCCACTGGTGGAGTGATAAAATAACTTTTCTAACTAAAATATGTGGTTATATATCGTATTAACACATACCAAAATAGAAAATAATATATAAAGTACTTTCTGAAATATTAAAAACTAATGATTTAAAAAAAAATTCAACACCCTGTAGCAAGACATTTAATCCGTTACGGACATATGTTCATATAAACTTTTCTTCATAAAATGACCTAAGGAATCACCTTGATATACTAGCACATTATTAAGGAGCACTCTGTATATTATTTTGTTAACAAATGCCATTAAAGAAACAATTCAATTCAATTCAATATTTCCTTAGAAAGCTTCTCTGGAATCCCAGAGAAGCTTTCTAAGGAAAGTGGAAAATTTTCCAGTTTTAAATCCACATTGAACTGCATGTAAGTAAAAATGTGCTTGCATAGGCAACAAAGTGGCCGTGGGCATAATTCGAATGTTTATAAGATAAAATTTTATAACATTTTGCAATAATTCGCAAAGTTCAGCAACAGATACAACTTTTCAAAACATATTGCTGCAATTTACCACATTAAACTTACCTTAAAGGCATGTTCAGCTGCATGCAAGTAGTACTTGGCTTGAATATTCATTTGTATTGCCGTCATAATCTGTCCCTGCTCTACTAAATGATTTGTGTACTTCATAAGCAAGTCTGAGATTTTGGATATCTTGTATTTTTTCGCCAAGTCTATAGCCACATCCCATCTGTTATGTAAGATGCATAAGTTAATAGCGGATTTTATTTTGCCTAACTTGATGTAGGCTTTTACAGCTTCGTTGTGGACAGCATTAGCGGCAAACATATCCCCAATTTTTTCTAACAGTGGGTCTCCTTCCGGTAATACATCGATCATACCCTCTAGGTTTTTCCAATCTTCTAAATGGTAGTAGCACTCTATCATTTTAGCTGTGTTTCTGCTTAGCTCGTAGTATTCTATAGCCGATGACCTAGGAAGAAAGCATTAATAGAAAAATGTGCGTGCTATATAATCCTTTGGTAACAAGAGATGACAATTTGAGTAGCCATAAACTGCAATATCAAAGTCTATTAAAGTGTTTATTTGCACAAGGATTTTATACTTCGTGGCACAGAGATCTGCATGTGCCGCTAATATAGATTTTAGATTTTGACGTTGCATCTTTATGCAGAAATATTTCTGTTAATAGCGGGATGCAATTTGATCTCTAAAGTTGGGTCAATCGTAAATTCTATCAAAGGAAATTCAATTCAATTCAACTTTATTCAATGGATTTTTCAATAGATACAAATTGGATGCAAAATTCATAAATTACAACTTATATAGGTACTTAATTGTACAGTTAGTACAGGCACCTAAATGACTAAACATTTAAATGTGCCTAGGAGATGTAGATTGCATTGTTTACAATTCATTATTTTTATGATTAATAAATATAATGAGTCAGAGTGAATATCATTAGAAATAAAATATGAATTAAATCTAGTTACTACTTACTAAACTAAACTACAGCTACTAAGTAAATAGCAAAGTACATAATGCTATTTATGTGATACAATCATTCTGTATTTAGGTTGTTTAAAAATTTTTTTTAAAGGAGTCGTAATGATTACCTACTTATAAAGTTTCTACATTTCTTGTTAAATGTTTTTAGATTCTTTGATCGCTTGACTTCAATGGGTAGAAGGTTATAAAATTTTGGAGCCAAGTATTGAAAAGATCTCAAACTGATATTCTTATTAATGATAGGTATTTGAAGGTTCCTCTGTATTTTACCCCTAGTATCATGCTGATGGGTGATAGTTTTTTTTAAATTATCATTCTTATGTAGATATGAGCAAGAAGAAAGAATATATAGTGATCGCACATTCAAAATATCTTCGGAGGATAATAAATTTGTAGGGTACAGCCAAGTTTTTTTGTAGATTACTTTTAGGATGAAATTTTGTATTACATTCAGTTGCTTTAGTGAATTGTTATATAGACCACCCCAGGAAGTAATGCCATACCTGATTAAAGACTCTACTAGTGCTTTAGATTAGATTAGATTAGATTGAAAAAGGAGCTGGCTGATTCGCCTTGGCCACCGCGAACCCTGTGGATCTATTGTGGCTCTCCTTGTCTAATTTTACGTAGAGCTCCTTATCGAGCTTTGTCTTTTGTATCAGACTCCACAGCCTTGATGAGGGCTCCTTGGTATAGCTATCTGCCCTTGGTTTCTCTTCGCCAAGTAGTTGGAACCTCAGTCTGGCTAGGCCTTCGCAATGACACAGCACATGTACTGAGGTTTCCTCTTCCTCTTGACAGAATCTGCATGTTGCATCCTCTGCCAGGCCCATTAGACTCATATGTCTATTAAGCCTACAATGTCCAGTTAGAAGACCTACTATTATCCTAATGGCCTTTCTATTTTGGCGTAGTAGGTCTTCCGTGAATTTAGCCGATCGTTCTTTAATGAACTTTTTGGCCTGTTTCTGTTGTGGGAAATTCTTCCACCACTCTAGAGATTTATTTTGTACCCATTCGTTAATGGATGTTCGTATGCGTGGCTTAGCCACACCGCAAAAGGGTTCGGGTCCTACTAGGGCCTTAGATGCGCCTTCTCGGGCCAGTTCGTCAGCCTTCTCATTTCCCCTGTGTCCCTCGTGTCCTGGTACCCATGCCACGGTCACTTTGTTCTGACTTCCTAGGTCTGTAAGGGCATTTATACAATCCCATACTAGTCTTGAATCGACCTGCATGGAATCGAGTGCCTTTAGCGCTGCTTGGCTATCGAAAAAAATGGCAATTGACTGGTTTACAGTTCCTTGCCTCATTATTTCCTTTGCACACCACTGTATAGCGGCCACTTCAGCCTGAAATATTGTGGCGTGTATTCCTAGACTTATCGGGATTTTCGTTTTTGACCTTATCCCGTAAATCCCAGCTCCGACTCCTTGTTCTGTCTTGGAGCCGTCTGTATACCAGATCGTTTGCGCCGATATTGGAGGACCGTTTTTCCAGTCCTCTCTGTCTGGTATTTTGATTTGAAAATTTTTGTAGAAGTTATACTTTGGGACCATAGTGTCCTTGGGCATTCCCAGAATGGGATCTGCCTTCAGCTCTGAGTATAACTTTTGGTGCTCCGTTCCGTGTTGTTGCCTTATGGGCGTTGTGCCTTGCATTAGCCTATGTACCACTGAACGAGCTTCTCCTTGGATAAATATGTGTAGTGGTGTCAGGTCTAAAAGGACTTCCAATGCAGCCGTGGGAGCAGTTTTTATCGCCCCAGTGGCGCACAGGCAAGCAAGCTTGTACGCCACTTAATAGCCTTACTGCTCCAAGCTGCAGTGTCTTGGTCCACCATACCACCGATCCATAGGTTATCATGGGTCTTACAACCCTAGTATATAACCATAGGGTCATCTTGTTTTTCCACACATCTGCCTGCACCTTCCCAGGGCAATTGTTGCTTTCTGTGTGACTTTTTGGATGTGGGAATTCCATGTCAGCTTTTGGTCAAAAATGACTCCTAGGTATTTAACCTCGCTGGCAAATGGAATTTCCACTCCATTGAGCCTCGGGGGTTTTAGGCCCCCCAAGGCTCTTTTCCGTGTAAAGGTGACGACTGTAGTTTTGTGAGGATTTATAGAAAGTCCTTCCTCACTACACCACCTGTCGACAATATTTAGGGCTCTTTGTGAACGCTCTGATATCGTGTTCGCAAATCGCCCCTTGACTACTATCGCTAGATCGTCAGCATATCCTAGGCAGTAAAAGCCTTCTGCGGAAATTTTTCGGAGGAGTTCGTCAACAAGGGTTGCCCACAGCAGTGGAGATAATACCCCTCCTTGAGGGCAGCCTGTACTCACTTTTGCCTCAATGGTAGCCTCGCCTAGATTGGATACTATTATCCTCTTTTCTAGGCTGGCTTTAATCCACTGGCAGAGTACTGTTGGAACTCCTCTATTTAACAACGCATTCGTTAAAGATTGCGTTGTCGCGTTATTGAGCGCTCCTTCTATATCTAGAAATGTTGCCACTGCCATTTCTTTGTCATCTAATGACTTTGTCAGTAGCCTATTTAAATCATCCAGCGCGAGGTCTGTTGACTTTCCCGGCTGGTATGCATATTGACACTCACTAAGGGGGTTTTCCCTTAGTATTTCGTCTCTAATGTACCTGTCCAGTAGTCTTTCCAACGTTTTAAGTAGGAAAGAGGACAGGCTTATGGGTCTATATGACTTGGGCGTTTGGTCTGATATCCTACCTATCTTTGGTAGGTAGGTGACCTTCACCTTCCGCCATATGTGTGGTATGTACTTCCAGGCCAGACAGGCTCTGAATATTTTACACAAGTGTGGTATTAGTATATTCTGCCCTTTTTGGAGCAGAATTGGGTAAATTCCATCCATTCCAGGAGACTTGAATGGTTGGAACTTGCTAATTGCCCATCTGATTTTGTCAGGTTTTACTACCTTATTGGCCAGCCTCCAATCCGCAGATCTGGGCCGCTCCGGCCTTTGATCTGGGAATTACACGGCCTCCGAACCCTCCAATATCAGTGAGCCCGGAAAGTGCGCCTCCATGAGCAATTTGATGCTTTCCGTTAGTGTTTCTGTGTAGGTTTCATCCTCTTTCTTGAGGAAGCCTACTTCATTTGCAGTACAACCAACCTTGGCCAAGACCCTATGGATTCTGGAGGCTGCAGGGCCATCATTGACCTCTTCGCAAAACCTCCTCCATGAGTCTCTTTTGGCCTTGCGGATTTCGTTGTTGTATTGCGTGAGTTTTATTTTGTAGGTATCCCAATATTGGTTGGATCTGGCCTTATTGAACAGTTTTCTCACTTCTGTTCTGAGGCCTTCTAGATGTTTGTTCCACCAGATTGTTTTACCCCTGCTTTTCCTTGTTTTCTCTGGGCAGTTTTCCTGGTAAGCGGCTATTATCGCCTCGCTTACCTGTTCCACTGCCACCTCAAGGCTCTCTACACCTCTTCCGGATGCTGTTCCTCCCTCCAGGTGCCTTCTGAGGGACTCTGAATAGCCTTCCCAGTTGGTTTCTCGGGGATTTCTGAACTTTGTCTCCGTCAGAGATGGAGTCGTGATATCAAATCTTATGTGCCTGTGATCGGAGCCTGATGGCTCTTCTGACACATGCCAATTTATAATATTATCGCTTATGTTACTCGTGCATAGGGTTATATCCAAGACTTCTTTACGCACTGAAGTAACAAAAGTGGGGTTCTTGCCTATGTTGGCTATTAGTACCCTTCACTTAGAATGAATCGTAATAAAGATTCACCCCTTACGTTGATGTTGGTGCTTCCCCACACCACGTGATGTGCGTTGGCATCACATCCTGTTATCATTGGAAGGTTCCTTCTTCCGCAATAAGCAACTATGTCGCTTAGTAATTGCGGAGGACAGGATCTTTCCTCGCCTGGAAAGTAGGTGGAGCATATAACCCAGCTCTTCATCCCTTCTTCCGCTGACACTGTTAGGGTAGCTGTAACAAAATCATCGGTGCAAAGCACCGGAATTAATGTACAACTTACCCTATTACTGTATACTATACACGCCCTTGGTTTACTTGAGAGTGTATTGTACAGCAACTTACTTTGTAAAGGCTTTAGGCCTGCGGGCCTTCCCTTTACAAGCCAGGGTTCCTGCAGAAGGGCAATATCTATGCCTTCTTCTTCGAATCTCCTACACAAAATGGCCGAAGCGGCCTTAGCGTGATGGAGATTCACCTGCAGGACCTTGATCTCTTTTTTCTTGCTCTCCATGTGGTTCCCACGAGCAGCTAGGGAAATGTGAGTCCGCTCGGTCAGAGCCCCGCATGACCGAGTAAGGCATAGAATACAAGGGGGTGCTGCCTGGTGCCCCCAGGGAAACGTTCGCGACTGCATTTGACCCTGCGGCCATTCAGCCCTCGGCACTTTGTCTTACACCATGGCTTGGGTTGAGTCATCCTTAGTTTTTCGCCGCTCCTCTTTGACCTTACCGGCATGGGTGACCCTGCCAGAAGTACAAGACTCCCGCCGGCATCGCTCTCAGAATCATTCCAGTTACTTAAGCCCCTCCACTACGACAAGGTCTCACGACTCCTCGGAGGAGTACTAGTGCTTTATAAACCATGATTTTTTTTTCCTAAAAATTCCCTCATTATATAAAATTTATGTATAAGTTTACGTATGTTTGTTGTTAATTTAAGAATGTGTTTGTCCCATTTTAAATGTTGGTCAATTATTATTCCTAGGTATTTTGTTTGAGTTGTTTCTTTAATTTCTTTAGTCATGTTATTGAATCTAATGCTTGCAAATTCAGGCCGATTTGCAGATGTCAATGAAAAGGCTATGTAGTGGGGTTTATTTAAATTTAACGACAATTTTGTATCTTGTTTAATCCATCTGTGACTTTAGATTTTGTTTGATTCCAAGAAACGTCTTGAAATAACAATACTGTATCATCCGCAAATGAGATAACAGTGTCATTTATATCCAGTTTAGTTAAAGAATTTAAATAAGTGATAAATAATATTGGTCCAAGGACAGTGCCTTGTGGTACTCCTATAACAATTTTACTTGGAGAGCTAATGGTTTCTCTAATCCGGACCATTTGATATCTGTCTGAAAGATATTTTTTAAAAACATTTAACACCGTACCCCGCACCCCATAACCCTGTAATATATCCAGTAGCTTTTTGTGGGGCACTGTGTCAAATGCCTTAGCTAAGTCCAAAAATACTGCAATGTACTTATTGTTGTTGTTAAGGTTATCAGTTATTTCATTTGTAAGTTGATTTATTGCATCACATGTACTAGAGTCACTTAAAAAGCAATATTGATTTTTGGATTATATTTGATTAGTGTTTAGGTAACTAATTAATCTGTCTTTAAGGCATTTTTCAAAAACCTTGGCAAAATTGTTTATTAGGCTAATTGGCCTATAGTTATCTATACTCGTTTTACTACCTGCTTTATGTATAGGAGTAATAATTGTGTTTTTAAACTATCTAGGGACAATTCCAGTTTTGAATATTAAATTAATGATATGAACTAGTGGCTTGAGAATATATAAGTGACAGTCTTTTATAATTTCAGTTGATATCCTGTCAATACCAAGTGGGCTGTTATTTTTTAACGAGTGTATATGTTTAATTACTTTGGTTTGCGTAACCGGCTTTAAAACATGGAGGAAATGTTTTCGTAACTCACTTCAGATTTAATCACTGGGGGTGCAATGTTATTAGCCATTTCTAATCCCACATTGACGAAGTAATTATTTCAATAATCAGCCATTTCTTTGTCATTTACAAAAGGTTGAGTGTTTCTATTTAAGATTTGTATATTACTTTTATTTTTTCCAGATGATTCATTTGTAGCTTCTGATATAATTTTGTATATTTTTTTAATAGCTCTTCCTCATCATAATACGTCTCATTTTGAAAAATCACCTTATTACTCTGGTATTAGTTTTTACAACAAATTACCTAGTGAGATTAAAGATATCAACAATTTTAATAAATACAAATCTAGTCTCAAACAATATTTACTTGAGAAATGTTTATATTCATACAAAGAATTTTAATCTGTATTTGTCATATGTTTTGTTTATTGTTTTATATTTACTACTTATTGTCTCACCTTGTAAACTAAATTATGTATTTATTCTTTTTATCTTATTGACGTTCACATCTGTATTGTAATAGCCCAAGTGATTATATATATAAATAAATAAATATAAGCTTTATTATTTTCGATTTTGTTCTTATAATAGTAATTTTTAGTATGAGCTATTATTATACTCTTCGCAAAAACGAAGAGTATATTGTATTTGATCGGCACATTTCTAAAATCGTAAATATCGCTCGTAGAGAAAAAAATTTTCATATCATTGTGTTAGTGAACGAATTTTGAACAACTTTCAAAATGTCCGTCTGTTCGTCACGTTTCTTGTAAGCACGATAACTTAAGAAAGAAAAGTCCGATTGTACTGAAATTTAGAAAGTAAGTTAGTGTTAGCTAGAGGAAGAACCCTATTGTTTTTAAAGAATATCGATCAGTAAATAAAAAAAGTTATTAATTATTTAATAAAAAAAAATATATTCTCTTAATTTCTGTCGCTTGTACTAAAATGGAAATCTTGCGAAATATTATTTCTATAATATATATTTCATAGAAGTACGAGTTGAAATATGTATGATTGTTAAAAGACATATATCACAGACAATCAATTTTTGTGGCAATATGTGGTGGCGCAGCGGCTGAAGTTTTGCGTTGCAATCCAAAGGTCCCCTGTTCGAATCCCACACGGGTTGAATATTTTTTCATTTTCTTTTTCATATAATTTTTTTCACAACAAAGATTGTATCACAAAATTTAGGATGTCCAAAAACTAACATTATTTACAAGAAAACTGCGAAGAGTATCCTATACAATGTGTAACAATTATATATAAAAAGCTCAGTAAATTGGCGAAGAGTACGTTTTTAACTTGTTTTATTTTGTAATATATCAGCTAATTTCAGAGTATGGGTGGACCTCTCTGAAGTTGGGGATGTATGTTAGAAAAGTGTTAAAAGTATTATCTATTTTGTGTGCTGTTAAATTAGTAAATTGCATGGTAAATAAATATCTTATCAATCATATATTTGCATTCGATACATAACAATTTAAATTGTTTCTGTAAGTTTTACATTCATTTTTTAACACTGTACTATCATTTTTTAGTAGAAGTCTTTTCATTTCATTACGTGTTTTTATAGACCGAGCATTGAGAGATCGTCTTGTGTGTGGTGTCCAAAATATAACTATACAACAACGTCTGTTGGGTGAACCGGAAACATCAACCTTCCAGCAAGCTATTAAGTTAGCTTTAACTTTAGAAGCTGCCGAATCACAAAGTCACTTAGTACATGGTACCGTGGAAAATATGAATAAACTGTCAATACAGAAGAAATCGTTTAAAACTAAACCGAAGTCATTCTGTTTTAGATGTGGTAGGAATCACAACCCATCTCAGTGTCCAGCAGTAAACTGGGAATATTTTACTTGCAAGAGGAAAGGTCATACCAGTATGGTTTGCAGAGCTAACAAAAATATTAAAATTAAACACTTAGAAACTGAGAATGCCGTCGAAGATGAAGATAGTGAGGAAGAAGTTGACGACATAGGATTCCTTGGTAAACTAGGTGAAGGAAGTAAAGCCTTGCAGATTAATTTAAGTATTCAAGGTAAAGACTGTATTTTTGAAACTGATACTGGTGCTTCTAGAACAGTCATGCATGTAACAGATTTTAATTATTTATGTCCTAAATTAAAGTTAAATCCAGTCAAATTTAAACTAAAGGTTGTGTCAGGTCAACAAGTTCATATTCTAGGTGAGGTAATTGTCAATATTATGCTTAAGAATAAAAGTTACATGATGCATCTAGTAGTTTTAGAATCCAGTAATAAGTTTATACCTTTACTAGGTAGGGATTGGCTTAATGAATTGAGTCCTAATTGGAAAAATATTATTTGTCATGTAGAAGTATCAGAGATCATACCTAGTGCTAGTCAGCTGGTAGGTCAGTTAAGTAGTCCGAGTTAATCTTCTAGACAGTTGAGCCAGTCAAAAGGTTATTCTGTAATCGAGTCAAAGGAAAATAAAATATTGTTTGAAAAGGAAGTAAAAAGTAAATATCCAAAGGTATTTAAAGAGATACTGGGCTCGGTAATAAATAATTACAAAATAGATATAAAATTGAAAGATAACGTAACACCAATTTTTCATAGAGCATATGATATGCCGTATGCCCTAAAACCGAAAGTAGAACTGGAATTATCTAGACTAGTTGAGGAAGGTACACTTACTAAAGTTGCTCATAGCAATTGGGCTAGTCCCATAGTGGTGGTGCCTAAGAAAAATGCAAATGAAATACGTTTATGTGTAGATTTCAAACGTACAATCAGTACCATAATAGAAAGTAGTCATTGCGTCTTACCATGTCCACAAGATATGTTTTCAAAACTAAATAACCAAGAATATTTTACAGTATTAGACTTGAGAGGAGCATATCAACAATTACAGATAAGTGATAGCTCAAGAAAATATCTAACTATAAATACACATATTGGATTATATATGTTTAATAAATTGCCATATGGAATAAGTTGTGCTCCAGGAATTTTTCAGTCAGTGATGGAAAATATTTTAGTTGGGTTATCTAATACAAGCTGTTATTTAGATGACATATTAACAAGCGGTTCAACATTAGAGGAATGTCACAAAGATGTACTAAGATGTTTAGAACGTCTAGACGAATACAACGTACAAGTAAATTCGGAAAAATGTAAATTTTATAAACAAACGGTTGAGTTTTTAGGTCATTCTTTAAGTAAAGATGGCATCAGGCCAATAAATAGTAAACTATCATGTATCAAAGATACACCAGTTCCAGATAACTTGACTCAGTTAAAGTCTTATTTAGGTCTTATTAATTATTATGCAAAATTTGTACAGATGTTGTCTTCAAAAGTTAAACCTTTATATAACTTATGTAAAGCGAATATTCCATTTAAGTGGAATACAGAATGTAATGAAGCTTTTAATCTTAGTAAAGAGTTATTGTTATCCAGTAAAGTTTTAACACACTATGACCCAAAATTACCAATATATGTGACTTGTGATTCTAGTTCATATGGAATCGGGGCAATTTTGAGTCATAAAATAAATGAGGAGGATAGGCCTATATTATTTGCATCGGGTACATTGTCAAAAGCGGAACAAAAATACTCCCAAATAGAAAGGGAAGCTGGCGCAATAATGTTCGCTTTGAAGAAATTTCACATATTCATATTTGGGAGACATTTTATTTTGGTTAGTGATCATCAGTCATTAAAATTTTTGTTTGGTAAAAATAAAGCAATACCAACAACCACAGCTTCGCGTATAACTAGGTGGGCAATAAAGCTACCAGGATATGACTACGATATTGTTTATAAAAAAGCTGTTTATAAACGCAGATAGGAAATGCTGATGCCTTATCACGCCTTCCTATAGAAAGTGAAACTAAAGTTACAGATTCACTCTATTCATTTAATTTAGTAAATGAAATTCCTATAAATTACCAAGATATAGCCAAAGCTACAAAAAAAGACATTACATTACAAAACGCCATAGAGTTTACTCAAGTTGGATGGCCCAATCATGTAAACGATGAGAATTCTAAACCTTACTTCATAAAAAGAAATGAACTATCTGTAGAAAAAGGCTGTCTCATTTGGATTAATAGAGTAGTTATTCCAAAAACGTTACTAGGGGAAGTTCTTAAATTATTTCACGAACAACATACAGGAGTTGTTCGAACGAAAATGTTAATTCGATCTTATTGTTGGTGGCCAAATGTAAATTCGGATATTGAAAAACTAATTCAACTTTGTGAAGTGTGTCAGAAAACACAAAATCTTACTAACAACACAAGTTTGTTACCTTGGGCGCAAACTGAAAGAAATTTTGAGAGGGTTCTTATTGATTTTTTTCATAAAAGTAATTTCTTATCTTAATAGATAGTAAATCTAAATGGTTAGAAGTTAAACTAATGAATAATAGTACAATTAAAAGAAATATTTTTTGTTATTGGTTTACCCAATGAAATTGTAAGTGATAATGGACCACCTTTCAGTTCTTCAGAATTTGTACATTTTTGTTTAGCAAATGGAGTCAAACCGACAAAGTCACCACCATATTATGAGCAATCTAATGGTCCAGCTGAACCCGGGGTGCAAACAGTAAAAAAAGCATTAGAGCGTGCATTATTTTTTGAAAGGGGAATAATTCCAAAGGAAGTACTATTGTCAAAGTTAATTAACTTCTTATTTGTCTATAGAAATACTCCTTCGACAGTATCTGGACTATCACCTGCACAATGCGTTTTTAAATTTAGACCTAGAACTAGATATGATCTCCTGAAACCGAATTTTGAAAATATTTCTAATAAGAAAACAGAATTTATACGAAAAGTTAAAGTTTATTCTGTAAACGATAATGTGTTTGTTAAGGATAAAATTACCAAAATGTGGAATATAGGAACAATTGTAAAAATAATTAGCTTTAATACTTATTTAGTAAAAGTAAATAATATAATCAAATATGTACATGCTGATATGTTAAGACTTGCTAATGAAAATTACAAATGTGTTCTTCCTGAAATTACTGGAAGACCGGCAACTGTGAACGTTAATCGTACTCCAGTTATAATTAGTGATGTGGCGATTAAAAGTGTCAATCCCAATATTGGACAAAGTTCTTCAGAAGAAAATATAGTTACACCAAATGAAAGTGACCCTGGTCCTACTCATAAGTTTACTGATAAGAAAAATGTAAACCTTAATACTAAGCTTACAGAGGACCTTTCTACTACTAGATCTGGTAGGATCATTAAAAAACCAGAAAAATTGGACCTGTAACCTTAGAGGTGGAATATAATATATCAGCTAACTTCAGAGTATGGGGTGGACCTCTCTGAAGTTGGGGATGTATGTTAGAAAAGGGTTAAAAGTATTATCTATTTTGTGTGCTGTTAAATTAGTAAATTTCATGGTAAATAAATATCTTATCAATCATATATTTGCATTCGATACATAACAATTTAAATTGTTTCTGTAAGTTTTACATTCATTTTTTAACACTGTACATCATTTTTTAGTAGAAGTCTTTTCATTTCATTACGTTTTTTTATTGAATTGATGATACCAATGGTTATCCATGGCTTCCGTTTATTTATATTATTTTTGTAATGTTTCTTAATAACTTTTGATCGTTCAATTAGAGTCTAGAATGTAGAGGAAAAAGTATCAGCAGCCATGTTTGGATCATTTAATATCAAGACGTTGTTCCAATTTTGTTCTTTGATTAGTTGTAATTTTTTTATGATCAATTTTTTTGGTTATTGCATTTTCAATAGTAAAAATAAATCCAAAGAAATTGAAATAGAAGGAAACCCAAATATGACATGCAATGAAATTAATGACTATCTTGTAAATGCAGCCCCAAATTTACAAAAAAAAACTTGAAAATGTAAAGTTCCATACTAATATTGTAAGTAATACTAACTCTATGTATGTAGATCCAGTAACTCCAGAAGAAATAACTGAAAAACTTAAAAAATAAAATGAGTAGTGGATATGATGAAACACCCACAAGTATTCTACGGTACTGTGTATATGAATTATCTCACCAAGTTATATAATCAATAACTCCTTTCATCAAGGAATTTTTCCAGACCGTCTTAAATTAGCGATAGTAAAGCCAATATATAAAAAGGGAGACCCTTCACTGAAAGAAAATTACAGGCCAATAAGCCTTCTGCCATCTTTTTCAAAAGTCTTCGAAATAGCAATGTGTAATAGACTATTAAAATTCTTCCAATCACAAGATCTCCTCAGTAAACATAAACATGGTTTCATAAGAGGTAGGTCCATTGAAACTGCAGTGTTTAATTTTGTACAACAAATTACAAAAAATATTGAAAACAAACAACTTACCCTGGGAATATTCCTAGACCTGTCTAGAGCCTATGATTGTTTAGATCATAATATACTGTTAAATAAGCTAGAACTATATGGAATATGAGGAGTACCCCTGCAGTGGATTCGGTCCTACCTCTCAGATAGAACTCAAAAAGTGATCATTGAAAAAGACTTTGATATATACATTTCAAACGAAGGAAGGATAAGAGTTGGAATTCCACAGGGCAGTGTTGTTGGCCCTTTATTATTTATTATATATGTTAACGATCTTTCTCATGCGTTGACTAATCAAAACACTAACCTACTAAGTTATGCAGATGATACCAATCTGTTAGTGTACGGAAACTCCCATGGAAACATAATAGATAATAAAAACTTAGCATTAACAAATATAGCTGAATGGTTTTCTAGAAATAAATTAATATTAAACGGAAATGTTGAACACTGTATACGCTATCTAGTGTGGTTGCTAAGAAAAGCAAAAAAAAACTATGTAATAAATAATAATAACAAGAAAAATTGAGAAGTTGGGCAGTGGGAAAAAAGGCACTTTATTGTAGACTGGCTGTATCCATATTAATAAAAACTGTATGTAAAAGCATTCGTCTTCATAAATAGTAATTAAAATAACCCGTGTATTAATGCCTGGAGCACCAGGATCAACAAGAAAATATATTCCATATTGCCCAACCACAAGCAGAGCGTGGAGGCAAGCTTAAACATTATTCATGGTCCTTTGAGCAGTGATAAGCATATCAGGTCAGAAAATGCAAAATTATAAGATCAAAATCAATTCCAATCAACAATCCAATTTTTAGGTATATTCAAGTGACTCAAAGTTCTCAGCAATAGCACATGACAAGCAAGAGCGGTGGAAAACAATAATCAACCATATTGAAGGTCGGTGTATATCATTATTACATTGTAGTTAACCAACCGCACCCACTTGTTAGTTTGCTAATCATATTTTTTATAGAAACACAAATATTATCGCGTAATTTTGGTGATTAATATTTACGGCTGCTTCAATAATATTTTGAGGTGGTGCGTATCAGCTAGGCACTCTTCAGATTTGTAATCAAACAAATCATTTGTCATTTTGACATTTCACAAAAATAGATTCAGAAAACTTACTTCAACTCATATTTAGTTTTATAATACGTATAAAACGTCAATAGTCGAAACACTGGAACGTGAGGAGTTTGAATCAAAATATTTTGAGGTAGTAGGTCTGGCATCGAAGATTTTGCAAAACCAAGCGGATAAGGTAAGTCGCTTATTAACCGCTCATCAGATGTTAATACCTTTAATATTAAATTGCCACAAATTAAGTTACCAGAATTTTCAGGTTCGTATGAAAAGTGGACTGAATTTCATGATACATTTAATGCATTAATTAATGATAATCCCAAGATTCAAAAATATTACTTACAAGCGTCGTTAAAGAATGAGGCGGCTCAAGTTATCATGTCATTAGCTGTATCTGAAGCAAATTATGATATTGTGTGGAAGTTGTTAACTGAACGATTTCAGAATAAAAGAGCAATTGTTTCTGCACATATTAGTGGTATCGTCGAACTGTACGTTACTAGTAAAGATTCGCATGTTGCACTCCGCTCATTTTTGGATAGTTTCTTGAAACATTATCAAGCTCTAGAAACATTGGATGAGAGCGTAAAACATTGGGATACCATATTAATTCATTTATTGACTGCGAAGCTCGATGTTTCATCTAGAAATGAATGGGAATGTTACATAAAACTTATTCAATTACCAAAAATAAGCGATTTTACGTCATTTCTGAAAGAACGTTGTCATTTATTGGAGGCATTGACTCCCAAAACAGATCACAAAACAAATTATAGAAATACAGTCGGTAAAAGGCACGAATTTAAGTCTCATGCACATATAACAACCAATAAGGCTTCCTGTATTTTATGCCGGAGCACACATTACATCTTTTCATGTAAGCAATTTCTAGATATGCCGGTTCAGACAAGATATTCAGAAGCAAAGCGATTAAGGCTTTGTACTAATTGTTTACATCCTGGCCATTCAAATTCAGAATGTATTTCCAGTACATGCCGAACTTGTCACAAAAGGCACAATTCTCTCCTCCACATAGGAACTCAAGATAGACAAGATAATGATCAGTCACAAATTAGCCAATCTAATACGTCTAATCAAATAACTTCAAATCATCAAAATAATAATCTGACCAATCAATCAGGTAGTAACACAGATGCACCATTATCAAGCATGCCAGTCAATGACTGTAGTATAAGTTCACACGACAATCAACAAAAACCTGGTTTTTTCGTGTTACTGTTCACGGCTCTAGTATATATATGTGACATAGATAATCAACTGATTCAATGCCGGGCTCTTCTCGATAATGGGTCTCAGTCAAATTTTGCAACATCCGAATTGATTTAGCGCCTAGGTTTACATACATCTAAAATAGATTTATCTGTTTCCGGAATAAGTCAGGCAGTAACCCGGATTAAAAGACAGACAAGTGTAAAAATAATGTCCATGCACAACGAATTTAGCACAAAACTATCGTGCCTCATAGTCGAAAAAATGACTGATGTCATGCCACAGCAAACCTTTAGCACAAATGATTTTAAATTACCCGATATCATTAAATTAGCAGACCCAAACTTTAATCAGTCCTCTCAAATAGATTTGCTGATAGGAGCAGAGGTATTCTTTGACTTGCTTTGTATTGGTCAGATTAAATTGGGTAGTGGTAAACCCACTCTAAATAAAACAAAATTGGGATGGGTCGTATCAGGACATATATTTAATCCTCAACCTCAAAACAAGCAAACGTGTTTTGTCACAACCGATTTAGATCTACACGATCAATTAGAACGATTTTGGCAATTAGAGGAGAATAAAAGTAATAGTGCATATTCCCATGAGGAAATAGAATGCGAAAATCATTTCAATTTTAAACGGGATAATACGGGTAGATTTATCGTCAAATTACCATTACGAGGTAATTATACAAATTTAGGTTACTCGCAAGTGAGTGCCATTCAGCGTTTTTATGCAACTGAACGTAAATTGACAAGAAATTCAAAACTTAAAGACGAGTATTGTAAATTTATGGATGAATACGAATCTCTCAGCCATATGAGCCGTATCAACCCTAATGAAAACACACAAAATGTGATCTATTATATACCCCACCATGGCGTTAGAAAATCATTTAAGTTTAACCACTAAGCTTAGAGTAGTTTTTGATGCGTCGGCTAAAACTTCCACAGGACTATCATTGAATGATACTCTGAAAGTAGGTCCAACAATACAAAATGATCTATTTTCCATAATTAGTCGGTTCCGGCAACATAACATTGTACTAATTGGTGACATCGCAAAGATGTACAGGCAAATAAATATAGAGCCATCACAACGCGATCTACAACGTATTGTTTGGAGGAATAATCCTAATGCGGAGTTAGGACATTTTCGACTAAACACGGTTTCTTATGGAACAGCTTCAGCGTCCTTTTTAGCCATACGATGCATAAAACAGTTAGCAATAGAAAATGTCAGTACTTTTCCACTGGAATCTCAGATAATGATAAATGATTTCCATGTGGACGATTTATTGACCAGTTCCCACGATGTTGACAGCATGATCGCTATTCAAAAAAATATCGCAAATATATTAGGAAGTGCAGGTTTCGAATTGCGGAAATTTTCTTCAAATAATCCTCAAGTTCTAGCCGATCTCTATAATAAACCAGAACATATTTCTCATTATATTATAACAGACAATGAACACATGAAAACTCATGGTATATCTTGGAATCCCACATCAGATAATTTTCAATATGAATCTAAACCATTCACGGGAGAGAATATTTCAAAAAGAACAATTCTCTCGCAAATATCGCAAATATTCCATCCATTGGGACTGTTGGGTCCTATAATAATTCAACCCAAAATAATTTTGCAAAGACTTTGGCAACTTCAAATTGGGTGGGATGATTCTATTCCTAGTGACTTATATACAATTTGGAATAATTTTTATTCACACCTAAATGAAATAAACTCAATTCGAATACCCAGGCATGTCACTATAATAAACGCATTAACTATACAGCTACACGGGTTTTGTGATGCCAGTGAGCGGGCCTATGGTGCAGCCTTATATTTAAGATCACAACCTTCAGATACCTCACAGGTTAGATTGTTATGTGCTAAATCACGTGTGGCACCATTAAAGCCCATTTCATTGCCAAGACTTGAGCTGTGCGGTACATTGTTACTTGCTCGGTTAGTACAAAAAATCACTACAGCTTTGACTTTAAAAATCGATAACATGTACTTTCGGACAGATTCAACTATAGTTTTATCATGGTTATCGGCTGAGCTATGTAGATGGCAAACATTTGTTTACAACAGAGTTTCTAAAATACAACAATTAACACCAGTTAATAGGTGGCATCACATAAACTTGGCTAATAATCCTTCGGACATAGTATCACGTGGTATCAATCCAAAAGAGCTTTCAAATTCCACTTTGTGGTGGAACGGGCCGTCATTTCTTTTGTTAGAATCACAATACTGGCCAGATAAATCACACATAACTTATTATGCCCGCGCTAGTGCGGAAGCACCAGAAATGAAACGTCAAATTAGTTTATTGCCACATGTCACATATGCTTTATTCGAGCGCTTTTCAGATTTCACAAAGTTGCAAAGATGTGTTGCTTTTTGTTTAAGATTTTGCAATAACTCGAGGTCAGCTATTGGAGCGAGACAGAACGTTTGACTATTTAGGAACTGTCAGATAGTTCTAGAACATTAGTTAAAATGATTCAGCGTCAAACATTTTTCGAGGATATTTATTTATTTATTTATTTATTCAATACATTTGTCCAACAGTACAAAAGAACCAATTACAGGACAAGAAAGCGACAAAAAAAAATAAAATACATACATATAAGTGACAAACAATATAAAATTAATTACAAGTGCCCTACATGTTTATATTATTTTAACATTAACATTATGGGACGCTGCAATTCTTAAGAGAAGTATGAATTGAATTGACCGTGCAGTTGAATATATCACAAGCATCACAAATTGAATTGTAGTTAGTGCAAATAACGAATATAGGAGACTTCAGCATTATATTGGTTCATGCCGGTTGACAATAAAATGTGAGAGGGTTGCGACTGGCGGCTCTTGGAATCAAAAAGTTCAACTGGCTTAGTGCAGGAGGGCAGTCAACCCTGTTGTGTATGAGCAAATACAGGAATTTTACAACATAAAATTGCCTTCTAAATTTTAATGACTCGAAGTTGAACCTATTTAACAGATAAGTCTGGTCGCAGCCTCTGTTTGGATACTTACCATCAGTGCGGGAGCAGAGCAGTTTTAAGAATTTTCTAAGAACGGACTCGATTAATTTGACTTGATAATCATAGATAGGGCTCCAAATAAGTGAGCAGTACTCAAGTTTAGACTGAATATAGCAATAAAATAGTTTGATTAAGACGCCATTGTCCCGGAAGACTTGACTTAGTCTTAAAATAAACCCTAAGGTTTTCATAGACGAGGAAACCGTTAACTCGATATGCTTGGCAAATGATAATTTGTTATCAAACAATACTCCTAGATCTCTGGTTGAGTCGGTACGGGACAAAGATTGTGTGTCGATATGATAGTCGTATTCAATGAGTTCATCTTTTCGTGAGTAAGTTACAACCTTGCATTTGGTTATATTTAGAGCAAGGGAGTTTAAATGACACCACTGTGCTACTTTATTAAGTCCCCTTTGTAGCATATGACAGTCGTCTATGGAGTTTATTGACGCAAAGATTTTTAGGTCATCTGCGAAAAAAAGCTTTTTGCAACAAAGAGTGTCATTGAGATCATTGACAAAAAAAGCAAAAAATAGCAGACCTAAATTGGAACCTTGTGGTACCCCTGATGTTACGGTATATGAGTTAGAAGTAAAACCATTGTAAGCGACATAATTAAGGCGGTTTGTCAGGTACGAAGAAAAGAACTGAACAAGAGTGGTAGAGCAGCCGTACAGTCGAAGTTTGGATAGTAATAGGCAATGATCAATGCGATCAAATGCCTTGGAGAAGTCCGTATATATCACATCCACCTGACCTCGTATGTCAATGATATCGGAGAGATATTGAGTAAAACATAATAGGTTAGTAGTAGTTGAACGTTTTTCCATGAAGCCGTGTTGGTCCACAGAAATGACATTTTTAACAAGGGGGTAGATGCGATTATACAGGGACATCTCAAAGACCTTCGCAAAGTTGCACAATAATGTAATTTGTCTGTAATTAGCAATATCAGAGGAATCTCCCTGTTTTAGGATACCTAACTTAAGAGATAGGTTAAATAATATTCTCAACGGTTGGCAGAGTACATAGGCACAATCTCTGATAAGGAAGCTAGGAATGCCGTCCGGTCCACTTGTCATTTTGTTCTTCAACTTTTTTATAGAATCGGTTATTTTCTCCTCAGATAAATTGATTACATTTAAACTTGGCATGTTAACGTCAATATTGTGATCGATGTCAATGGTATCATTAGGTTCGGAGTGAGTAAAAGCTTGCTCAAAGAGTCGACTAAAGGCTTCAACAATGTCTTGAGGGTTGTGAAGCTCCTCATTATTATAGCGCATTGTCCCGGGTATCTGCCTTTTTTGTTGTTGACAAAAGACCAAAACATAGTGGGGTTGGTTTTGATCGAATGTTCCACTCTTTCGATACATTTTTTGTAATCACGAATACTGAGTGCCTTAGCTGAAGCCCTGGACCGTTTATAATTATTTAAAGATTCTTCGCTATGGCACTTATTATATTGTTTACGATGACGTTCCTTGTCGCGAATGGCAGCTCTTAATTCAGTGCTGTACCAAACTGGGTATTTATACTTAATAGACTTATAGTGCGGCACATGCGCGTCTAGTAACGACTGAAACACAATGTAAAAAGAATCGCAAGCTGAGTTAATATCTTGAAAAGTAGATAAGAATGACCAATCGGTTTCAAGAATTGAGTGATAGAGAGCGGGAAAGTCGGCCTTCCGAAAATTGTAGGAGGTTTGTGTGGTCTTACAGGGGAATTTGTCGAGATGTTGAGCGTGGATGGTTAGTGTTATAGATAAGGCCGGATGATGCTTGTCTTCCGCGACTAATGGCGACTCATCATGAAAAATGTGACAGTGACATTGACTTTTTGCCAGAACTAAGTCAAGGGTTCTACCGTTGTCATTTTTTACATTGTTATATTGATCTAGTGATAGGAAATCCATAAAATTGCATAATATGCGGCTTTTTGGGTCATTATCAGTAATATTAAATAGAGGAATGTTGAAGTCTCCTATAATTACGGGGTTCTCAAAGTTACACACAATATTTTCCAATTGATCAAAAAATTGTTCGAGTTCTCCTGTTAACGTGTTAGGAGGAATATATAAGACAAAAACAGCAAGTGTGTGGTGCTGAAACAGGTGTTTACTTCCCACAATATCAATATTCGGAAAGTTATTTCGGATCGGTGTTAAATCGATGTGCATAGAGTGAATATGATCATTAGTAGCTATTAGAACTCCACCGCCACCACGGCTTAGGCCTGTTAAACTAGGTCACATCTGGATACACTATATGATTCGGGAACTAGCTCCGAATTGGAGATGCTGTTCGAGAGCCAGGTTTCACTGAGACAGATGGATTCATATTGACATGCACTGACACTGGGGTAGAGAGTGTTAATTTTGGTGTTGAGTCCACGAACATTCTGGTAATAGAGGCCTAGATCAATGGTGTTGGTGGACTTAATCAGTTTTTTGGAAAACGATGAGAGTTAGCAGCATTATGCCTATTAAGCGGTTGATGACGGTTTTGGTTACTAGATATATACTTGTCTACATAGAAACCTTTGGGCCAGAAATTGGCCGACAAATGTCGTTCCTCCAAATCTTTGGGTACTCCCAGTTTGAAGCTTGCACTCTTAGGTCTCCTGAATTTGGATCGCAATTTAATGCATCTGCATAAGTGACGATATTCACTATCTAATATATCTAACAGATCGCCTGTCTCTGTTTCAGTGCTAAGGTTTGATAGGTAGATCCGGGATAATTCAGGCACTTTTTCCCCAATATTGGGGTTAGCTACTCTAATATTTGGCCTACTTGGACCAGAGCAGATTAAACCTGAAGCTTTACTTTTTGTGTACATCTGGTGTTGGGGGCTACTATCCATGGTAGTAGTATTGCCTGCCGTCGCCTCCACAGTATACGCAGTAGGGGCCGTATTGATGTTTTGCTTAGAAAGTTTAGGCTGTGGCTGCTTATTCCTGTTTATAGATGATGATGGTTGCATTGATTTCCCATTATCCGGTTGTGGGAGCTGTTTGCCATGGGGCACTGGTTGAAGTGCGCTGCCAGTCATGTTTAGTTGGCGAGGTTGTACGTTCACGGATTTATTGCTATTGTCTAATAGCTTGATCAAATCAATATTACAATCTTTTAGAATTGTGAGATCATTGTGGAGATTTGTTATTTGAGCTTGGAGATTACTTAGGTGTTTCGCTATGTTTTCTTCAAAGTCAGACCGTTCACTTGAAGTTGCTAGTGAAGATTTTTGAGTTTTCTCATTTGCAGTGCACTCTGGGCACCAATAGAATATTACTCTTTTTTTTTAAAGCCACCGCTCTTAATTCAGTTGAGGTTAGCTGTGTGCAATCCTGGCACAATTTAGAGGCACATTTATCACAACTGATTAGTTCAGCATTTAATACATCACACTTAGAACATATGGTCATTTTTATATAAAAATATTTGAGTACGCCCCTGTGGTGTTTATTTTGTTTTTATGTTATAGACCAGTTTTTGTGTGATTTATTATCTTGAGATGGTAGTAGTTTTTTGTAGTTGTTTATCTATTACTTATAGCACAATATTGCAAATTACACTATTAATAACAAATGCTTTTAATGTAAAAAGTTATTGTCTGATGAAGTAGATTTTTAATTACTTGTGATATAAATTTTGAAGTATTTAAACTTAGGAGAACACTACTTTTTGCTGTTTTTAACACAGCTATTTTAACACAGCCACTACACTTCAAAGCACTTTTATACATACTTACTAAAACAATCAAAAACGATAAAATCGAATAGTAAACTTGCATCTCTCAATCCATTTATAGATAAAGATGATATTATTCGTGTCGGAGGTAGACTTAGGTATTCCAAATTAACTTATAACCAAAAACACCCGATGTCACTTCCGCAAAAACACCAGTTTACAAAGTTAATAATAATTCATGAGCATTTATTTACGCAATTTACACGCTGGTCCTCAAGTGACACTTTCTTTTGTGAGGCAAAACTATTGGCCTTTAAATGGCAAACAAGCAGTAAAGGCAATCCTGCACAAATATATTCCTTATTTTAAAGCTAAACCTACAAGTATTTCGCAACAAATGGGAGATTTACTTTACCCTAGAGTAAATTCATCAAGAATTTTTTCTACAACTGGTGTCGATTACGCTGGACCTTTTCAGACAAAGGACGGTAAGACACGTAATCGGAAAGTGGTAAAATGCATTTTTGTCTGTTTTGCCACCAAAGCAGTACATTTAGAATTGGTTAGTGATGCATTCATGAACGCACTTAAGCGATTTGTGTCAAGGCGTGACCTGTGTAGAAAAATATATTCTGATAATGCTACAAATTTCAGCGGTGCCAACAATGAGCTACTAGAAATTAATAAATTATTACAAATGACAAATTTAAAAACTACTTATCTCAGACAAATATCGAATGGCATTTTATACCAGCTCGTTCACCTCACATGGGCGGTCTATGGGAGGCGGCTGTAAAATCTGTTAAAAATCACCTCAAACGGGTCACAAATAGTTTTTTGTTTACATATGAGGAATTTTATACCCTTCTTGCACAAGTGGAGGCGGTTTTAAACTCACGCCCCCTGGTTCCTCTTTCGGACAACCTGAATGATTTGGAAGCTATTACACCAGGACATTTTATAATTGGGGAGCCGCTCACAGCTGTACCTCAAGCAATATGCAGGAAATCCCAGTTAATCTTTTGTCACGATACCAACACATTTGTAAAATGAACCAGGACATCTGGAAATGTTGGTCCATTGACTATCTACACCAACTACAGCAACGATCGAAATGGAAGTTCCAGGAGTCTTCTCTCCAAGTAGGTGCATTGGTACTTTTAAAGGAGGACAATGTCCTCCCTCTTCATTGGCCAATGGGTCGAATTTTGGCTACACATCCAGGAGCTGATGGATTAGTGCGTGTAGTTAGTGCAAAAACCCGTAATAGTGTTCTCAAGCGGGCTTTAAATAAAGTTTGTTTGTTACCAATAGAATTATAAGTTTCATGCCACTGGACGACACATGCTTTGGCACTTATTTCTCTGAATTGTTTAAAATGATTATTTTATTTTAGTTGTTAATAGAGTTTTGTATTAGGTATAATATTCTCTATTACATTTGTTCTGTATTTTCATATTACGGAAAATAAGTTATTTTTATAAATGCATAATGCATGTCAGTCTACACTACTGATCACTTTATTCATTGAAGCGGACACACTTCAAGGGCGGCGGTATGTTGAACACTGTATACGCTATTTAGTGTGGTTGCTAAGAAAAGCAAAAAAAACAATATAATAAATAAAAATAACAAGAAAAATTGAGAAGTTGGGCATTGGGAAAAAAGGCACTTTATTGTAGACTGGCTGTATCCATATTAATAAAAACTATATGTAAAAGTATTCGTCTTCATAAACAGTAATTAAAATAACCCGTGTACTAATGCCTGGAGCACCAGGATCAACAAGAAAATATATTCCATATTGCCCAACCACAAGCAGAGCGTGGAGGCAAGCTTAAACATTATTCAGAAAATAAAACAAATTATGTACAATTTCAAACTAAACAAGTAAACCTAGATTTGAGTGAAATCATTAAATTAAATGACAACACCAAATTCTTGGGCATCTATATAGATAAAAATCTAACATGGTCTGATATATATGCAAATAATTAAATGAACTCAACTAAACACTTAGAGTTTTAAAACAATATATAAACTCTGAAGTTTTAAAAACAATTCACTACGCAAATTTTCAGTCAGTATTAAGATATGGTGTAATGTTTTGGGGAAATTGTTCCAATGTTAATGATGTTTATGTGATACAAAAAAGAAGAATAAGAACAATACAAAATCTTGGGTATAAGGAGTCCTGTCGTGGAAAATTTAAAGAAACTGGTGTCCTAACAGTTACTGGAATATATATTTATGAATGCTTGCTCTTCTTAAATAAAAAAATTATATAAAAAAATATTTTTAAGAAAAAGCTTTTATTTGAAAAAACTACTAAAAAGTAAAAATAATTTTTTTTAAATTCATACACCTGGAAACCAAAAGCTTTGGGGGCGGTCATATAGCGCCATTGCATAGTTACTTTGCTCAATTGAACGCCCCCAAAGCTTTTGGTTTCCAGGTGTATGAATTTTAAAAAAATTATTTTTACTTTTTAGTAGTTTTTTCAAATAAGAGTAAAAAATATTTAAAAATATTTTTTACTCTTTAGTCTACTTATTTTACAGACAAAACCATTTTATTTGCCACTGCCATCCACCCCTTCCCTTTCCCGTCTTCTCACCCCCTAACACTACTTCCCACTTCTTCCCACCCTTTCCCCTACCCTTTCCCATCTCTCTCCACCTCTTTTCACCCCATCCCCACCTCTTCCCACTCCTTTTCACCTCTTTCCACATCTTCCCACCTCCTTCCACCTCTTACCACCCACCCCTCCTTTTCCATTTCTTCCCATCCCGTCCCACGTCCGCCATATTGAATTTAGAATGACGTCACATACTTTATCGTATTTTACTCGTCAAACCCTTTCATTTGATACCCATATCAAGGGGGTTGTGACTAAAAAGCCGATCCGCCATATTGGATTTAGACCGATAATGACTATACCATGTTGCATTGTCACCGGACTTATACACGTGTGCCAAATTTCAAAGCTGTAGCTTAATTAGAACTAGTCAAAATTCAGCTTGCAAGATTTGACCTAAACTAACAAACAAACAAATAAACAAACATTGCAAGTTAAATAAAAGCTTTTAAAAATAAAGAAATATTTGATAAACACGTTCACAATAATCAAACGATAAATTATAATTTTCCCCAGCAAACGGAAAAGTCTCCAATTTACTCGTGCATAAAATTCTACAATGTACTGCCTGATGAAATAAAAAATTTTGTTAACTTTAAGTGTTTCAAGAAAGCTATTTATAAATATTTACTAGAGGTGGAACCTTACACTGTGAGGGAATTTATGCAATATTCGAATTAATAATAATAATAATAATAATAATAATAATAATAATAATATTTTAAAGCAGGAGGGGCTGACTTTCATCTATCAAGCCTTTGGTGAGTAGCGCCACCACTTACTCCAGCTGGGGGTGCAAAACCGAACCGGCAGCCCTAGTGCACCCGGGAGGGGAAAGCTCATTCCCCTCTGGTGTCGGTCGTGGGCTAACCACCCGCAAGCCCAAATCTCTGGTTCTAGCTGACCAAAGACAGGGCCCCCACGATCGACCTCGAGCGGATAGGGGTCATGGGCAAGGTGGTGGGGCCCAACAGGACGGACTGCCCGATAACGACAACCGCGACGCATATGGACGCTTTGAGTGGACGGACGAGCTGAGGGACGACCTTATGCAGTGCTACGAAAGCAGTGAGCCTGCACGGAGGGGATACATGGCGCGGATGCATGTTCTGTGGTGTGATATCCACCCAGAGCATCGCGCTTTCACGAAACAAAACCTTCGTGACTATGTATCTCACCTCCGAAGCAGAGGCTACATCAGAACCGCTCTGAGGCCTGTTGAAGAGGTAGTCGACAGACCACCCGATCAACCGGTCGAGGAGGTGGTTTTAGATGTTCCACCCATAACAGAGGGCATCAGAACTAGAAGGGGGCTGCACCATCAAAGGCCCCCTCGGCCACAAGATCTGGTCAGAGTGGACGCAGAACTCAGTGAAGCTATTCCAGAAGAGGCGGATATCTGGCACATTAATTGTGCCATCTACGACGCCGCGATGCAGCTCTCTCCGATGGTGAGGCGGGATAATACTACTTCCCCGCAGGAGAGAGCTGACCGGCGTATAAGAAAGATGGAAGCCAAGATCCGGTCGGCGAGACAATATGCTTCCCGTATTCAGTGTGTGATGGATTACATGGCGGAGAACAGGCCTTTCACGCCAAAAGTGCGGCGAATCGCCGTCAACATAAGGCGAGTCCATCACACGCTTAACGTGGCAGTGCTGCTTACCACCAAGCAACACTGTCTGGATAGAATACGGATGCTAGTGGCTTGCAAAAAGTCGCTAGCAAGGCGGGCAGGGCAGTAGCGGAAAATAACCTTTTCCGCAAGAAGCCATCTCGCCTGTTCCAACCGCCTGAGCGTATTGTTGAGAATCCGCCGACTGTAGATCAGGTGGAAGACTTCTGGAAGACGCTTTACGAACAAAAGCGTCTACTAAACCGAGATACTCCAGCCCTGGCACACTTTGAAGCTTTCTGCCAAGGGCTCCAGCAGCCTCAAGCAGTGTGCCAACCGATAACGACGGAAGAGGTTCGAAGAGCCCTTGAAGGCTCCAAGAACTTTGCTGCTCCTGGACCCGATGGGATTAACAATTTTTGGTGGAAAAAACTTCCGAGCACCCACCGCCATTTAGCCAGAATTTTCACCTCGTGGCTAAATGGAGAGCAGCAAATCCCTTCCTGGATTATCGAGGGGCGAACCGTGCTACTCCCTAAGAACGGAGATCTGGCAGATCCAGCGAACTACAGACCGATAACCTGTTTAAACGCATGTTACAAGATATTCACACGTGTCTTGTACATGCGGGTACTCCAAGCAAGCGGCCCGGTTTACGAACGGATATACGAGCAACGTGGGTCTAAGAAGGGTGTCGCTGGCTGCAAGGAGAACCTGCTTATTGACAGATGTGTCACGCAGGACTCCGTGCAGTATAAGCGGAACCTTTCTATGGCCTGGATCGATTACCGCAAGGCATTTGACATGACATCTCACGAGCTAATTGTTCACATGCTCCAATGTCTTGCGGTGCCCGGTCCCGTAGCGAGATGCATAGAACAAGTCATGCCGCTCTGGAGGACTCGCTTTACTATAACATCTGGTAATGTTAGAGTCCAAACAGAGCCGGTTATGTTTAAGAGGGGTGTGTTTCAGGGAGACTCTCTCAGCCCCTTTCTATTTTGCATCTCGCTACTGCCGTTATCCGTTGAACTTCGCAGAACCCGTGGTTACAATTGCGGTACCCCCGGAGATAGGAGGCATAAGGTCACCCATCTATTTTACATGGATGACCTTAAACTCTATGCCTCTAGCGAGAGAGATTTACGTCAATCTCTCAGGGTGGTACATGAGTACACTCAGGCTGTCGGAATGGAGTTCGGCTTGGACAAATGTGCACTGGTTCACCTCAAGAGAGGACGATGCGGTGACTACGGAGAGGATGCGCAGCTTGTAGATGGAAGCATCTTGCACCACCTAGATGCCGGAGAGACGTACAAATACTTGGGTGTTGAGCAACGCTCCACCCAAGAAGTGTCAACAGTGAAAAACGCTCTCCGCGGCAAGTACCAGCACCTCCTCCGGCAGATTTGGTCTTTTGAACTGTCGGGGAAGAATAAGGTGTCTGCAACTAATATGCTTGCCGTTCCAATCCTCCTTCACTCCTTTGGGGTAGTGAAATGGACACAAGGCGAGCTGCGCCAACTCGATGTAGGAACCCGAAAGATGACGCATCTCAACAGAAGCTTGCATCCAAAATCGTCCGTTCCACGGTTATATCTCTCGCGACAACAGGGAGGCCGTGGACTCTTGAGTTTGGAGTATCTACATAGCAGGTCGGCTCTGGATGGAGCTTGCAAGATCATCAAGAGTTCGGATCCCCTTCTCTGCATGGTTAGCGACCATGAAAATTCAGGGATAGGAGCGTTCTTATTTAAGGCAGCACAAAGAGCAGCCGATGAACTTGGCCTCGACTTCGACACTGGGCGGGTAAACCCGAGTTCTGTCACCGAGCTGGAACCCGCTCAGCTAAAAGCCCATACAAAAGCAGCAGAGCAACGTAAATTTCTGCAGTTGCATAAAGATAAGCCCCTGCATGGAGTCTTCTACAAGAACATCGAAGACAGGGGCTTATCTGAGAAGCTGACCTTTGCTTTCCTAAGGTCAGCTGGGCTGAAATCTGAGACCGAAGGGTTCATTATGGCTTGCCAGGATGGTGTCTTTAACACACTCGTCTATCGAAGTCATGTCTTGGGTATAGAGGTCCCTGATGTAAACTGCAGGGCCTGCCGAAGGGAGCCGGAGACACTTATGCACTTGTTGTCGGCTTGTCCGACATACGCTGTCTCGGCCTATATCCACAGACATGATGGAGCATTACGTGTGCTGTACTATCATCTGCGGCATACGTATGGGATAGACGAGACACCAGTGCTGCCTTACGCTCCGGGGGATATTGAGTCCGTAGTGGGGAATGAGCGGTGCCTAATTTATTGGAACTACTCGTTTCCCACCCTCAGGCAAATACAGGCCAATAAACCTGATTTAGTCCTCCTCGATCACCAACTTAGGACAATGTTTGTCATTGAATTCTCCGCCCCAGGGGAAACAAACATTGTTCTGAAAGAGGAGGAAAAACGGACTAAATATCGAGATCTTCTCTTCGAACTCCGCAGACTCTATCCGGACCACACTGTTAAACTAGTGGTTCTTATCATAGGATGCCTAGGTGGCGCACACTGCTTTCGGAATTGAAGACGATACCGGCATGCCGAAACTCGGCAGAAGTCTTAGCCGGAAGAATGCAGAAGGCCGTTATCCTTGGCTCGTTACGCCTGCTCAGAGCACACGATTCGCGGACCCAGTGATCACTAATTCTACGGCGTAGGGAGTGGTCACTGGTATTACCAGCGTACCCTCTCTGGCATCGGAGACAGAGAGAAGGGCGACTGGCTTCACAAAAAAAAAAAAAAAAAAAAAAAAAAAAAAAAAAAAAAAAAAAATATTTATTTATTAGCAAAAGCTATAAATACAAACAATGACAATATTCAATATATCCATACGCAATACACAATATAGCAAAAAAAAATAAATTATACATACATAAATTCGGAAATCTAAAATATATATATGTAATAAATCTGTGTAATTGTATAATATTTTATATTTGTGTTTTTACCGCATATTTGAATGTGTAAACTGTTAGTGTTAGATACTGTCATGTCATATGTCATGTCCATTTCATTATGCTATTGCTCGGTTTCGGTCCCTGGATGCAACGACTAGTAGATGAAGAGATACTTGCACCAGTGGATAGTAGTAACTGGGGAACACCGTTGGTAGCTGTGTTGAAAGCCGATGGAAAAATCAGAATCTGTCGTGACTATAAAGCAACTGTAAATCCTTATTTATAGTCTGGTAAACTCTAAGGTGGCGTATGTATGAGTTGGTAACACGACGTATGATTTGATATGCGATGTGCATAAAGCTATAGCAGTGACATAGAGATGAACTAGTTGCGTATGTCTTATTCTCTTAGTTTATATGATGAAGCGACCTTTGGACGCACCAGCTTATAGTTTACTCGACCATAGAAGAAGTAGTCTATCCATTACCGACTATCGATATAAAGCAACTGTAAATCCTTATTTATAGTCTGGTAAACTCTAAGGTGGCGTATGTATGACTTGGTAACTCAACGTATGATTTGATATGCGATGCGCACAAAGCTATAGCAGTGACGGAGATGAACTAGTTGCGTATGTCTTATTCTCTTAGTTTATGATGAAGCGACCTTTGGATGCGCCAGGTTAGAGTTTACTCGACTATAGAAAAAGTAGTCTATCCATTACCGACTATCGATAGCATTTTTGCAAAACTTCACAAAGGTAAGCAACTTACTAAGATCGATTTATCGCAAGCTTATAACCAGTTCGAATTAGATGACGAAGCTAGTAAATTGTTAGTGGTAAACACAAAAAAGGGTTTATTCAGACCTAAAAGAATGCCTTTCGGAATATCACCCGCAAGCGCCAAATGCCAAAAGTATGTTGAACTACTTTTCCAAGGAATGGATAACGTTATAAATTTTTCCGATGACATAATCTTAACGGCGAAAGCGAGGAAGAACATTTAAATGCATTAGAAGCGGTGCTAGAAAACTTAGAAAAAGCAGGACTAACAGCTAGGTTAGATAAGTGTCAGTTTCTTAAAGACGAAATTGAATATTTGGGTCACAAAATTTCAAAAAAGGGCTTGCAGAAACTAGATAGTAAAGTAAGAGCTATTTCTCTTGCCCCCGCAACAAGAAATCCAACAGAACTTAGAGCATTCTTGGGCATGGTCAGCTATTATAGTAGATTTATTTATTATAACCCAATCGGGGATTATACTTTGCTAGGCGGCAGCTCTCTCGTCGGAGGCATTGGGTGTGAGTAAGGATCTTTGGAAAATTTAATTTTTAAAGTCTTCAATTATTTAAATAGGCGCCACTTAATCTTGTTTTAGTTAAGACCAAGAAAAAATGCCTATCCTAGCCTTTTGGGTTTGCGGGTGTTGCAAAAAAATAAAGTCAAGGTTGGGTCCTCAAATTAGATTTAATAATAAAAATTTATCACAATAAGGTATCCTTATGGGGTAAGAACGACAAGGTAAGCGACCCAGCGGCCGGGCGGCATGCTTCACGTGCGACCGTGGTTATCCAATAGCCGGTTGAATAATCGAATCACACAGCGCTTCCAACCATATAACCGTATTACAGCTCAAATTAACATAGATCCAGGATCATACAATCATAAAATATTAAACAGCAAGTCTACAGGGTAAGAGTTACTAAATGCGAAAATTCCAAAGTGTAAGTTGCAAAATGCAAGTTAGGCCGGCAAATCTACAAAACAAGAAATATTGTTATCGTTACTACAAATGAGGAACAATTAACAAACTGCCTACACGGCGAAACAAATTTAGACGTACCTTCTCGCAGAATGGCCCTTCTTTTAAATATAATTTAACAAAATTCTCTAAGCCATGTGCTCGGTGCCCCAACAGCTTCTTAAATGGCCGTTACTTCCTTCTAAACCCTTTTTTCCGCAACCGAATCCATGTACGTTGGAAACCCGTAATGAAAAACAATTGGTATTTAAAATTCATACACCGCGCAATGACGCGCTCACCCTATACCGACAGTGCGCTTAGCCGATAACCTGATTCTAAACTAAACGTAAACAACTAACATGGCTGTTTCTGTCCGAAAATTGGCGTAAACAAGTGTTAACTGAGAAACTTATGACTTTCATGTAAATATATCCCAGACATAAAGTGATTGAAAACGCACACGTTACGCGGCACCTAACTGCCTACATTTTACAATACTGGGAAAAGGTTTCACTACTGCTTTGCCCTGTTTTAGACGCCCGCATACGCTGACAATTTATCAACAAATTAATTTAAGCACTATGAGCCATGCTAATTACCAAACAAACTCTGAAGGTTCCTAGTACCATGAGGGAGTCGAACATTCTTCCAATAGGTATAGTAATATTCTACTTCCTTAAATTAACCGAATCGAACTTTATACCATAAAGATATAATTATAAATGCGTTGTGTCGCTCCTATGCGCTCAATGAAGAAATGTTCCTACCACTTACGTACAGGACAAGGTAAGGTATACCAAAAAGAACCACGCATACAGAGTTCGCCCCGAAAAGTACTATTTACCCGTTACATTATAATTTGGCAACACATCTTCAACCTTTGTATGCTTTATTAAAGAAGGATGTGAAATTTCATTGGTCGTTGGATCAAAAGAAGGCTTTTGAGAAAGTAAAGCGATTAATAACTGAAGACATAACCTTAGTGCATTTTAATCCTAAATTACCTTTGATTTTACAGATGGATGCGTCAAATGCAGGCGTGGCAGTGGTGTTGTTTCACAAGATGAGAAATAGAAGTGAACGACCCATCGCATGTGTGTCTCGAACATTGATGCCAGCCGAAAAAAATAATTCTACCATTTTGAAGGAAAGTGTAGCAATTTTTTATGGAGTTCAAAAATTCGAACAATACCTTATTGGGAACAAATTCACCCTAAGGACGGATCATAAACCTTTGACAACCATCTTCGGAGAGCATAAGCAGATACCAACCACATATGCCAACCGACTCCAAAGGATAGCTTTGTATCTATTTGGATTTAACTATAAGGCAGAGAACGTCAAGGGTAAAGAAAATCAATTAGTGGATTATCTATCCAGAGCCCCGCTAAGAATAAGAATGATAGACCAAGAGTTCGAAGGAAAAGGTAACGAGTTAATCAGAGCCGAAACAAATAAAGATACCATTTTAAAAAAAGTAAAGAAGTACATAATGCATGATAAATGGCCTAGTAGAGTCAATGACACCTTGAAACAGTATTTTCTAAAAAGACATGAACTTTCTGTAGATCATAGATATCATAATGAAGTTGGGTGACTGAAAGTGTATCATTTACAAAACTAGCTCCAGTAGTAAACGAAATATTTAGTGGAAGGAGTGCTCAAACTATTACAAGATTATATCTTTATGTAGTAAATGAATTTGTGCATCTGGTGATACAAATTGTTAAACTTTTTGTATAACAATTTGTCTAAAAACTGCAGAAATAATAATAAATTATTGACATCCTTGAAATAAAAAGTAAATGCCAGTGACAAAAAACTGTCCGCAAAAAGTGCCAGTAAAAAGGACACATTTATTTATGTATCAGGACCGGCTTCCAACATTTTAAATTTATGGGAAATACAAGTGAAGACACTGATCCTGACATCAGTGGAAAATATTACAAATGTTGTAAAAATAAAACTCTGTAGTATCTGTAGCAACATTTATAATATGTGGAGGTGTTTTCCACAATTCCTGTGTTGAAAGGAAAAATATTAAAACAGTTGGTGAAAACAAAGTCATATGTTGTAAGGAAAGTAAAACTGCTAAATCTAATGAAATAGTATATCTAGAGAAACAAGTACATTTATTGGAAGAATTAAATAACCAAAAGGACATAATAATAAAGGACAAGGAAGAAATAATCAAGCTGCTAAACGAGAAGATTGTAGAAATGGAAAATAAATTGAAATCCTGGGAAATTATATATAAACAAAATAATACTAAAATACTAACACACACGACGTCCAGATACATGGTCCATGCGCAAGTGAAATATCCGCTAAGAATAGAACTGCAAATTTGAGTTATGCGGACATTACAAAATCAAAGAAGGAAAATGTGCTAGTGATAAAACCTAGAAATAAACAAGATAGTAAAGATACTAAAAGAGTCATTAAAGAACATGTTAATATCACTGATATTAAAGTAGCGATTTCAAATATTAAAGAGGTTAACAATGGAGGAATTATACTGGAATGCACCCATAATGATGATTTTCAAAAATTAAAGGAAGAAACAGAGGAAAAACTTGGGAAAGACTATGAAATATGAGAGCCAAAATATCAAAAAGCCTGTATAAAAATAGTAGGACTGGATAAAGAACGAAGAGAGACTGAAATATGCTATAATAAACCAAAACAGATGTATTAACCAAGATGCTTATATAAAACTTATTGTCTCCAAAAAAATGCTTAAGAAATGGTTTGCTATAATTGAATGTGATGGTGATACTTTCCAAAAAATAATTGATAATGGCACCTTATGCGTAGAATATGCAGCATGCTCGGTATATGAGTACATTAAAGTGATTAGATGTTTTGGATGTTGTGGTTTTGATCATATGAAGAAATTCTGTACAAAAAATGAAAACTGTGCCAAATGTGGTCAAGGCAGACATGACCCAGAAAGATGTGATCAAATTGACCAAATTGTACAGAAGCAAATAATAAAGGTGAAAGTTTTAATGCCAATCATTCCCCATTTGATTTAGCATGTCCTTGCTATATAAAGAGAATAAACATGCAAAGAAAAAATATTGATTATAATTCTAAATAGCCATCACTAATAAAATAGTTCAGAGAAAATAAAGGTAATCAAAATAAGGATGAGGGAAAGGAACATATGCTCTGTGTAAGTCATGTTAACATCCGCTCATTAAATTCTTGCTTCAATAGCTTCTGTGATGAAATCCTGCAACAAAACTTTGACATAATCGGTTATCTGAAGACATGGATTCCAAGTACTTTCATATAGACAGCTACAAATTCTTACGATGTGATAGACAAACCAGAGGGGGTGGTATAGGAATATACATTAAAGCAGCTAAATGTGAAATTATATTGTGCAAGTTGTAATTCTCTAAGTGGTGTCGAGTATATGTGGATAATTGTAAACGTAAATCATAAAAAAGTAGCCGTAGGTGTTGTGTACAGACCTCCAAGTACACATATATCTTGTTTATTAGAAATCAGTGAGATGCTTGAAAGAATTTTCATGGAAGTTGATTATGTAATACTAATGGGAGACATCAATGTTGATATGATAGAACAGGAAAAAAATGATACCAAGTATTTTTTCTCTTTAATAGATAATTTTAATTTAATACAAATTATCAATTCACCAACAAGAATTACCCGAGAAACAGAGTCTTTAATAGATGTAATTTGTGCTAGTTCAGATTTAAAAATAATTTCGGTTGGCACTTATGATATGCTTAACCTAACAGATCATATGATGGTTTCATGCACTATAGATATAAGCTGTCCTGAAAAACAACAAAGATATTTTTATGTTAGAAATTTAAGCAAATTTGATATAAACAAATTTGCTTTAGATGCATTATCGAGCTGGAATTCAATATACAATGAGGAAGATGTAAATGTACAGGTAGATCTACTGAATAATTACATAACTGCGTTATTTGATGTTCATGCACCACTAAAATTAATTAAACCTAACAGTAAGTTCAAACCATATATAACATATAATATAAAAGAGATGATTAAATTAAAAAACAAAGCTCACAAAAAATATCTAAAAAGTAAAATGCAAGTAGATAAAGATTATTATATAGATACTAGCTGACCCAGCAAACGTTGTTTCGCCATATAAATTATAAATTTTTGTCCAAAAAATAAAAAGAAAATTTCTGGATAGGGCTACCCTTATCACCTAGGGGTATAAAAAATAGCCTACGACCTATTCTCAGACCTACCAAATATACACAAAAAATTTCATAAAAATCGGTCAAGCCGTTTCGGAGGAGTTCGATAACAAACACTGTGACACGAGATTTTTATATATTAGATGAAAAATTATGTTAATTTAGCGATTAAAAAGGTAAAAACAGCCTATATGAAATTTCAACTAAATAATTAAAAAAAGGATCAAAAGAAACTGTGGAATAATCTCAAAAAATGGGGCATATACAATCCTTGTACAAAGAGCTTGTACTTCCAGTTGATAATATTAATTTAGTTAACGATTATTTCGTAAATGTGGCCGGGGAATCTCAAATAAGTAACGAATTAGTCTCATATTTTCATGACAATAGGTTTATACAAAATGAAAATGTACGATTTAAGTTTAAAGAAATAAATGAAAATGATATATATGAGCAATTAAAACAAATTAAAAGTAATGCCTATGGTGTTGACGGTATTAATCTAAGGATGATAAATATTGTTATTCCATATTGTATTCAAATAGTATATTATGAATAAATCATTATTTCAAGGTATTGTGCCAAATATTTGGAAATCGGCGATAATCCTGCCTATTCCTAAAATTTCTAACCCCCTAGAATTGAATGACCTCAGACCAATAAATATTTTACCCACATTCTCTAAACTACTTGAAAAATTATCCAATCAATTTTCAGTTTATTTAACATCTTATAATATAATGCCTAGGCTACAATCAGGTTTTAGATGGGGACATAGTACTAGCACAGCTTTGATTAAAGTAGTGAACGATATTGCTAAAAGCATGGACCACTCGGAGATTACCTTCGTAGTTTTGCTGGATCAAAGCAAAGCTTTCGACTTGGTAAATTTTAATCTATTAGTATCAAAATTAAATTATATAGGATAGATGGTGTGGAGTTACAATGGTTCAAAAATTATTTAAATCATAGATATCAGTCAGTAAAGTTCAACAATGAATATTCAAATATTATGTTTGCAAAAAATGGGGTACCACAAGGTAGTATCCTGGGTCCTATTCTGTTTTCACTTTTTATGATCGATTTACCACCAATCTATTATGACTGCTTTTCAAGTGTGTGAGTTGCTATTTACATAGTCCCATTCTAAGTGATTACCTACGGTTTAAAATCTATATTAAAAGGTGTATTTGGTATCAAATTGTATGTAAAAATATGCTGTATAAGATAACATAATAAGCTGCGTGGTGACTTTTCATATAATAAAACTAATTAGTTAAAACCAACAATAGTGCTCAGTGACTGGAAAGTGTAAAACATAAACAAAAACATAATTCCTAATCAAGAAACAAAAAACAAAGTGAGTGATTAAATTTTATTTAAAGTCAGTGGTGTAGTTAATTTAATTTCCACAACAGGGCTGTACTCGAATATTTCACACAAAATGAGTAAATGTACTAAATGTGATACAACAAATATTGAACTGGTTAATTGTGACAAATGCACCTCAAAATTGTGTCAGGGCTGTACACAACTGACATCAACAGAATTGAGAGCAGTACTTTTGAAAAAGAGACTCATAATGTATTGGTGCCCAGAGTGTATTGCAAATGAGAAAACTCTGAAGACACCTCAAGAAATGTTTAGTAAACTATCTGATATTGAAGGAAGTGTAATGAAACGTCTGATTAATCTTCAAGATCAGATAATAAATCTCCATAATGATCTTGCGATTCTGAAGGAAACAAATATTGATCTGATTAAGCTTTTAAATAATAGATATAAATCTGAGAATTTGCAATCTCGTCAACAAAATATGCCTGTCTCCAACACATACTATAACCCCACCGGGGATTATACTTTGCTAGGCGGCAGCTCTCTCGTCGGAGGCATTGGGGGTGGTTAAGGATCTTTGGAAAATTTAATTCTAAAGTCTTCAATTATTTAAATAGGCGCCACTTAATCTTGTTTTAGTTAAGACCAAGAAAAAATGCCTATCCTAGCCTTTTGGGTTTGCGGGTGTTGCAAAAAAATAAAGTCAAGGTTGGGTCCTCAAATTAGATTTAATAATAAAAATGTATCACAATAAGGTATCCTTATGGGGTAAGAACGTGCTCTACGAGCATCAAAATGCTTAATACTTAATTCATTCAATTTCACAAATGGTCCGCTTTTTTTGCCCCCTCAAATAGTACTATTTGCGGTTCACAGTAACTGTGGAACTTATTAAAAATCGTAATATTAACGAAATTATCTGAATTAAATTAGATGTAAAATCGGCTTGGTAATTTAGCAAACAAATTCTTTGAAAAGATTGGTAAATTTTATAGTTCAACGCCGTCGTCTCACACGACGTTTATTGTAAAATCAGAGGCTGGAATTTCACGTCGCCGTTTCTGAGTAAATAGAAAAAACAGTCTGACCTTGTTTTTAATCTGTCGACACCTCACAGTACCATGGACATCCAGGGCAATTCCTTATTTACATAACGTGTTACAACCATGTGCTACAACCATGTGTTCTCATCAGGGTAAGCGACTCAGCGGCCGGGCGGCCTGCTTCACGTGCGACCGTGGTTATCCAATAGCCGGTTGAATAATTGAATCACACAGCGCTTCCAACCATATAACCGTATTACAGCTCAAATTACATAGATCCAGGATCATACACATTAAATATTAAACAGCAAGTCTACAGGATACGAGTTATGAATTCGAAAATTCCAAGGTGCAAATTACAAAATGCAAGTTAGCCATGTGCAAATTAACCAAACGTAAGTTAGCTATACGTAAATTAGCTATACGTAAATTAGATATACGTAAATTAGGCCGGCAAATCTACAAAACAAGAAATATTGTTATCGTTACTGCAAACGAGGAACAATTAACAAACTGCCTACACGGCGAAACAAATTTAGACGTACCTTCTCGCAGAATGGCCCTTCTTTTAAATATAATCTAACAAAATTCTCTAAGCCATGTGCTCGGTGCCCCAACAGCTTCTTAAACGGCCGTTACTTCCTTCTAAACCCTCTTTCTGAAACCGAATCCATGTACGTTGGAAACCCGTAATGAAAAACAATTGGTATTTAAAATTCATACATCGCGCAATGACGCGCTCGCCCTGTACCGACAGTGCGCTTAGCCAATAACCTGATTCTAAACTAAACGTAAACAACTAACATGGCTGTTTCTGTCCGAAAATTGGCGTAAACAAATGTTAACTGAGAAACTTATGACTTTCATGTAAATAATCCCAGGCATAACGTGATGGAAAACGCATACAACATTACGCGGCACCTACTGCCTACATTTTTACAATACTGGGAAAAGGTTTCACTACTGCTTTGCCCTGTTTTAGACGCCCGCATACGCCAACAATTTATCAACAAATTAATTTAAGCACTATGAGCCATGCTAATTACCAAACAAACTCTGAAGGTTCCTAGTACCATGAGGGAGTCGAACATTCTTCCAATAGGTATAGTAATAATAAGGTAACATGCTACTTCCTTAAATTAACCGAATCAAACTTTATACCATAAAGATATAATTATAAATGCGTTGTGTCGCTCCTATGCGCTCAATGAAGAAATGTTCCTACCACTTACGTACAGGACAAGGTAAGGTATACCAAAAAGGAACCATGCATACAGGGTTCGCCCCAAAAAGTACTGTTTACCCGTTACAATACCAGCAAGTAGTGTCTCAATCCAAGCAGCAATTAATTGAGAAAAGAAAATCAAAGCAACCTAAATTCTTTAAGCAAAATATAAATACAGCCCCCACTGCAACTACGTCAGGCATTTCTAAATATAGACAAAGCCACGATGTTGAAATGAACAGTTCCCCTCCACACGAAACATCTATAAAGGGCAAAACTAAGGGCAAGATCTGCTCTGGTCCAAGTAGGCCTAATATCAAAGTAGCCAACGCTAACATTGGAGAGAAGATGCCGGAACTAGCTTGGATCTATTTATCAAATCTTAATGTAGAAACGAAGACAGACGACGTGCTAGAAATCCTAGACAGCAAATAGTGTCATCTGTGTAGATGCATAAAATTGCGTTCCAAATTTAGCAGACCCAGGAGTGCAAGTTTCAAATTAGGAGTACCTAAAAATTCTGAAGAACTACATTTGTCAACAGATTTCTGGCCTAAAGGCTGCTATGTGGACAAGTATATACAAAAAAATTCAAATAATACCAGAAATATAGCAAACAATTTTTTAGACAAATAAATTCTGAAAATAGTGTAGAAATCACAGAAAATGTTTCTATTTTCCACCTAAATACGCAATGTTTGAGAAATAAAACATTGGAAATAGAACACTTTTTAATACTAAACCCAAATATTAAAATAGCATGTGTCACTGAGCACTGGCTTACGCACAGAGAGATATCTTGCTATAACATTAACGAATTTGATAATATTGTTACTACTGCCGAGAACACAAAAAAAATGGAGGATCCTGTATATATCTGCACAAAAGCATACAAGGCGTTGAATTAACTAATCTAGTACAGCTATCAGTAGAACAGGTATGTGAGGTGTCCGCTTGCTACATAAGGCAATTTAAACTAGTAGTTATATGTGTTTATAGATCTACAAAATTACAAAATGTTGATACCTTTCTAGAGATAATGTATAATATTCTGACTTATACTGAGACACTTGATGCTGAAACTAATATACTTCTTGTTGGAGACTTCAATGTACATTTTAATGATGTCAGTAATGTAAACACCCAGAAATTGACCCAGTTGGTCATGATATTTGGTCTTCAACAACGAATATTTGATGATACGTGACTATTACATAATGATAAAGGTAACTGCTTAGATAATATTTTTACACACTTCTATTTCTCCAATGCCACTACAGTTGAATTGGGCGTTTCAGATCACAAAGGTCAACTACTCGAACTGACAGGTTGCATAGTAAACAAAGATATTAATTGGGAAAATATTAACAGAAAATACAGCATAAACAATATAAACACATTTAAGTACTACTTACAAAAAGAGATGTGGATAGAAGTATATGAGGTTGACTCTGTCGAAGACAAGTATAATGCATTCCATAGCACTTTCATGTATTATTACAATATATGCTTCCCATTAATTTCTAAATGTAATAATCAAACCCACTCCAAAAATTGGATAACATCTGAAGTTACTGAGGCAAAAAACCGCTTACTGTTTTTACATAGCTGCTTCAAGCAAACCAATAGTGAAGAAAACAAACAACTGTATCTCAATTATAAAAAAGAGTATAACAACTTATTAACTACTGCTAAGCAAAATTATTACCAACAATTTCTAAACCAAACTGATAATTACAGTAAAACCGTTTGGGGTATTATTAATAACGAAACAGGAAGATCAAATACACAAAAAATATATTCAGATACATTGACAGTTAATCAGTTAAATCATTTTTTTGTCAACAATGCAGATGCAAACCTACAAAATTTAAAATCATCAGAAAGTAATCCATTAACATTTATAGACAAAAAATTACAATTAAAAAATTTCATGTTCCTAAAACCTATTACTCCCGATGATGTTATAATCGCTATTAATAAGATAAAGAACAAAAAAACAGAAGATATGCATGTCAGCATGTTCATTCTAAAAAAAGTTTCCAATTTTTTAATTGAACCGCTAGCCGACATAATTAATTCTTGCCTAACATCAGACATCTTTCCCTCCAAACTAAAAATTGGGAGAATTCTCCCCATTTTTAAAAAAGGGGACTCCTCTCAACCGCAAATCTATAGACAAATTTCTATATTGCCAGCCTTCTCCAAAATATTAAAATAATCTAGTAACACATCTAGAGTCAAATAATGTATTATGCATGCAGCAGTTTGGATTTAGGAAGGGTGTAACATGTTCTGATGCAATCATATCATTAATAAACTATATAAAAAATGCATATGAAAATAAAAATCAGTGCTTAGGGATATTTACTGACCTAACAGCTGCCTTTGATAGCGTTGAGCGTAATAAATTAAGTTGGTATGGAATTAGAGGCAACTGTTTGAAGCTATTTAGATCCTATCTAAGTAATAGAACTCAGTTAGTAAATTGGGGAAAACAAAAAAGTGAACTGCTGCAAATTAAAAGGCTCGATTCTTGGCCCCATACTTTTTCTGGTCTACATTAATGACCTGCCACAGAGTATAAATAATTTGAACACTGCAACTATTATGTACGAAGATGATACTACTTTTGTAACAAGTATAGAGAAGGAAAGTGATAATCAGGTCATTGTTCAAAACATTTTGCAACATGCTAAAGCTTGGTTTGCACAAAATCAATTAGTTATAAATGAGAGTAAAACAGTAACCTTAACATTTGAAACCAAAGCTACCACAAAAATCGAAAATCATGAAACCAATGTAAAATTTTTGGGGGTACATATTGACATCAAACTAACATAGGTAGATCATATTAACATGCTATGTGGAAAAGTATCTAAAAATGTATATGCTATCAGAAAAATAAAAAGAACTGTTAATCAACAAGCTGCAGCCACTACCTATTTCTCTTTGTTCCACTCATTACTCCTGTATGGGATACTAACATGGGGAAATGCAGCTCATACCCATTTACAAAGAGTATTTAACATCCAGAAGTCTGCAATAAGAAGTATAGTGGGTGCCAAATGGGATGACAGTTGTCGTCCACTATTTGTATCACTAAGGATAATGTCACTGTTTTCCATTATACTATATAAAACAAAATATAAACAAATATACTACACATGATGAGATACATGAACATGACACCCGACATAAACATAACCTTGTAACACCGCTGCACAGACTCCAAAAAAATAATCCCATGGGTATTAGTTTATTCAACACATTACCAATTCACTTTCGTAATCTTCCAATAAACGTATTTAAAAATAAGCTTAAAGGAATCCTAACTGAAAACTGTTTATATAATATACAGGAATTTTACCAACTTATTAGTCAAAATGGAAGCATTTTCTAGTTTCTAGTTCAGAATTACGTAACTTAACAAATGTAACAAGTTTGTCGCTGAATGTATTGTTTTGTGCTTTACTATTTATAACCGTGTATTGTATTTTACCATAGTAACTTTTATTAACTGTATAACTTAAGTATATTTCTTTTCCTTGACTTGTCTATAAAATGTAAAATTTTCTTAGGATCAATAAACTTATTATTATTAATCTTTAGATTTTCCTCATTACATATGTATGCCGATGATATACATATACTAGAGAAACTATTAATAATCTTAATTCCGATTTAGAAGCCTTCTCTAAATGGTGTAGTGAAAATGGATTACGTCTAAACTCCCAAAAATCAGTTGCCATGTGCATAGGCAACGAAGTTCTAAAAAAACAGATGGATATAGAGAGTTATGATATTATAGTAAATAATGATGTAATCAAATAAGTAAAAAACTTGGGAGTAATTATTGACAGCTCACTTAATTTTAATTCACATGTAAATAATGTAACAAAACAGTCCTTCATGACACTAAAGGCACTATATGACACTAAAGGCACTATATACAAGTGATATGAATGTGCTATACAGCATATCTTGTGTGTGCTCCTTAATCAGTGTTATTTAGTGGGAAGAATTGAGTTTTTAATTCTGATTTTTGTACCAATAAGTAGCTGATAGTGCAAGTGCACCATAGTGATAAGATAAAACTATCAATATATACTAATAATGCAATAAACTGCATAAATCAATCTAAACTTAGAGAGGACTTTATCTTTTAAATTTCTTAGAAACTTTTTTCTTGTTTTTTGTGGCTAACTTTTTGTGGCTAGCAAAATTATTCTTGTAGTGATAAAATCTAAGAAATATAAAAAATGTAAACATAAAATTCAAGATCAGGGCCGGATTTCGTGATTTTACAAGTCTGGTATTGTTGAGGAGTAACATAATGAATTGTGCAAATTATAAACAATGCAAAGCTACAAATTTAGACGCAAAACAAATTTTTATTTGCGATAAGTGCTCAAATGGGCATTGTAAATTGTGCTCCAAAATTACACCTACTGAAGTTAAATGTCTGGAACTTAAAAAAGAAAGAAGATTGCGCTATTACTGCCCTGACTGCTATGACAGTATCACCGATGTTGATAATGTGCTTGAACTCAATAAACAATTGATGGAAGTTAACTCTAAATTAAATGAAATGATGGAAAATATTCCATCACCAGATATCTCCAAAGTGCTTGAAGTTTTTGAAGCTACGCTGGAGGAAACACAAGCATCTTTTATGCAGGTAATCAATGAAATAAAAAGAAATATGTCAGTACATCAAGACAAATACCAGGAGGAAAGTACGTTATTAAGAAATGAAATAAAAGCTATTCGTGAAAGTAATATTGACATGGTTAGACTTTTAACACAAACTGAAAGTCTGAAAAGTTCACTGCCAGCTGGCCCAGTCGAGTCATTGAACATCAACGCCTTCCCCTACAAGGCTGCACTTACCAGGTCTGCGTCCTCAAGGAAAGTAAAAATAAATACGAAAGCAGTAACACCTTCTTCATCAGCTGCTGGGGAGAATGTTGCTTTAACAACCATGAATAACACCAAAATGGTAGGAAACACAGAATCAGCAAGCACTGCTGGTTCAGCTCCTCCAGTGTTTTCAAAGGAAAATACTAATACAGAGCCCTCTAGAAATGAAGGTTTTCGTGAAATAAGAAGAAGACGACGAAGACAACCCAATGTAGGAAGTGGTGATGGAGATGATAACCTTCATGGTCGCAATGATAAACCTAACAAAAAAATATGGTTATTTGTATCCAAGGTGCCAGATTCCATATCTGAGGAAAATATAAAGCAATATATCGAAAAGCGGTCTAATACCAATGATGTTTATATAAAGAAATTACCTACAATTAATGCTGGAAAAGATAATCAGTCTTTTATGGTGGGGGTTGACCCGCAACTGCAAGCTACAATTTATGAACCAAGCTTTTGGCCTAAAAAGGTGATATTTGACAGGTTTGACTTCAAGATGGGAAGGCGATTTTTAGATAACTCCCGTTCAACACATACCAGTAGCGATTCTCAACAGGATTCTTTTTTAGTACATTAGTAGACACATCCAACCTCAGACTGGAATTGAATTCGATTGAGGTACATCATCCAAACTTACAAAGTAACAGTGATAAAAAATTGTGCATTGTTTATCAAAACGTCAGAGGTTTAAACACCAAGACTACAAGTTTTTATAATGCAATTTCTCTCACATCCGAAGAATACGACATCCTTGTAATAACAGAAAGTTGGCTAAAACCCAGTGTGTATAACAGTGAACTTTTTCCCAGTGAATTCATGGTTTTTCGGATAGAGATTTTGAATCAGCAGGAAAATGTAATGGAGGAGGAGTTCTGTTAGCCATAAAGAATTGTTATCAATGTCATGAAGTTACTTTAAATCTTAACGATTCCGATATAGATATCCTTTGTGTAAAGATTACTATAAGCGAAAGTATTTCACTATACATATTTGTAGTGTATGTTGCCCCAAATTGCTCTTTGTTATCACTCGAAAACTTGTTTAACTTCTTAGAAAACTTACCACATCTGTACAACAGTAATTATCTCATAATAGGTGATTTCAATATTTCTAAATTAAATGAATATTACACCAACAACAATATTAATGAACCTCATGTTAATGAACTGTTAAATTTTCTGAATTTCTTTGACTGTGTGCAGTATAATCGTATTTTAAATCATATGAACCGCCTATTAGATCTTGTAATAGCAAACGTCAATTGTGAAGTGAGTCGGGCGTTAGTTGGACTGGTTGAGGAAGATAAGCATCATCCTACTTTACAAATTCACCTGTCAGTAAATGTTGATAAATTCAAAGACCTAAATGCAAATAAGGTAAGCAATTATAATTTTAGAAAAGGAAACTATGCACTTATGTATGACTTGTTTATGAATACAGATTGGACTGAGCTCGAGCAGTTTGCTGATATTAACCATGCTGTTGACTTTTTCTACTCAAAAATATACAGTATTTTTGACACTTGTTTGCCTAAAACCAAGCCAAGTAAAAAATACCCTGTATGGTTTGACAGACAAATTATTAGAACTTTAAAGAAAAAAGAAAACCTTCGGAAAAAATATAAAAAAACTGGACTAACACATTTAAAAAACGAGTATGTTAATTTAAGAAATACACTGAAAAGAGACATAGATTTGGCTTATCAAACATACATAAACAAAATACAACAAGACATAGGCGAAGACTCTAGATTATTCTGGCAGTTCATTAACAATAAAAAAGAATCCATAGCTATTCCAAACGTGATGAATTTGAAAGGCAATGAATATAGAACAGGGCCTGCTATAGTTGATGCTTTTGCTAGTCATTTTAGTAGTGTTTACACTGTAGACGATAATACTGATATCTCACACATAAAGCAAGCACCCCATGCTAATGAAGTAATATTAAATACAATTACAAATGACGACATATATGAAGCAGCAAAATATTTGAAAGTAAACAAAGCTGTAGGCCCAGATAAAATTCCATCATATATAATCAAAGGTTGTGTTGATTTTTTTGTGCAGCCATTAAATATATTGTTTAACTTAAGTCTAAGAACTAAAACATTTCCTAATGTCTGGAAAGAGGTCAAAATATGTCCTATATTTAAAAAAGGAGACAAGAATAACATAGAAAACTACAGGCCTATCGCAGTACTACCAGCACCCGCAAAACTTTTTGAATCTATAATTTTTAAATATATATATAATGCAGTCCAAAATCAAATATCAGTATATCAACATGGCTTTATGCGATATAGATCCACTGCCAGTAACCTAAGTAATGTTACACAATTTATATCGGACACATTAGAGGATAGAGGTCAGGTTGATGTAGTATATACTGACTTTCAAAAAGCATTTGATACTGTCTCTCATAAAATGCTAATTAGTAAGCTATGTAATGAATTTGGTTTCCATGAAAACCTAATTAAATTTGTGTCAAGTTATTTACAGAGTCGCAAGCAACGAGTATATATGAAGGGATATGTTTCAGAACCATTTATAGCTACATCTGGTGTTCCTCAAGGATCTAATCTTGGGCCACTGCTGTTCCTAACATTTATTAATAGCATAACAAACTCGATTGAATCATCAAAAATATTATTATTCGCAGATGACCTAAAAATATTTCTTAGAATCGATGAAAGAGCAGATTGTCTGAAACTACAAAATGACCTAAACAATATATGTACTTGGTCGACTGAAAATAAGCTCTTATTTAATATTGATAAATGTAGTATTATGACATTTACAAGAAAACTTAACATTATTGATTACTCCTATAAAATTCAGGAAGCAGCACTGGCCAGGGTGAGTGAAATGAGAGACTTAGGTGTAACATATGATAGTCAAATTACTTTTAATAGACACATTATGATTATGACAAATAAGGCTAGTAAAATGTATGGATTTCTTGTACGTAACTCGCGACAGTTCAGCAATCTTAAATGCATTAAGCAATTATACATAAGCTTTGTACGAAGTATTTTAGAGTATTGTTGCATAATATGGAGTCCATATTATAGATATCAAATAAATAACATAGAAAAAATTCAAAACAAATTTTTAAGATATCTTAACTACAAAGAAAATGGAGAATATGATAATACCGTACCAAAAGAAGACCTTTTACTACAATACGATCTCAGTACACTAGAGAAACGCAGGAGAATAAGTTCTGTATTGTATTTACATAAAATTTTAAATAACGGCATAAATGATTCTTCCTATCTCTCACTAGTTCATCTGAATGTGCCGACTCATTCCACTAGAAATTCTAGAACATTTTACCTAGAAACACCTCACACGAACAGTCAAATTAATTCACCTTTATATCGGATGTGTTCACTATATAATAGCATACAAGATACTGTTGATATTTTTCATTGCACTCGAAGTAGGTTAAAAAATATATTAGAAGATGTGATGTAACGCCTGTGATATGTAGGCAACTATGTGTATTTTTATGTTAATAATATATGTATGTATAATTTGTGTAACTTGTGATATTAACGTTCTACATTTTTACTTAAATTTGTTATATTTATATTTTTTATTGTACGTTTCACAATACTCTGTAATGGGGCTGTGCCTGTTGAGTATTTATTACCAAATAAATAAATAAATAAATAAATAAATATCAATTCAAGCATAGTTTATCAGAAAATATAAAAATGACCTTAATGAGATCATTGGTCTATCCGAAAATAGAATATTGCAGTAATGTCTACTTTAATTATCTAACAGAATTCAATAAAAATAAACTTCAATGAATACAAAATGCTTGTATACGATATAGCTACTGTATTAATTTTAGAGAACATATTACACCCCATCTTAATAATATTAAAGAATTAAATGTCAGAAACAGAATAATTTCAGTATTTACATTTAAATTACATAAAACAGCAACTCCGATATATTTGTATGAATTGTTGACTAAACGCTCAGACATTCACGACGTCAATATACGAAACAATAAATATAACATTCCGCAACACCATACAAGTAAGTTCGAGGGCAGCTTCATATACATGGCTGCTGTAGTACTTAACGAAAACTTTCAGCATCTCAGTTTAAGTGAATTCCAGTTCAAAAGCAAAATAAAAGAGGTTTTGTTTAATACGCAATTATAGTACTTTTCTTCTTGTTTCTTTGTATTTATACTTAACTTCCAGCAATTCTTATGGCACTATTCTCATTTTGTATTTGTATGTTGTATTTATTTATTTATCTTCATATTTTATTAATAATTTATTTTGTATATGTAAGCTATTAAGATTACTTATATTACAATTAATTACTTATTATTTCATAATAATAATTAGAAAATACATTTATCATCATAATAGCTTTTCGTAAACTTTTATCATGTGAGGGGAGGGTTGAAAATCAACTATGTTGAACCCTTACCTTTTGTGTAATTCTTTAACACAATAAATTTTTATTCTATTCTATTCTATATTATGGGGACATCGAGTCTTAATATCAATGAATCTTCAGGAAAAGTTATTGAAAGAACTTCACGAAGCAGCACATTTAGGTATCACCAAAATCAAATCAGTAGCTCGAGGATATTTGTGGCATAGATAGAAAACTGGAAGAAATGGTGAAATCCTTTGTCGCATGTCTTAAACATAGAGCAAATCCACCGAAAGCAGAGTATACACCCTGGCAACCAGGAAAAGAACGATGGTATGCAGACATGCAGATTATTTAGAACTCAACCGTATGTATTTTTTAATAATCATCGACTCGTATAGTAAATATCCAGAATTTTTTCCTTGCAAGTTATTGAAATCACAATAAACTGAGGGAAAATTCAGAGAATGTTTCGCTAGATTCGGAGTACCTAAAATCGTAGTAACAGACAATGGAACGAACTTCGTAGCAGGAAACATGACAACGTTTTAAAAAAAAAAATGGCATAAAACACATCACAACTCCAGTTAATAACCCTCAAAGTAATGGACAAGCCGAGAACATGGTCAAAACGTTCAAACATAAGGTAAAAACAGCCATTTCACATGCGAAAAACAGCAACGAAAAAATTGCAACCATAGTTGCCAGATTTTTATTCAACTACAGGATCGCAGAACACGCATCAACGAGTAAATCACCAGCCGAGATCATTTTTGGCAGGAAGCTCAGAACCCGGTTCGATCTTTTAAGGAACTCGTCCGACGATTCACCAACGGAAGTAACAGAAAGACTTCGGAAGTCCCAAGAAAATCAGGCAAAAGGCTACGGCAACGAGAAAAGAAGGGAATTCTCAGTGGGGGAGAGGATAATGGTAAAAGATCTCCGAACCCCGCACAAACCTAAATGGACCGAAGGAGTCATAGAGAAGAGAATAGGAAGAACATATTTGACAAACGAACATGGAAAAGGCAAGCAAATCAGCTGCATAAAATAGGAACAAAGCAACCGGAACACAGGGATCTCAGTAAGCGAACAGCACCAAATGACAAGATACAAATAGCGTCAAAGGTAACATACAACCCTAATAATGACCGCAACCAATCCCATAAGTACCTCTAACCTATCAGACCAACCAGCTCACCCCTCATCATTAGTGTGTGTCTGTCAAGTGACATTTTAAAAGACAGAGACTTGAGCGTAAATGACGAACAACAAATAGACAGTTGTGAAAATATGACGAACGACTCACGGACGAAACAAAAAATACCACCTCAGAAAATAACTAATATAAACAATTTGTTTAATAGGCACGATCCACAGTCCCATGAGCCAGCCAAGTGTATCCACAAGGACAGCACGATCAAGCCAGCACAACCAGAGATTCACGAGCACAGCGAACCAAGCAGGCTCAGTCAGGCGATCAAGTCGTATTCGGAAACTACCCCGGAAGATGCAAGACTACGTCACGGTCGAAGAATAGATTCTAGATTCATAATGCCACAAATTATTGTATTGTATTGTTAAGGCTAGCTACCAGGAAAGCAGAAATGTAAAATAAAATATGTTAAGATGTTACATAAACATGTTGTTTACTTAGCTAGCAGGATTTAATTGTTATTGTAAATCCAAAATTTAGTACAACTAAATAATTAAGAATGGGGGTGCAAGGATGTGGCAACCGCGCAACCCTCCATAAATGCTAATGCGTACAATCCGTGCTAGTAGGAATCTAGGTAGGACGTACCACAAAGTACAACTCTCTCTTCACCTTCGGCCGTCGTCCGGAATAGATGTACTATTGTAATGGGTAAAACCAATTCTCTAACTGTGATAAAATAAAGACTGATTTTATACTCGTGTCTTTCACTTATAATAAAAGTCCACGATACAACAGCATCAGTGAATTTCAATATTTTCAATCAACATATCGGAAATAGTGATGAAAACATGTAGTTGTCATAACATTACCTCTGTTATTTTATTAATTCCCTTATTTTTGTGAACTGTTTTCAAATATGCAGAAGATAGAATTAGAATTGTGTGATTTCTTTACTTATATTGGATGCAGAAGTAGACCCATCAAGGAAGGTGAAGGGGTATTTAGAGCTGGACATGTAATTCTCTGCTAAGTCGAAGACGTCGTGAAAAAACAAATCTTTGCCCTTTGTTTGCTCCCCATGAAGTTAGAATGAATTTATAAAGTGATGCTGATAAATGAAAATGCATATGTAGTTGTACAGCAGGCCAATCCAGATATTATAAGCAAACTAATACTCTATTTATTTAATTCATAAAGTTACACTTCAATTTATATGAATATTTGACGTTTGTTTAATTTTTAAATGTACCTTTAACTAAAAGAATTATTTGAAATGTTAGTCTATTGTCTATGTACTGTAGAAAGGCACTAAAACGTTAAAGGGTTTTATTGTTTCTTATGTTCAATTGACCCCAAAATATGGGAAAACCGTGGAGTGTTACCATTTAAAGAGGTGCGTTTTTGAGATCGAAGTAAAAAGGTCCACTTTTCACATTTTTGAGTTTTGCTCGAAAACTATGCATTTTTCCTATAAACATGTCAATAGAAAGGTTGTAGAGAATTAAATTTCCAACCAAAATAGCTCCATCGGAAGTCAAAAAAATACGTTCAAAAAACAAAACAAAAAAAAACGAAAAAATGCAATTTTTTATTTTAGCCTGTAACTTCTTTTCGGGTACATTTAGGCATAGACATTGCGGCATAAAGCTGGCGTTTTACCTGTTAAAATGAGATTTTGTAAAAATTTTTACGATTAATAGTGACCGAGATATAGCATTTCAAAGTTTGCAACTTTTAATTTTTTTTGCTAATTTTTACTTTTTTTTTTCAAATTTCGCCCTGTCACTTTCTTCTGAGTGAATTTAGGTATAGACATTATTATATTAAAGTGGAAACCCGTTGAAATGGTGGCTGGTAAAAGTCTCTACGATAAATAGAAACCTAGATACAGCGTTTCGAAGATTGTTACTTTTATTAACTTTTTGTCTAATTTTTACGTTCTTTCTTTCTGTTTTAAATTTCGGCCTATAAGTTATAGGCTGAAAAGAAAGAACGTAAAAATTAGAAAAAAAGTTAATAAAAGTAACAATCTTCGAAACCCTGTATCTAGGTAAATTTTTACGATTAATAGTGACCGAGATGTCACTATTAATCGTAAATTTTTTTACAAAATCTCATTTTAACGGGTAAAGCGCCAGCTTTTTTTATGCAGCAATGTCTATGCCTAAATGTACCCGAAAAAAAGTTATAGGCTAAAATAAAAAAAAATAAAAAATTGCATTTTTTCCTTTTTTTTGTGTTGTTTTTTGGACGTATTTGTATAAAGAAAATTTTTTTTTTGACTTCTGAAGGTGAAATTTAATTTAATTTAATTTAATTCTCTACAACTTTTCTATCGACGTGTTTATTAGCCCAGAGACAGCAGTCCAAGCTCGAAACCCAAACTTTAAGGAACTAGGGATAGATCAAGTAAAAGCAGGAAAAAATTATCAGAATGTTAAATCCAGTTCTTGCTTTAGTATTCTCCATCAAAATGTTAGATGTTTAAACAACTCAGTGGATGAAATTGAAGAATTAATGAAAACATATCCAGCAGATTTCTTGTGCTTAACTGAACACTGGCTTAGTCAAGTTCAAATAAATAATGTTTCGATAAGTGGCTATAAACTTATATCCAACCAAAGCAGGAGTGAAGGACAACATGGTGGTGTCGCATTATATAGTAGAGCAAAAATTATCAGCAAGGAGAGAAGAGACATCTGTCAATTAGGCGAAGATTACATTCTTGAATGTGCAGCTGTGGAAAGCATATATACTGACACAAAGTGTGTTATAGTAGTTATGTATAGACCTCCTAATGGAGATTTCAAAAGGTTTTTATGTATATTTGATCTCATATGCCAAATAATTTATAACGAAAATTCTAAATTAATAATTGTAGGGGACTTCAATATAGATTTGTTGCATAAGTGGATGTAAAACCGAATTCATGAATTTATTAAAAACCTACGATATAATTCTGACCATTAAAGACTATACCAGAATAACAAAAAGCTCAAAAACATGCTTAGATAATATTATAATAAACAGTAGTGTCTCCTTTTCCACACAAATAATTGATTCTCATATCTCTGACCACTTCGCACAATATGTAATATTAAAACCATTTAAAAATAAGGAGCAAGTAAATTATATTTTAAAACGGGATTTTAGTGATAATAACATAAACTTATTTTCCCAAGCTTTAAACTTAGAGTCTTGGGAAGAAGTCTTTAATGCAAAGGATGTGGATTCCAAGTGGGAAAGTTTTATAAACATATTCATGTATTATTTTTATATCCACTTTCCAATAAAAAAATTTTATATAAAAACAAAAAATCAACAAGCGTCTTCGCAAGAAATAGAAAAATGTAAAGAAAAACTAAACCTTTTTAGTACATTATCAAAATATTCGGAAGAATGTAAAGCTGAGTACAAAAACATAAAAAACCAATATAATAATTTGCTGAAAAACTCAAAAATTCATTCGTACCAAAAAAGATTAAATTCAGCAGATAATAAGTCAACAGTTACATGGCAAATTGTTAAAGAGCTGACAAATAGCGATAATTCAAGAGCGAATCTCCCTAACGGTGATCGAAAAAAACAAGCTGAAGGATTTAATTCACATTTTGCAAATTCTGCACAAAATATTTTTCAGAATAACTTCAAGACTTCTAATTCACAAAAAATTAATTTCAACAACAAATCAATTTATCTAGAACCTGTATGTGAAGAAGAATTGCACCTAATAGCAAAAAACTTTAAAAACAAAAAATGTTGTGGGGAAGATCTAGTCCCTGTTTTTATTAAAAAAATGCATAATATATACAGCTTCTCCTTTGGTGGATATTATAAACACTTCCCTAAAAGAGGGCAAATATCCGAGCAATCTAAAGAACTCCATTGTAATTCCGGTCCACAAAAAGGGGAACTTTGAGTTAGTTGAAAACTATAGGCCAATAAGCCAGCTCTCGTCTTTTTCAAAATTTATTGAAAAAGTTTACTAGACTGATTAAATTTTTTAATTCCTGCAAGTTGTTTTCTCTATTTCAACATGGATTTCTTAAGGAGAGATCGATCGAAACTGCAATATTTGAATTTACAGAGGCTATACTAAATGCCTTGGAGAGCGGAGAACTTACTTGCTGTCTGTTTCTTGACCTCTCCAAAGCCTTTGATTGCTTAAATCACAATATTTTGTTAGATAAATTGTTTACGTATGGTGTTAGAGGAGTGGCATTATCTTGGCTGAAATCCTATCTTATGAACAGATCCCAACGGGTCGTATTAAGAGATGGTCCTTCTGAGGTCTATTCAAGTAGGGTGTATACCAGCTTGGGCGTTCCTCAGGGGAGTATTCTTGGACCACTATTATTTATAATTTTTGTTAATGATCTACCCATTGCACTAAGCGATTTACAAAATACAATGATTAGTTATGCCGATGATAACAATATACTAATTAGAGGCAAAAGTGTACCGTCAATAATTACTTTAAGTGATGAACAATTCTGTGAAATTGATAAGTGGTATTCAAATAACAATCTTACTTTAAACACTGACAAAATACAATGTATCTTTTTTAGAACTACTCAAAATAAGTCTGATATTCCCGATACAATAAACTTAAAATATTCAGATAAACATAACCAACTATACAAAATTCTTCGGTATTTATATTGATTCATGCTTAAAATGGAATTACCATATCGAAAATATCTCTAACAAATTATCATCTGCCTGTTATGCTCTTCGTGTTCTAACCAAATATATGGATTATAAAACAATTAAGTCGGTTTACTATGGATATTTCTACTCTGTACTAAAATTTGGTAAACTCCTTTGGGGAAGGTCATCTGACATACACCAAATATTTAAAATTCAGAAAAAAGCCATACGAATAATGCTTAGGATGAACTGTACTGAAAGTTGCAGGGGGGTGTTTCGAAAGAATGATCTGCTAACGGTTATAGGTGTGTACATATTTGAATGTATACTTTTTCTAAAAAACCATCCGGAAAAATTTAATATCGATTTGATAAACCACAAATATGAATAGAATAGAATAGAATAGAATAGAATTTATTGGTGCATTTGAAAAAAAATAATCATTACACAAGTCAAAAGTTTACATAAAATTCAATAAATATTACAAATAATTATTAAAACGTACAATACAACATTAAAAATATATAAAAACATCTACAAAAGGGAAATATCTACTTGTCTAGTTAATCATAATATAGCAATATAGGATGTCAGAATTGACAACTGCACAGAGAATGGTTGACTACAAATCACTCTCTAAGAATTCATTCAAACTATAAAATGCCGAAGCTACTAAGATTGATTTAACTTTTATTTTAAATAAATTTAATGACAACATTTTTAGGTAAGGAGGTAATTTATTATAAAATAGTGGACCATAATAATCTACGCTATTTCGTGATTTTTTTAGCCTTAAATATTTGATATATATGTTGGAGTTTGTACGAGACACAAGAGGAAAAAGTAATTACAATTATCCTACACATTCATTCACTTTAACTGAAAAAGGAAGTTATTACTCATGTATATATTTTTATAACCATCTTCCTGAATACATAAAAAAATGTAAATAATTTTAAATCCTTTAAATCAGAGCTTTGTAAATACATCCGTGATGCGGAGCCATACACCATCGGTGAATTTCTTTTAATTAACTAATGCTTTTCAATGTTAGCTATTTGTGAACTCTGTTTTATTAAGTGTAAAGTAAGCATGTCCTGTAGCAGATAAGTTCATTTTTATTTTAAAATATTCATTTTATTATACCTTCTATATTTTATATTCTATGTTGTGTAAAAAGTATTTTGACTTGTTTCAAACTTTTGTTAAATCAAAATCTGTTTTGAAATAAACTGATTTATCTATCTATCTATAGGAAAAATGCATAGTTTTCGAGCAAAACTCAAAAATGTGAAAAGTGAACCTTTTTACTTCGATCTCAAAAACGCACCTCTTTAAATGGTAGCACTCCGCGGTTTTCTCATATTTTGGGGTCAATTGAACATAAGAAACAATAAAAAACCCTTTAACGTTTTAGTTCCTTTCAACCCTCTTTTTTTGGACAATAGCCTAAATATAATACCTAAATAATATTCTCTAACCAATAGCCTATATTGTGAATTTTAATTTTCTCCATATTTTAAGATTTTTTTTGCCTCTATACCGCATACTCTAGACTTAATAATTTAAATTAATCAAGTTCGTATTATACTGAAAACATAAACGTTGTTGCTAGTTTCTATAGTAAGTAAATATATAAGATTAATTACAAAAACTTCGAAATACGGAAGTAGGCAACATTACACTTGCCTAAATTATATTAATTTCCAAGACAATAAAAAAAAGTCGAGAAATTCTCGATCTCGTCTAGTCTCGGCAAAATCTCGTCTTTAAAAACCTCGTCTCGTCTCGATTTTTCGAGACGAGAAAAAAATTTGGCCTCTTCTCGACAATTCGAGACAAGATGAGACGAGACCGAGAAATGTCTTGTCTCGGCGGCATCACTATATGCTACATGTATATTGTGAAAAAGAAGAGAAATTTGAATAAACGATTTTTTTTTAATTATTATGTTTTATTTCAGTACTATTGTATTTGTTTACCTGTTCATGTTTCTCAAAAAAACAATAAAAGTTCAACACATGTAAGAGTGTAAGAGTGCAAAATTACTTCATAACATCAATTAAATTTCTGAAATGACTAATAAGTCAGTACTGAGTACCTCAATGCATATTGTTTAAAAGTCGTGTCAATGCTCAGTTTTCCGAAAGATAGAAAACTTCTCAATAAGTGGATAATAGCTTTAAGGGCGCCGGAATTATAGGTCAAATTTACTTAAAAACATGACTTCGTAGTTCGAGGATTTCTTCTAAATCTCTAAATTGATTAAAAAGAAATTTCACAGGCTTTGAGAAAAAACTCGATAGAATGGTACTGGACAACTGCAAACTCACGAAAAGTAATATTTTTTCTTGTCAAGCTTGTCAACATCCTCTAACTTTGAACCTAATTTTAAAATAATAAAAAAGATATTATCTTATTGATATTAGTCTGAGCTCATCTGCTATAGTATATGAAACATATCGATATTTAAATTTCAATTTTTTATTGAGTAGTTTTTGAAAAATCCTCGAACTACTACAACCAATTCATTGAAAATAAATATGACAAATTGCCGATAAAGCAAGCGTTGGTTTGTAAGACCAATAATGTAAAAGTAATAAATGAACTTTAGCACTTGGCTTGCAGATGGCACAAAGCAGGGCCAATATATTCCCTGACTACAATTACAATTAGATCGCTTTGTTTCACGATGTTGTCAATACATTATGAAGGTCACTTTTTTTGTGTGATTCATACTCTAGGATACCGCGACGAACTCTCTAGGCAATGAAAAAGCGTCTTTTTGTCCATCGTCTTTATATCCCATTCACATAATATGTAAAAATTACAAAATTATAAAACTATGAATTTGCTCATTTTATACAGTGTCCGTCAAAAAGTCAGCACCATATGACTATTGTTGTTGACTTTTTGAAAAATTTTATTTTTGATAAAAGTTCGTGCCTGTTCTTAAACGAAAAAAGGACTGCAGAAATGTGTGTTAGTCCTGGCGCTTAGGTCGAAAAATATATATTTTTTGAAATTGCCTCAAGAGTAAACAACCGAAAAATGTTATTTAAAGAAGTTGCTTATAATGTGAAGTTATATACAGATATCAAATTTGGTTGTTCTTTTCTAAAAATAAAAATTTTTCACTTTTTTCCTTTATATTTGATTAAATGCATCAAAAGAAAAGTTTCTATATTTTGCGGAGGCTTGCTAATTTATGGGGGGGTAGATGCCACCCCCTTTTCAGATTGGAGTTGAAAGACAATCAAATTTTGAGAAGAAAAAGTTCTATGCGACTTCTTATTTAAATTGATAGTCTTTAAGTTTATAATGACTTGAAAATTGGGACATTTACTTAAAAAAAGAGGTATTTCAACACGATTTTCGTCAAATAATTCGCAAGGTATTACATTTTGAGCTAAAACATGCCAGACAAATATGAACGCTACTAAATTGGAGATGAATATCGTTCTAATTTCTGTAAAATGAATGGTTTTGGAAATATAGAAGTATAAAGATGGCGTCCTATAAAATGAAGTATTTAATTAAAAATTTATCTCAGAATATAGCACTTACATCAGAAATGCTAACAACCGTAATGAAATACTAACGATTAGGCTTTCAAATGATTTCTTGACTATTTCTATACTTACCATAAAAAACAAAGAAGTTATGACAGAAACAATTAGCTTCCTTACATTTTTTAAAATAAAATAAACGTCGCCATTTTTTAAATGTAAGTACTTAGTCAGTAATTAAAAAAATATATTATCATATACTGTTTTTTCGACCAATTTTTTCGTCCGCTTACAGCATTTTCCTCAAACAAAAATTGTATTATAAACTATAAAGGGACTTTCTAGAAAACGTAAGTTTTTTTCTCAATAAATATTGGTTTAAGCGAAAAAATGATGACATCAAAAATAAAGCCTATAAACTGAAAATTAATTTGTATTTATTTAATATTTACGTAGAATTAATCGTTCCGGACATTTTTTAATTTATAGATGGCATCGGAAAGATTATTGGATGAAGTATTTAGTTTAAATGTTGAATATCTTAGAAACTATGAAACTTCCATAAAAATTTCCAAGAAACAGAATAAAAGATAATTAATCAACCTTTGCAATGATTTTTTGTTTGTTTCTGTATCATAAAAATAAAGAAATTATGGCCGAAACAATGTGCCTATTCACATTTTTTTTAATAAAATGTCACAATTTTGTTATTGTATTGGGGTATTCTCACTCGGTGAAATTTGTTAATGTGCTAATGTCTAAAGTACTAATGTTAATGTCTTTGAATATGTTAAAATGTTCACAGAAATGAGTATCATTGCCAAATGGCACTCCTCTAACCGAGTAATTGCTGGGGCTCAATTCTCGACTTAAGGGAATAGACTTATTGAGAGAAAGAAAAGAGAAAGAAATACGAAACGTAATGAAATAAAAAAGTACTAATTTCCCTTTGGAATAATTTTGAGTTCTATAACTAAGATTCAAATTTGATTGTTTTTACTCAAACTCGATGTCGATAGGGTAAAACCACTCTTTTGTTTAAATTCTGACTGTGTAGTCGAGTGTGGCGGGTCGTTCGATCCGGGATTTCGCATACAGCTCAAAGGGAATGACGGAACACCATCCACCCCCCCGGGGGTGGAAACCTCCCTTTCTTTAATTCTCCCTGCATAGTCGAGTGTGGCGGGTCGTGCAAACCGGGATTTTGCGTACAGCTCAAAGGGGACGACCACCCACCACCATGGCACTGAGGGGAAATTCCAGATTTTACTGTTCAAAAATCTCTAGAGACCTTAATATCCATCGGATCGGGATATATATATTTTTTAATTAATGGTGATTAAATTCCCTACACATCTGTTGAGGCAAATTTTTGAATGACTCAGTCAACTTTCATTAATAACATAATAAACTGTCAAAAAATTTTAATAATGAAGCAATATCGCTATATTCATATGAAAATATAGTCTATGTACTATGTGTGGACAAAAAAAAATTAATTTTCATATGAATATAGCGATATTGGTTCATTATTTAAATTTTTAATATTTTTTTTGCAGTTTTTTGGCAGTGTTATGTCATTAATAAAAGCTGACCGAGTCATTTAAAAATTTGCCTAGACAGATGTGTAAGGAATTTAATTACCTTTAATTACAAAATATATATATATCCCAATCCAATGGATATTAAGGTCTCTAGAGATTTCTGAACAGTAAAATCCGGGATTTCCCCACGGTGCATCGGAACACCCACTGCCTGAGTAGGGGGTAGTTTTTTTTCCGTTTTTATTTAATGTTCGAGATTTTCTCTCTCCAATATTGTTATATTTACCTGCTCTCCATATAGAGTGTATATCGCACAATATACAATACGCAGCGGTTTAGCATTTGTGACATATCGGTTCCCATGATGGTTTCAAAAAATACTTGATCAGTCGCACCCATGAAGTTCCTAAAGGAATGAGGAAGGGTTCAAAAATATGAAAAAATACATTATTTGGGTATGCAAATTTTTTATAAAAATTATTTATTAACATTACTGGATTAACATGACATGGCATGCATGGTGAAATAAATTATGAATGTAATAAGTAATTGTAAGCGTCGAAGAATTTGTTAATCCGGTAATGTTGAAAAATAATTTTTGTAAAAATTTTGCATACACAAATAATGTATTTTTTCATATTTAAACCCTTCCCCTTTCCTTTAGGAAGTTCATGGGTGCGACTGGTCACGTATCTTTAGAAGCCATCATGGGAACCGACATGCTACACCATAAGTACGAGTTAGGCCTGTCACAAACGCTGAACTGCTGCATATTGCATATTGTACGATGTACACTGTATGGAAAGCAGGTAAATATAATAAAAGTACATCATCCTAAATCATGTTGTAGAGAAAGAAACTTCGAGAAATAAACAAAAAACGAAAAAGAAAACTACCCTCTAAACAGGGGGTGGTTTCCATTCCCTGGGTAGGGGGGTGTTCCAATGGTGGTGGGTGGTCATCTCCTTTGATCTGTAAGCGAAATCCCGGTTTGAACAACCTGCCACATTCGACTATACAGTCAGAATTTAAAAAATGAGTGGTTTAACTCTGTTTAGGGGTGGATAGGTGAACCCATCCGTTAAAGCTCAACGGATTTAGATTCCCCGAAAACGGGGGTAAGTAGGTTTGGTCTGGGTTACCAACTCTTAATTACAAATTACGTTTTCAGATGTAATCTCTATTAGTTCGTGAAATGGTGGGATTGAGAGGAATGTATCACATGACTCGAAGTGCTGATATTGACCAATCAAATAGCGTAGTTGAGAGATTACGTCATGTTAAGAATTTGAATTTGTTTAAATTTTTACAGGCTTCTGAGAAAAATGAAAAAACACCTGTCGTTTATTTTTTCATTAAGTATCCAAATATGGTATCACCCAAATTTGTGAGAATACCCCATTGTCCAGTAATTAATTTTTTTTAATACTGTTATTTGTCAATATATACCATCACCTAGATGCTCAATTTTTTTGTCATTTTAAAACTTTAGAACAAATTTCCATCAGTCATATTGGATCTGCCATTTTGAATTTTTAAATTCTGACTTTAGATTTGTAATTAGTGATCCCAAAAACATAAATATTCTACGTCTCAAAAATAAATGAGTAATTCTTTTTCAAATATTAAATATCTAAATTTAGAGGTGACTTTCACACCTTAAGGGTAAAAGCAAGTGTCTGGATCATATATAAACTGAAAAGAATACCTTTTACTACAATATTATCCAATGAAGAAAGATTATCATTACATATGAGATTATTCCGAATTTTTACATATTTCTTACTATTATTCCGAATTTTTACATATTGTACTATAAGGAAATATGATGTGGAAGTAGTGATTCTTTAGGCAGCGTTTTTTTTTCCAGGGTATTCACCCTGTATACTTTTTCATCTCATCTTACAATAAAAGTATATTCCCAGGGGCGTAGCGAAGGGAGGTATGGGGGGTACGTTTTCAGATTTTCTCCCCCCCGCTTATCAACTTTTATTTCGGCGGGAACCGGGAACTTTGTAAAAGTTGGATATTTTTAAGTTAGAAACTCGAGATTTAAGTTTAAGTTTTTTTTTTAGAATTTCTTCCTAATTATTTACAGAGTTGGCTTCTTAAGTCTTATGAATTTGGCAAATTTGAAAAACAACCCACCAAAAAAGTTGGCTCGCTACGCCCCTGTATATTCAATTTCTTTGTTGTCGGAGTGATTTTTTCACGATTTCAATATGCCCTTTGGTAACCAAGAGCAGTAAAAAAAACCTTAGCTTTCAGACAGTATTATTTATAAAGTATATATTTTTTTCTATACATAGTATAGTACATAAATATCTAATTATAGTGAGAAAAAATTGTTTTCAGTCCAAATTGTTCTTTACAACACAAAAAAAACACCTAAAGCACAAAATAATATAAACATTTATAACTGGATAAAAGACTCACGAGGGCTTTACTGTACTGTACCTAAAGGTAAAAACCGCTGCCCAAGGAATCACTACTTCCACATCCAGATTTTTTATCCAAGTCACTCACAACGAAAAAATTTTGTATGTGGAAATAATTGTTCATGGAACTTTAATAATATAATATTTGAAATCCTCTACCCCAAAAACCCATAAAACGATACCCCACATCGGTAGCGGTGTGGGGGTGGTTATAGGGGGTGGTAGTGGGGGTGGATGAAGTAAAAAAATATTTTGAGGTTTCTGGTTCTTGTACACACACTAAATTTTTTTTGAGACCTTAGCTTCTCTTGTATATACTAAATACCAATTTTATGGACTCTCACCTGCTTGATTTACCTATTTACCCCAAATTTACCCCAATTTACCCCCCAACCCTTCGACGGAACAAGATGAAAATATAATCTAGATCTTGTTAAACTACATACGTGTACCAAATTTCAAGTCAATATCTCAAACGGTTCCAGAGTAAACGTGCGCACAAAAAAAAGTTACAGACAAACCGACAGACAGACAGACCGACAGACAGAAATTTTTTTCGCTCAAATTTAAAATCTCGACGTTTCGTGATATTCTAAGCCTATTTGAACAATAAAAATTTTTTAAATTTTTTTTGTCGTTACTATACTTCCACTGGATGTGGAAGTAAAATATGCAAAACTTCGGAATAATGTCATATTGAACGGATTTCGTTCATTTTTGGCAGTATAATAGTAAATCCTTCACAGAAAAGTATCTATATTGTGCGGAGACTTGCCAATTTACATGGGGTGGATTACACCCCCTCTCAGGGGGTGACACTTAAAAAATATATATATTTATTGGAAGTAGAATCAAATTTTAAGAAGAAAAGGTTCTATGCAATTTTTCACATAGATTGAAAAAAAAGTATTTCCAAACGGCTTTCGTTAAGTATCTCGAAAAGTATTACTTTATCAAAAAAATATTACAGAGTTAAATATCTCAAAAACTGTGACACCTACGTCAAGGATGCTAATAGGTAGAATAATAGGTTATTAATTAAGCTTTCAACTGTTTTTTATTTGTTTCTGTAGCATAAGAAACAAAGAAGTTATGACCGAAGCAATGTGCGTCTACATATTTTTTTTAATAACAACGTCGCCATTTTGTTACTGTAATTAGCCAGTAATTAAAAAAAAAAAAGGAATTTCAAACACTGTTTCTCGTTAATATATAGCATGACGTAGATGCTCAATTTTGTTGGTTTGTATACAGCACTTGCTTTAGAAAAATATAGTTTAAACTATATTTTCGATAAAACGTAATTTTTTTTTCCTTTTCCAAATATCTCAATAAATATTAGTTTTATTGAAAAACAGGCAGAGACCAAAAATAAAGCTCATAAACCGAAAATGAATTTCGCTTGTTTATTTATTTACTTAGATTTAATAGTTTCGGAGATATGAAAGTTTAAAAATGGCGTCCGAACGTTTATAAAACGAAAAGTGCAGTTTAAATGTTAAATATCTCAGAAATTGTGACACCTACTTCACGCATGCTAAGAAGTGAAATTAAAGACAATTAGTTGTGCTTTCAAATTATTTTTTATTCGTTCCTGTAGCATAAGAAATAAAAAAGTTATGACGGAAAAATATGCGTATTTATATTTTTTTTATATAAAATGGTCGCCATTTTATTACTTTAATTAGCCAGTAATTTAAAAAAATTATCTCAAATACAGTTTTTCGTTAAGATGTAGCATTATCTAGATGCTCAAATTTTTTTGCTCATTTAAAGCACTTGTTTTAGAAAAAAATGCATTTTAACTTAAAGGTAATTTCAAAACACTTGGATACCAAATGTAAACTTAAATATCTTCGAAATTATTATTCTTACATCAATAAACAATATAATTAATTTCCAGTTTGTACTTTCTGTAATTGGTCTAACATTTTTTCGATAAAGTAATACTTTTCGAGAAACTTGACGAAAGCCGTTTGGAAATACCTTTTTTTAAGCTAAAATCGCAATTTTGAAGTAGTTATAACTTAAAAATTATCAATTTATGTGAAAAATTGCATAGAACCTTTTCTTCTTAAAATTTGATTCTATTTCAGCTCCAATAAACATATATACTTTTTAAGTGCCACTCTTTGAGAGGGGGTGGCATCCACCGCCTATAAATTAACAAGCCCCCGCACAATATAGGAACTTTTCTGTGAAGCATTTACTATTATACTGCCAAAAATGGACGAAATCCGTTCAATATGACATTATTCCGAAGTTAAAACCTCTAGTTACTGTACTATAAGTCCAGAGACGGATAATATAATACATAATTAATATTACAATCATGTCAATATAATCTATCTTGAAACGGTTCAAATTAGATTACACGCATTCGCATTGTTGATTCAAGGTCACTACCATTTTCATTTGTTTGGTTCTTGCGGCCTCCACCTATCTCCTGGAAGAGGAATAACAAAATGCTTCTACTGCTACTTGCATTGAAATTATTGGTTGATATCCGCGATGTAATATTGCCAAAAGCTACACGCAGTTCCATCTGTTCAAATTTGTAAGGTTGGTGATGCACGCCGGCAGTCTTAAAAATTGGAAAACCATCTAGTAAATTATGTTAAGTGAAACAAATTCCAATCTAAGAGATTATTGCTACTTTGAAACTTAACCTAACATATCTACAAATGCAGATAAAAATATAAATAACTTACTTTAGTGAAAAAAATCATCCTGTAGAAAATGTTGACTATATACACGCATACATGTGCTAGGTGGTTTTCCAATTTTTTAAAGCTATTACCCACTTACTGCGAAGTTTTTTTGTCTTTAGGAAAACTGCATTGACACGGTTTTTGAGCAATATGTACTGCACTGAGGCACTGAATAATAACTTTTACTCTTACCAGTCATTTTAGAACATTAATTAATATTTATGAAGCAACTTTGTACTCTTGCATATTATATAGAATATTTATTATTTTCTGAAAAACATTAACAGGTAAACAATCCGAAAAATAATTGTTTTTCTCACTTAACGAGTTATGTTGAAGAGAAAAGGTAAATGTATGAAATTCAACGCAAAAAAGTATGTTATTACTTTAAAATGGTAAACAACCCAAAGGACCCCGCACTAAACCTAAGGGAAAATGAGTCCCAGTCGAGTTGGATGAAAATTTGGTATAATGTAGTTTATGATGTCCTGATCAAAAGTCTTAAAGAAGCAAGATATAAAAATGGACAGTTTTCGATACAGGGGGTCAAACTTGCGGAAAACGGGTTCATCGGATTATTGATTTCATATAGTTAAATATCACAAATATTATAGTTATATAGTGCACAGTTTGAATAGTTTGTGTATAAGGTGCGCCATTTAACTCGAGGCAGCCATATATCTCGAAAACGAGATTGCCTCACCTACAGGGTGGGGCAATAGTGCATCGGACTTTGATATCTCGAGTTCTACGATAGCTAGAAATTAAAAAAAATACAAGTAAACCCGATAAAAAAGACTATAACCAGAAATTATTTTAGAATAAGAATGCTAAGTATATCAGTACATTTTTTGAAGCCCCTTTCTAGACTCTATTCATTCCTATATTATTATTGACTATCTCCCAACCACCGTCAATTTGAAACTATTGATCTTCTACATAAAACAATTGAGGATAAAATGTCCATTATTACTGGGAAAGAAGAAATAATAACATTGCTGAGACAAAAGATAGAAGATTTAGAAAAAGTTAATGCAAATTTGAAAGTACCTTTATATAGCCAGATTACACAGAACAATAAACAGACAACTAAATCAGAAAATGTACACATGTATAGTATCCCAAGTTTAATAATAACGCCCAAGAACAATCAGAATGCTGAAGTAACCAAAAGTGACCTCCAACAATACATCAAACCTGCAGACTTAAAAGTTAGTATCAAAAACACTCGCACTACAAAAAATGGTGGTATAATTGTAAAATGTCTCAACAAAAGTGATGTGGAAATATTAAGAAAAGAAGCTGAGAACAAATTAAAGGACTACGAAGTACAAATTACAAAGATGAGGCAACCTAGATTCAAAATAACGGGTTATCAAGGTGAATTAGGTGCTAAAGAAATTGAAACATGTATTCGTGAACAAAATCAAATTTTTGAAGATAATGATAATCTAAAAGTGACGTATATAAAACATAGTAGAAAAATAACACTCATACAATATATGGAGAATGCTCACCCTGACTATTCCATAAGTTTATAAATATAAAAAAAGTTTTTATTCAGTGGGAACGATTTCCCATTTATGAGGACATTTCCATACAACGTTGCTTTAATTGCCAAGAACACTATCACAAGAATACAAAATGCACAAATAAACCTGTGTGTGAAATTTGTGATGAAGAACACAATATTAGTGAATGTCCAAAATCTAACAAAAAGTGAGGCAATTACTCAAAAGCAAATATAAAGTTTAATCTTAATCATAACATAAATCATGAAGCTAGTGATCCAAAGTGCCCTTCTTACCAGTACCTTATAGAAATTCTGCGAAGTAAAATAGACTATGGTGGATTCAATGGCTGCTAATCTTCATGAAATTGAAATATTAAATGAGCTTGATTTAATAGAGAGTAAAACAGAATGTATAGACTGTGATCATATAAATTATAAACTTGATTTAAATATTGTACAATTTAATATTCGTAGCATTCAAAAAATTTTTAATGAGCTTCTAGTTTTTCTACAAGCTTATAATATTAACTACTGTGACGTCATCATTTTAAGCGAATGTTGGCAGATTAACAATCAAAATCAATACAATATTAACGGATACAATATGTATTATAACGAAGCAAATATAAATAAAAATGATGGTGTTGCAATTTTTATAAATGCAAAGATTAATGCTAATATTAATCATGTTAAAGTCATAAGATCTGGTGTTACTCTTTGGAAAATTTACTTCGAGCTAAACAATATAAAGTATGCCATCACATGTGGTTCTAGGCCGCCCTCAACAAACATTCAATATTTTCTAGAAGATCTTGAAACTTATTTTACTGATAATCTGTGTGGTCAAGTGGAATTGTATATAGGAGATTTTAACATAGATACTTGTAATAAAGATGACAATAACCTAAATTTGTACATGTCGATTTTGAACTTTTTTGGCCTTGTTACTATTACTTATAAAACTAATAAAAAAATCAAACACTGGATAACTGTCATTATTAACTCTATAAAAAAACGGGATAAAATGAAAAAAGTCTTAGTACTACCCAAGTAGCACCTTAAGTCAGAATTACGTAATGTAGCCCTCATTTTGGTCCCGTTTTCCCATTTAACCTAATCTAATTAACTTAAAATTTACGTAAAATATAAGTAAATGGGGAATGAGACGACGTCATGAATACCTCTTAAATAAGGCTGCTCAGTTATAATGACCTATTGGTTATTGAACATATTTCCCTGAACAGGTAATTTAAACGTAAAAATTTTGTTTAATTGTGGTCATTGATAGGTAATATTTACCAAACCAGTTATCCTCTTTCAACTGCAATCTTTCTTTCTCAGAAATAACTAATAAGATTTTATTTACAACAATAATGATTTACTTATAAGTCACGAGGCATAAGCAGCAAAGACATAACTAGAAACCATCGGACATCTCTGTTATAATGATGGAGTAGGAGTGCATCATATAATGTCATACGTAGTTGTGAAATAATGTGTCCACTTCCCCTCTGTGTGTTTTTTACTGCCAATCAATTTTCATTGTAAATATATCCATTCTACCTCGGAATATTAAAGGGGCCTCAAGTATTTTACGTTTTTAAAGAAAAAAAATTTTTTTTTAGCTTAAATGTATCTTAAAAATATTTGTAAAAGCCTATTCAATTGCCCGGCAGGACTTTCCTGGGGCATAAAATATAATAATATTGTACTTTGTATCTGTTAAATAACCTTATATTAATGATTTTTTTCAATTAAATACTCATCAAAATTTCATTGTATAATGGGCCTCTTACAGCTGGTTGAAAAATATGGCGAACATAGTGGCATGCGACTTCGAAGTATTCTCTCCCAATATTTTAGGCCTCATTGACGTTTTTCCTTGAGACGAAGTGTTGAAACTTATATTATTTGCTTTAAAGTTAAATGGGACCAATATAGGTTAAAATAATTTTGTAGTCTTCAAAATTGTAAAGTCTTTAAAGTTCATGCAGAATTAAATTGGTCATATTTCCCAAATTAAGTTAGAGAAGGCGGTAAATTGAGTGACGTCACTTCTGTTTCTAACCTCAAACTTCTTTGGCTGCAATTGTTGTTTTGAGTTTGTGGTTTATTCCTTCAATTTACTCTTGTATTTTGTCAATAAAAATGGATGTGTTTTGTTTTGAATGTGAGAAAGTATTCTCCAGCCAGTCAGCGTTAAATCGGCACAACAGAATTGTGTATAAATAAACAAATCCAACGTATTTATATCAAATCTACAGTGCCCAAAAGATACCTGTGCTTAGAGTGCAAATTGTGTTTTAACTTTAATAACGACTTGCGTTTGCATTTGATAGAAAAACATGATCACATTACGGATTCGGTGAATTTGGAATTTAAAAATATTTCAGGTAAAATAATTAATCTTTTGTTGGTTAGTTTAATACTTTATTTTTTATTTGAATAAATGTATTAACAGAAAACACATCACATGAAACTTGTTTTTTAATTCTTAATTACTACTTCCCCATCTATCAACTTAAATTTGTTCATAGGTATAGGTTTAAACCTTCTATAGGGCCATAAACCATTTTTACAACTTCTCTTCAGTGAGTACATTCAGGAACACTGAATACAATCCAAATAAAGTCACTCAGTTACACTATTAACACTACTGAACTTCACTTAGCTTTTCATTCTGCAAACTAAGTACTGAAATCTAGAGAAAAAAAATAGTTATATTGTACTAAACTCTCTGAAAGATTAACAACTGTTTTACCTGATATAATGTAGTCATTACTTTGAATGCAAACAAGTCGGTAATAGAAAAGTTCAAATACAATTACAAGTATCTTTAAGTACACCGCATATTCGATATAATTATAATTATGTCATTATGTCCTATGTGCTTATGCACTTTTTAGCTGAGCCGACTAAAGGTTGACTGGCTGTAGAATACTTTCTCGCATTTAAAACAAAACAACTCCAATTTTATTTTTAAAAACACGAAAACAGAAAACCCAAACAACAACAAAATAAATTGCTACAAATTGCTACAAATTAGGACATTATGCCTCTAATAAAGTACAGTTGACACTGGGAAGAGCATCAACATAAAACAATCATTATAGTCCTTTGAAGTAATTTAGACAATGAAAACGTAATTTTGCTTTCCAGGGAAGGGACCTAATTCTATTTTTTAAGTAAAAATAACTTTCAGGACATTTTATGAAGTAATATTTGCCTTTAGGTTAAACACATATGCTAGGTTAGCGGAGAAGTAAAATTTACCCTAATTTTTCCTAAAATTGGAACTAGTTGTGACCATGAGGTTAAAGTTATAACCTAAATCTGACTACAAGGACAAGACAAAACTCAGGTTATACTTGCGTAAAAAATTGGTAAAATTTCCCTGTTTTTATTTTTTCTTTTTTCTTACACATAGACCTCAATATGCACTTTAACTTTAGAGTTAAATTTTAAGGAACAGTAACGTAAATATTTCTTGTAAATTACACTAAAGTCAATGTGACTTTATCAGGCATTTCATAAGAAAATATTACCTAAATATTGCTTACTAAATTACTATTAAGTCCATATACCTTCAAAGTTGAAAGCAATGGTTGCAATTACGTTATATCAACTATCTTAGGTTAATGTGGCTTTAAACTGGTAATATAAACTAATTGTGCTGCTTGGGTAACTTTAACATAAACGATGATAACAGGTATAAGGATTATAGAAATAACTTGAACAAATTAATTAAAAAATGTAAATATGACTATTATAAGCTACAAATTGACGGAAACAAAAACAATTTTAAAAAAGTATATAAGATTGTTTCCGAAGCAGCTGACGAGACAACTACCAAAAATAATAATAATTTTCAGATCACCGATAATGATAATAAACCATTTCCCACCATTAAAGATATGTCTAATTATTCCAATGAATTTTTCACTAACATAGGTATAAATATGCTAAACAACCCTACAAACACCGAAGGTTGGCCCTTCAGCGGGCCATCACTGGGCCAGAAATGAAACTTCTGGCCCAATGATGGCCCGCTGATGGGCCGATCTTCGGTGCTTGTTGGGAACATTAAAGCTCCTAATAATATATTTCAAATACAATATAACGCATTATCATGCAATCACGCATCACGCATCACGCAATGTTTTTAAAACCTGTAAATGATACAGAAATCATAATGCATATCAATTCTCTGAAAAATAATTGTTCACCTGGTGCTGATGCTATTGACACTAAGTTAATTAAAACATTTCATCTTTATTTTCTTGAGCTGTTAAAATATGTAATTAATCTGATATTCAAAACTGGTATTGTTCCTTCCTACTTTAAAACCTCTATAGTCACTCTGATTTTCAAAACTGGTGATAAATTCAAGATTACCAATTTTCGTCCTATTAGTGTCATTAACAATTTTGCCAAGGTCCTTGAAAAATGTCTGAAGGAAAGACTGGTTAACTTTCTTGCTAATAATAATATACTTTCAAAGAACCAATTTGGCTTTTCCAATGGATTGAGTACTACTGATGCCTTATATGAACTCACTAAAAATATTACTGATAACCTAAATGTAATAACAAATGTATAACTGTTTTCCTTGACCTCACAAAGGCATTTGACACTGTGCCACACGATGCTCTATTAAATGTATTAAATACATATGGAGTATGTGGCATTGTGCTGGATGTCTTTAGAAGTTATCTCAGTAACAGAATACAAAAAGTTAAAATTGGAGATACACACAGTGAACCTATGAAACTGAAAATTGGAGTTCCTCAGGGTACTGTCTTAGGACCATTATTGTTTATTTCTTACATTAATTCATTAACAAATATTGGCATTGATAATGGGTTTGTAATTTCTTATGCGGATGACACGGCTGTTGTTTTTGAAGGAAAAACGTGGGAGGAATTAAAAGACTCTGTTAGTGCAGGTATTGCCCAAAAAAAAAACTGGCTCGACTCTTTCAAGCTAACTCTGAATGTTGATAAAACAAACTATATAGCTTTCTTGCTGACTGCAGCTAACCGCCCCAATTTTAACAGTATCTATATTAAACAGATGGATACAGAAATAAACGAGGTACATTCTACTAAGTACTTGGGTATTATTATCGATGAAAATCTCAAATGGAAACATCACATTATAAAACTGAGCAATAATATTCGAAAATTAATAAATAAATTCTATACCATAAGAGAGATAATGGGGAAAAAACTTTTAATTTGTGTTTATAAAGCACTAGTTGAATCTTTAATAAGGTACGGTACAGTTATATGGGGTGGTCTTTACAAGAATTCTCTAAAAAAAACTAAATGTTGTGCAGAACTATATTCTAAAAATTATTTATCGTAAAAACAAGATGTTTCCCACTAGATTGCTATACTCCGACACAATCTTTGATGTACGTTCCTTATACATACTAAATGTATGTTCCCTTACACAAAAAATTATGTAAACCACGCGTATGGAACCAGAAACAATGTAAATAGACACTTGGAAATTCCCAATAGTAATTCTAATATTAATCTAAGATTCCTAAATTATTTGGCTCCTAAAATTTATAATATTCTTTCTTTGGAAATAAGATCAATTGCAAACCTAAGAAAGTTTAACCGCACATGTAGGACATACATAACACTTAATATACAGAAGTTCATGGCTCTCGTTTATATCTTAATTTAACTCTGTTTAAATTAACTTTAGCCCTTAGTAACTAATGGGGTTTGTATGTTATTTTGCTACAGATTTCTATTATTAGCAGACTGTAATTTCTAAAATCTAAGTATTTGACTATAATAGTAAAAACTCACCGTTCAGTCGAAATCCTGGTGGTTGCAATTTGATAAATGCCGGAGATTGAAGGAAATCAGGAAAAGGAAACTTTAAGGTAAAGACGAGGAATCGGCAATATTCGAAGAGTTATCGCACGACACAATACTATTCAAGTAATTGCTATGTTTAACTATATTTAACTATATGAGAAAATGGTTTTACTTATATCAAAAAATGAAATTTTGTCTAACACCTTTTAGAAACTTCTTTAACTATCTATCTTTCTATAATGTCTAATTGCTCACTGGTAGCAGTATCAGTAGTCCACTTTTTGTTGCCCTTTTTGTATGGGAGAATAAAATTCCTGTATAAATGATAGAGTTTATCATCTATTCACTGCTAGGTAATTTGGGTTGCCTATTATATCAATTTAAGTTCAAATAAAATAAAGAGCGGTGCAAACAGGGTTAATTATTATATTTTGTTTTTTTTTTATGTATAAGTAGGTACTCTTAATTTCGTTTATAAATAGTTAGTAAGTATGATGTAATTATCTACAATTATTATTATCATTATGTAATACATAACTTATGCACATATAGATGTTCAGTCATCTAGGTGCAGTTGTACAATCCTTTGACTATTTATGTAATGTATTAAAGTGTATCAATATTTATGTAACAATGTCTATATCTAAATAAATTTATTATTATTATTATTACTTGGATGTAATGAATTTTTTTGTTGAAATAATGCCATCTGCAGATGCATATTGAAAAGACGGGCTCATTTAATGAATTTTATTTATTAATTGTTACTTCTTGTGGATAATTCTAAGACCCTGTGCAAAAAACTAGAATTTTGTGAGACCTGTAAATCGTCTAAAAAAAATTATAAACATGGACCGCACGCCTTGTCGAATCTCGGCCGCGACGTCACTTAATAGCATCCCGTTAGTCGCACAGAGAGACTCGACGATCTCAAGCAGAATGCACGAGCTTTGATATGTTGCACGACCCTTTCGTTTCCTATCCTCTGACATCACGATGTTGGTCGCACCGCGTTCTTTAGAAGCGTATATTTCGAAAACCACATATCAGATTCATCTGAAATTTTCAACATTGCCTAATTTTAAATAATACTTTATCCACAAGAAGTAACAATTACTAAATAAAATTCATTAAATGAGCCCATTAGATGTCTCATAACTAGCATTCACATAAGTTTTTCTTAAAACCTATAACTGTGACTTTGGTGATTTTTCAATATGATAGATAGATAGATTTTTATTTGTGTTAGACAAAAAAACATTGTATACACACGTCAAATAGTTCATGATAAAAACAAAGTAAAGTAAGCTTCCAAATACATGGATCACTTAAATATATAAAACAGACAATAAAACATATAAAAACACCTTAAAATACAAAAAATCAATTATTAAAACTATTAAAATGGAGGTCTAAAATGATCAATAAATTCTTGGATTTCATAAAACACATTTTCTTTTAAGAACGTCTTAATTTTTTGTTAAGTTAAGTTTTTCCATTCGATAGGTAATAAGTTGCATAATTTTATAGAAATATATCTAAATGAATTTGTTTTTTGTAAGACGGGGCAATTATAAGGTTAAGTCTTGTTTCTCCTCTGTTTAGATTCTCTTTAGCTGTGTGATTTTTAGCGTAATTCAGACACATATAAATATACTGATTAATTAGGGTAAGTATTCCTCACTTTTTAATTAGAGGTCGACAGCTTTCATCATATTTGGCATTTGTAATAACTCTTACCGCTCGCTTTTGGATACGGAATATTTTTGAAGCATGAGCTGAGCCACCCCACAGAAGAATACCATATGACATGACACTATGAAATATAGAATGATAAGCTAGTAGAATTGTACGTTGATTTATCACGTTTGTAAGATTATATAACAGATACACACTGCTAGAAAGTATTTTTTGTAGGTATTCCGAATGTGCTTCTCAAGTCAGATTATTATCTAGGAAAATGCCAAGACATTTTATAGGATTTGTGTCAGGATTTATGTGCGTGTTTAGATTAAAAATTAAATTATGTGTTTTTTCTACGTTTAGACCTAATTTGATGTTCTTGAAATAAACATTGGCCTGTGATTGCATTTCATTAGATATGTTCCTCAGAGAGTCTACATTATTGCTTGTTGACAGAAGTGTTGTTCGTCAGCGTATCTGATAGATTCAAATTCAAGAAACTCTGAAATGTCATTTATATAAATAATGAATAGTATTGGGCCTAAAATGGAACCTTGAGGGACTCCATGATTAAGTGGCTTAAGAGATGAAATCTTACCGTTGACTTGTACACATTGATGATTGTTTGATATGTAATTTTTTAAAAAAGACAATGCAGGCACCCTGATGCCATACTTTTCTAATTTTAATAAAAGTATGTCATGTGAAACGCAATCAAAAGCCTTCGACAAATCTAAAAAGGATGCTACTGACATGTTTCCTTTCAAATTCATCCGTCACCGATATTATTATTCTCGTTAACGCCTCTACAGTCGACTTACCATTCCTATAACCATATTGACCGGTATTTATTAGATTTTTCTTTTCTAAATAGTCCATTAGTTGGATCTTATAGGCTAATTCTAGTAATTTAGCTAGAATAGGGATTATGGATATTGGTCTGTAATTTTCGACAGCATCTTTCATTCGTTTTTTAAAGATAGGAGTTACCTTGGATATTTTGAGATTTTCAGGATATATACCATTTAAAAAGCAACTATTTATAAAATAAGTTATTTGAGTTAGGAGTTCCTCTTTTGCTAATTTAAGTGAGTCGCTATTCAAGTCATAATAGTCCCTAGATTTTGAAGAACTTAGTAAGTCTATAAGATTTGCAACTTCTGTCTCAGTAACTGGTGATTAGTAGAAACAAAAGGTTATACGGTTTTCTCGTAATGATTCCAAATATAAAGTATTGCCTTGATTAATGTTTTTTATAATATCGTCAGCAATATTGACAAAAAATGTATTTAAGTCTTCTGCTGAGATCTCCAGATCACAATTATTATTGGAGTTATTCCGATTTATGATATACCAAGCTGTTTTTTGTTTATTACTTGAGTTTAATATTAGATTAGTATTGTGATTTATTGTTTCTACTTTTATTTCCTTTTTGTACCTTTCCTTGAATTTTTTGTAAGGTTCTTTGAAATTTTGGTATTTTTTACTCATATCATGCAGAATTATCCATTGATTTTTCATATTTTTAATATTGTCACTATATTTTATCAATTTGCCTTCCGTTTTTGATTTTCTTCAGGGGAAACGATGCTTCGTAGCACTTTAAAATATTATTGAGTAGGGATATACGAGATATCGTTTGTATCATTACTATTGAATAAATTTGACCGGTTACAGTTCGACAATGCCATTTTATAATTATGGATCGTAAAGTTATTAACAACTCTATGCATTTGTGGGAACTTATCTAATAGTGGCGCACACAGGCTATATGAAAATCTTATGCCTTCGTGATCAGAAAAGCAAGGATTTATAACTTCAGTGAACCAGCACGTGCTTTCTAAGTTTGTGAAAATATTATCTATTCTAGTTTTTGATTTATTTGTGACTCTGGTAAATTGTTTAACACATTCATGCAAGCCAAAAGAGACGAAAAGATTTACCAGATCCTTGCTTTCAGTATTTTTTGAGAAGTCGATATTGAAATCACCACAGTGAATAACTTTTTTATCATTCGATATGTTATCCAGAAACGCCGTTAAGTTATTGTTAAAGATTTGTTTGTCCCCCATAAGAGACCTATAGCAAAAGCCAATAATGGATTTATGTTTACGCAACTCTATTGCACACATTTCAATATGTATATCTTTGCAGAATCTATCTACAAAGAAACAAGACTTAAATTCTAGATCATTTCTTACATATATTGCTACACCTCCATGAATATGATTTTTTCTAGTGTAGTAAGCTGTCAACTTATAACCATCGAGATTAATGTATTTTATCTGTTCTTCACAAGACCAAGTTTCGTTAAAACACAGGACATTAAAATTCATTTAGGCTAAATAGTGATTTAGTTCCAAGATTTTATTGTGAATACATTGAATATTTATGTAAAATATCGAGATTCTATCCTCTGTGATTTTATTAATATCTTCTGTGATTCCTATTGAAAGATGACCATCTTGCCTGGTGTCTGAGATTTTGCTTCCTCGAAAAAATTTTCCTTGCTGACTAATGAACTCCTTCACTTCTATCCCTTCAAACCAAGCGTCTTCATCCAATAATCTGTCTGATAAGTCTATTGGAGACCCACTTTGAAAGAACTGAATCGTGCCTGCTCTGGATTTCTTGTTAATTTTTTTTACTATGACCTCATTGGTATTACAATTTATTCTTAAATAATTTTCTAGATCCTCCGCTGATAAGGTCTACATTTTGATGTATACAGCCAAAACATCTCCTTTTGGTTACTTACGGTAAACTTATTTTCCTAATCAATTTTTTTTCCTGTGATTTTTTTATTCTTATTTGTTATCATTTTCTTGTTTGCCATTTCTTGTTGAACATTTACTTCTTTTTCTTCTTTTCCCATATCAATGAATTTACTTAACGTCGCCTTTGTTTGTGCTTCCATTATACTCAGTGATACTTGATTTATATTAATTTCATTTTCTTGATTAGTTTTGTTGTTTACGTTATTTTTCGGTTTTGTTTGGTTATGTTTGATTTGTTGTTGATTTTGAGTCATTTGGATTACTGCATTAGCGTTGCTTGAAATGGCCACTGGATTAAAATTAGAAGAAGAAGATGCATTGTTTGGATTTGTGATAGAAATGTTCGAGTTTTTATGTATCTGTAGAAAAGCAATTTTTTCCTCAAGTTGTTTTATTATGTAATTGTTGTGATTGATAATGCTTTTTAATAACTGATTTTCGACAATCAAGGTTTGATTGTTTTTTGATACCAATTTTTCCACACTGTCGTACTTTGGTAATTCCAAACTGTCACTAACATCCATTGGGTTCATTGTGTTCTCTAACGTGTTTTCTTTCTGGTTTAATGCAGATGGCGTTATTTCAACAAAAAAATTCATTACATCCAAGTGGTTGAAAGATAGTCAATAATAATATAGGAATGAATAGAGTCTAGAAAGGGGCTTCAAAAAATGTACTGATATACTTAGCATCCCATTTAAAAAAAAGACACTTGATGCTGTAATTTCGTCTTGGCTCGCCCTGTATATTCTAAAATAATTTTCGGTTATAGTCTGTTTTATCTGGTTTACTTGTATTTTTTTTTAAATTTCGAGCTATCATAGAACTCGAGATATCGAGTTCGACGCACTATTGCCCCACCCTGTAGGTGGGGAAATCTCGTTTTCCAGATATATGGCTGCCACAAGTTAAATGGCGCACCTTATACACACACTATTCAAACTGCGCACTGTATAACTATAATATTTGTGGTATTTAACTATGTGAAATCAATAATCCGATGGACCCGTTTTCCGCATGTTTGACCCCCCTGTAACTCAAAAACCGTTCATTTTTCTAACTCTCTTCTTTAAGACTTTTGATCAGGACATCATAAACTACATTATACCAAATTTTCATCCAATTCGACTGTGACCCATTTTCCCTTAGGTTTAGTGCGGGGTCCTTTGGAAAAGATAAAGGCCACAAGACAAACATAAACTATATAGGTTATGTACTTATCTCAGTTCATCAGAATCAGGATCATGAACACGAAACATGCAATCCAACAACTCGCGCAGGCATAGAACATGAAATATATTCCTCTAGTTATCGCCCCTCCTTTCCCACATACAGGGTGTAATCAGTTTCATGTCATTAAGAAAAACTGGTAATGGGGACCGACTAGACAAACAAAAAACCTTTATGACTTTTTCCCCTAGGGGCACTTTGAAAAGACTGACCTAGGTCAACAATTTGAATATTATGGTAGGAAATATTTGAGAACCACTGCCTTTCTGGGTCAATGGACGTGTAGCAATTCCCAAATATACAACTTTTAAATCGTCATAAAAAAGTGCAAAGATTACCGACCGACTCGTTTTCGGCGGCCCGCAGCTCAAAGCAAAGAAGGGCGGCACCTTTGATGATCGCCTCAACCGAACCAATCATAAAAATGTAAACAATTCGTTATCTCTTTTTGCAGAACTGCAAAAGCAAATGATGGGCGTAGAAGTTAAACACAGCATTTCTTTACATGTGTTTTTTTAATTTAGGACAAAATATTGGAGCTTTTATTGTTGTTTATAATTTATCAGATTTAAATGTGCTTTATTAACATTTGTAACCTAAATGAGTGTTCTGGGTTAAAAGCTTAAAAAATGAATACTTATTGCATGACATTGGGAAATAAAGAGTTAGACGTCTGAGATACGATAACAGAATTATGTGTATTTTAAGTTAGGAAAAAATCTGATTTTAACGAATTGCCAATCAGGTATCAAAACTAAAATTATTCGATAAATCTAGAACTTACCAATACAGTTCATTTACATAAATTGTTCGAAATGGCTTCCGTCTGCATCAATACACTTTTCAGCACGTCGAACTAAGGACATACGCACTCTGTTCAACACATTTGGTAAATTAGGATCATTTTTTATGGTTTCTATGCACATTAAAATACCACACTAAACTATTAACTAACGTTGTCAATAAAGAAAATAAAAATAAAAACTTGGTCCAAAATCCAAAACAAACACAAAAAGAACGAACAAGTAGTGTCTGTACATAATCAAGAACTTAACGACTTGAACGCTAAGTCAATAAAGTGACATGTGTGCTTAACGAAGTGCCCACAGAAACTAAAATACTGCACCGCTAAAAATCTTACCTTACCTAGTTTTAAAAAGCCATAAAAAAGTGTGATTATCAACTTGTGCGCGACACTTTGCGAAAGAGCCGTATTAGCGTTTTCTCAAACAGTTCTCAAACAATTTTACTGAAAATTTTCGAAATTTTTTTTTCTTTTTTTTTTTCTAAAACTATGGGCTTTAGACCCCATGTTATATAAGGTTTTTTTTGTTAGTTGAGTCGTTCTCCACCACCAGTTTTTTTTTGACATGAAACTGATTACACCCTGTATGGTTAACATTGGGAACTAAATAGTGAAATTTACTTCATGGTGAATTTAAGAGGTGATACGCACTTCGTAGTAGCCGTGCATGGTGAAGTTCAGTTCTGAGGTAGCGGTAAAGTCATTAACACTAATAAATGTTACAAACAAGGTCCACGACTTTATACGAATAGTGAAGGTTCCCAGAACGTCGCGGCAACTATCAAAGCAACTTGAAAGTGGTTGCAACTTCAAAGGTCATCCCACTGGTAACTAGGGCATCCCCATGCACCGAGAAAGCTACGTAGAAGTTACACAACTTTAAAGTAACCACTAGTGGTAAAAACTACGAGGCAGCGACTATGGATATGTCAAATGAAGTCATTTACACATCAAAATCATAAATTTAGTGACGGATCCGTAGTGGTTACTCATTCGAAGTTCCTATCTCAATTACTGTTACTTTAGTTGGGTATGTAATAGGGCCATATTTCTTTGATGGTACATTTGACTGGAACTATTTATCTTCATTTTCTGGAGAACTATCTGTCACAATTATTGCTGAATCTTCCTGAAAGGATTAGAACTAGGATGTGGTTTCAGCAAGATGTGCTCCACCTCATTATTTAAATGCAGTAAGAGACCACCTAAATAATATCCACCACTTCAATGGATTGGAAGAAATGGTCCCACTAAATGGCCTGCTAGATCCAGATATTACAAAAATGGATTTCTATTTATGGCGATACGGATACCAACAAGAATTCAAATTATGAAGGAAATGATAATAACTGCTTTTAGATCTATCCCACCAGCAATTTTAGGAACAGTAGAAACGTAATTTCAAAAGCGCATAGAGATGTGTGTCAATCAAAACAGGCAACTTGTGGATCATTTTTCGAAAATAGTTTCAAATATAGCTTTAGGGATGTAAGTACAAAAAATTTTCGTTTTTCATTTCTACATCACATCGTTGAAAAATATACAGGGTTTTCATTTGAAAAACTTGAGAAAATTCAATTCAAAAGGTTCAAAAAGTTCTAAATTAAAAATTTGTACAAAAAAAATTTAAAATTTAAAATTAATTGCCTGGTGCACGATATAAATGGATATTCTTATTGAATTGAGAGATGTAGGTGGGTGGAGACTTATGAGAGTGCACTGAGAAACATCTGGAGAAATTATAAATTGATTGATTTATTTAAATACTATTTCAGTGCTACAATTTGATGTACATGCCACATAAACAAATGTTCGTGTGTGGCAGTTTACAATTTGTTAGCTCATATAATATATATACATATACTTATATCTATGTACATACACATATATGCTTATAAACACATATATACATATAAATTCTTATTAAAAACGGTTAAAAGAAACAAGTGGTTATATCTATTCAACAAGCAAAGAAGGGGAAGTTAATATATAAATGTATATCTAATAAAGTACCTATATATAAGAAGAATAAGCAAGTGGATAATAACAAAATTAAGTTGAAGATGACTGGGTACCCTGATAGCATACATTATAAATAAACTGAGACAATAGCTCGGTGTGTGCATTTTAATTCATTTTAAAATTTGTAGATATGATGTGTTATGTAAAATCCATTTGTTAACCAAGGTTGTAAAATTAATTTTTGTTTGTGCACTTCGTATGTTAATTGGCAAGAGATTGTAAAGTTTTGGACCCTGGTATACGATAGAGTGTTGTGTTAATTTAGTATTCATAAATGGAATTTCTATGTTTTGGTTATTTATTGCTCGTGTACTAATATTATCGTAGTTGATTTTAGGGAACATATGTATTTTTTTTCGTACATATAATAAAACCTTTTTTACATATAACTGTTTGACTGTGAAAACTTTGAACTCTGAAAAAATTAAATGTGTTGGATATTGGTAGTGCTTTGTTAAACAAATTTTTATTAGCATTTTTTGGGCAACCTCCACTTTATTTAGAGTAGTTAGATATGCTGATCCCCAAGCTATTATCCCATATTGTAAAATACTTTGCGCAAAAGCGTAATATAACATTTTTATGGTACTGTCGTGCAAAAAAACTCTAACTTGCCTAAAAATATAGAAAAGTTTACGTATATTTTTACTTAAAATATTAATATGGGCCTTCCAATTTAGGAGCGAATCTAATGTAATGCCAAGGTATTTTATTGTACTGGTAAATTTGATGACGTTTTTGTTAATAGTTATTTTAGGTAATGTTTCAAATGATTGTTCCGGTATGGTAAATGGTATTGCGTAAGTTTTATCAATATTAAGTGTTAGATAGTTTTCATTAAGCCAAAGGCCGACTTCCTCTAAACCCGTGTTTGCTATGTTTATTGTTCTTTCCCAGCTGTCTTCAGCAAATATAAGAACGGTGTCGTCTGCATATGAGGTAATAAAGCCATTTTTTATTTTTATTTTCAATAGACTATCTAAGTAAATTATAAACATAACTGGTCCTAATACTGTCCCTTGAGGGATTCCGAAAGTTATTTTGTTTCCGTTACTTATTTCATTATGTATTTTAGTATATTGGACCCTGTTTTGTAAATACGAGAAAAAAAGATCATACGCTTTACCTCTAATTCCTATTTTTTCCAATTTATTCAATAACATTTTATGCGACACCGTGTCGAAAGCTTTTTTCAAGTCTAAAAAAACTCCCACTACTTTTTTGTTACTATTTAGATTTTTGTGAATATTACATATTACGTCTGATATTGCATCATCTGTGGATGAATTTTTAAGGAAGCCAAACTGAGAGTTAGACAACAACTTAAATTTGTCAAGGTAATTACATAATCTATGTTTAATAAGTTTTTCTAATAACTTGGCAAAATTACTAATTAGACTAATAGGCCTATAATTGCTGCAAGAGGTTTTGTCGCCTTGTTTGTATATAGGTATTACATGTGATATTTTAAAATCTTTTGGAAATTCACCCGTACTAAAGGCCAAGTTAAATATAAAACATAGCGGTTTAGTTATATACTCTGCACTGTTTTTTATGTGGTCTGTATAAACATTATCGTGTCCTGGACTACTTCCGTTTTTTAATGACATTATGGTTTCTTTTATTTCATTAGGATCTGTAGGTAATAGAAAGAACGTATGATTAACTATAGGAATTTCAGTGTATTTGTTTGTTGTCGGTGTAATTTTTTTTGCTAATTCAGAGCCTATTGTGGCAAAATAATCATTATACTCATTGGCTAGTTCTCTGGAATCTGTGATTAGTTCATTATTTTTGGCTAAACTAATTTCAGTGTACTCTTTCTTTTGCCTACCTATTGCTTTATTAATTACTTTCCAGGTGCCCTTTATGTTTCCTTTAGTTTTAGATAGTTGTTCGGTATAATAATCATTTTTCCTATTTTTAATTAATATATTTAACTTATTCCTGTACTGCTTGTATTTGTTTTTTAACTCAACGCTGTCCGGGTTATTTTTTACCTCTTTTGCCATTTTGTCCCTTTGTCTTATTGATTTAATTAAACCTATAGTTATCCACGGCTTTAGTCTTTTGTTCGAGTTTTTATGTACTTTTGTGACTTTTTTTGATGCATTCAAGGCTTCTTGAAACAGGCGTAAAAAAATAGAATATGCAGTACTAGAATTTTGTTGCTCATAGACTAGCTGCCAATTTATATTTTTAATTTTCTCTTTAAATTTTTTTCCATCAATTGATATGTGTTCATTTATTATTTCTTTCTTGTTGGTAGTTAATTTGGATTCTTTTAAAACCATGAATGTTGTGTAGTGATCTGTTATATTGGTCGGTATAATACCGGTATAATATTTTTTCCTATGAGCATTCTTTAATAATATGTGATCGATACACGAAGTGGTGTTCTCAACAATTCTTGTTGGTTCATTAATTAGTGATATAAAACCTAGACTATAGAGACCATTTAAATATGTATCTGTTAGATTATTTGACTCTAAAATATTAATATTTATATCTCCTATAATTATTTGATTGTCTGTATGTTCAGTCGACATGAGTTGTTGAAGTTCATTTACAAACAGCATTGGATCGTAGGCTGGTGATCTATAAATTGCCCATATATTAAAATTTACATTATTTTTTGCTATATTAATTTTTGTGCAAGATGCTCTACTTAAATTTTGTGGAAGTATTTCAAAGTTATGTTTATTTTTTATGTATATAATAACACCATCACATTTATTATTTTTGGGATTTATGATATTCATTGTATAATTTTCTAAACTGAACATGTCAGTATACATTATGGTATTATCTAGCCACGACTCTGTTAATATGATAACATCAAACTCTAAATTTAATTGTTGGTAAAATATAACAAATTCGTCAAAGTTTTTTCTCATGCTCCGAATATTCATATTTAATATCGCTAAATCGTTTATATAATCTATGCTACTCTCAAGTTTAATTCTACATGTATCTACGTCCTTGTAAGTTACACAGTCGCTCTCATCAGAATTTTCCAAAATGTGTATTAAATTCTTCATACTATATTTTTTATTTGTAAATTGTATGCGTGCCAGTCATGTAAAATATCTCACTTGCATTAAATCCTCAAATATAAATCGAATATAATCATTCATTGCAATATATTATAGATAACACAATAAAGAACAAAATACATAATGAGAAGTAATAATTACAGTAAACAAATACTAAAAATACACATAAATTTCAATATTTCTAAATATTATATGAAAGAAATAAAAAATTAACTGAATTTAAAGTCTGGTTTTGTTTCTTGTGGAGACTGAACTAGAAGAGGCTTCTTTGGAATTTATTTCTGCAGGCTTCATAGTCTTCTTGACGTTTGTTTTGTTTTCCTTTTTATTTTTGTTACTTGACGACATTAAGTTTTCTGAATCTTTTGGAGGGTTACTGTTATTAGGGTTATTTATTTCTACTTCTTGGTTATATTCTTCCTCATCAGATTCCTGTACTTCTTCAGCTTCGACCTCTACAATGCTTTCACCTGCGCCCTTTCGTTCCAAATCTGCCGCAGTATATGATACACCATTAAGGATAAGCTTATTATATATTATCTTTGCTGGAACTCCTTTATTTTTTTCACATTTATAATGTTGATAGATTATTTTTCTTTCGATCCTCTCTTCCGGATTTAAATCTTCAGCTAAAGATATTCCTGAGTTCTTAAGCTATGCAACGTTTTTGAAAATTTCTTTTTTCTTCAAAAATGAGATCAGCTCGATTAGGATTGGTCTATCCTCTTTATCTGGGCTTCCGATATAATAACAGTTGTTTATATCAGTTATATTTATATTAACATGAAATGAACTATATGAAAACATTACACTCTTCGTAGAGGATTATTGAATTTTTTATGTAATTGTTGAACATTCTGTCTTGACTTATCGTGCTTACAAGAAGTGTGATGGACAGATAGATGGACATTTTGAAAGTTCAGAATTTTATGACTAACTCTCATTATGTTGAAATTGTATGAAATTTTTTTCTTTAGGAGCGATATTTGTAGTTTTAGCAATGTGTTGATCAAATGCAACATATTCTTCGTTTTCGTATTTGCAAAGAGTGTAATGATAATTAGGATAGGGAGGTTTTTGCTACCCGTTAACCTCCGAGGAAATGGTAAAATGTGTTTAAGAAATTAAAAATGCACTAATATGTATACAAAAAAATATTACCAATTATTGAAGTGTGAAAAATAATCTGCCGTCGAATTGTACGCAGTCTTCAACAAGTAGTCCGGTGCTGTAGCTCCGTTTTTCAAAATCTGTATAACTCTAAACCAATCCCCTAACATCTGCCTCAGATTTAGTGCCAAGTCGCTAAAAACAATTCATTATAATTTGTGCTTCCTGCAATTTAAACTTGAACAAACCTCCTGTCAGCCTCCATGTATATTTTCTCTGCTTCGTCAAAGTTTTTAAAGTAAGTAGCAATTCTAGCCCGTCTTATTGCTTCACTAGTTATGCTGCCAAGTTTTTTCACAAACAAAACTTTTGAATAGTCCCTGGATCGCACAAAACAAGCATCGGCCATTGTCAGATTCATTTCTTTCAAGGCGGCTTCTGCAACAAGCCTCCTGCAAAATTATATACAAATAATTTCATTTAATAAATTAAATAATCGCAACACTTGCCATAGCCTTGGGTGGCGATTGTCCTCCACAAATTGACAAGCTTCATTTATTCCAACTTTTTCAAGCAACTGCCTAGTATCGCGTAGGCTTTTTACCTCTAGTTTTATAATGTGATCGTTGCTGGGTTTCTCGGGAGTGTCCATTATTTCGTCTAATAGAACGGCCTGAATTTCCAAATCCTACAAATCAAAATAAATAATAATAATAATAATAATAATAGAACATAAGAACAGATGCGACAGTCAACAAAATGTAAAATTACATGTAGCTACACAATTATAATAGTAAAATGAGGACAGACAGATATAAAGATATATAACATAAACATAAAACATTTAGACAAACTCGTTAAGGCTATAAATACATTTTTCAATAAGGTATTGTTTTAATAGTATTTTGAAACATTTATAATTCTTAGCGTTTAATATATGTACAGGTAATTTGTCATAAATTTTAATGCCCGAGAAATAAGGTGATTTTTCAGATAGAGACGAATTATGCATAGTTATCATTAGGGAAGATCCATGTCTGACGCTATAGTAATGAAAGCTACCATTATTTCTGAATAAAGATAAGTTTTTTCTTACGTATTTAGAAATGTTGTATATGTAAATTGATGGAAGTGTTAATATATTATTGTTTGTGAAATATGGTCTACAAGACTCAGTAGTTTTAAAATCATAGATAAGTCTAATGACTCTTTTTTGTAGTATTAGGATTCTCTTAACAGTGGGTGATCTACCCCACATACCATAATATTGTAAGACAGATGCGGATACACCATAGCATAATAAATATTAAGCAGATATTCTTTAGGTAAGTTCCGTTTTAATGAGGAAATAGCATACAGAGAGCTATTATTTTTTTTTAGCTACATGGTCTACCTGACCATTCCACGTTACGTGCGAATCTACGAATGTGCCAAGAAATTTAACGGAACTGGAGAATTTAATATTTCTGTTGTAAAAAAAGTTATCAGCAATAGTCGTTTCTCGAGGAGAAAAGTATATACAATCAGTTTTGGCAATATTTAGCATTAAATAATTTTTAGAGCACCATAAATTGAAGCTATCCATCACATCATTTGCGAGAGATTGCAATCCCAGAAGGCTCGGTGCTGAGATCATGACAGATGTATCATCTGCGTACATGGTAATTTTTCCCTTTATGTGAGATGGAAGGTCATTTATGTATAGTGAGAAAAGTAGAGGTCCCAGCACGGAGCCTTGTGCATTTCTGTGCAAATTTCTGTAGTATTGTTATAATTAGCTAAAAAAAAAACTTACATTGAAGCTACAAATATAGCCAGAACATGCAATGGGTTCCTCCGGATAAATGCCTTTGAAAATATACATCCTGGTTTTCTCCATTATAGCCAGTAGTTGAGGGTTGTCTGAAGCCCAGCACATTGCCCAGACGTCTTTACGCTCCAACTTGTTCCCTTCGGCACTTGTGGTGGGTCTGCCAACGCCTTCTGATATGTCGATCACAGTCATTACTCCTGATACGTCAATAACCGAAAGTCGACTAAAAAAGAAAAATCTGTACTCGCAAAATTACTCTGTGGTAGGATACCTACGTGGAGTTACAGTTTATGGCCATTTTGTGGGGTCTCGTGCTGATTTTGTATCGACTCGTCAAAACAATGTGTGGTAGGGCATAATACTGGATCAAGCCAGATTCTCGCCCAATAATCAAGCATTTATCAGTCGCAGCAAGGCAGCATATTGGGTCTATAGTATCGTGCATGCTCACTGGTATTTTATTCATGTTATCAAGCTCTTGGATTATTTCTACCGCTCCCGAAGGATTGTCGTCTATGTGAAACATTTTGCATCTCGCTGCTCCAGCTACAATTATTTCAAAATATTGAGAATAACAATCACTTTAAAGTCATCACCACATTGACAACATAGGAAAATAATACAATACCGGATTTTTTCGTGTACGCAACAAGTACATGAGTTTGTGCATTTAAACTTCTGTTGGGACCCCAGAAAAATGTTTTGAAAAAGAAGCAAAAATTTACAAAATCAGCAAGGTTCTATTCCATTCTCCATCAAAAATAGTTGTTAATGTCTATCTTTTTCGGGTATTTAGTTTTATTTCTACCATGTTTAAATAAAACACAATTTGTTTTATCATTATTTGTGAGGTGGAAAGCAGAATGGGACCTCTTGTTGGCGATGTCAATTTTTCAGTACAGTTGAAATTAGTGGTTTGGGTCAAAATTATCGATTTTCGGATTTTTACAAGTTGTAATCGATTACAAAACCGATCTAATTGGATGAAACACTTAAAATAATCGATAAAGTACTCAATGTTCAGCCCTGGAAAGGTACCTCTTGTCGCCTTATGGAGAAATATGGAGAAATAACATGGGACCGACAAAAGGTCCCTTTTCATAAACGCACTAGTAACTTAAACAAAAAAAATCATAGAGACACGATTTTTGCACCAAATTGTTCAGAATTAGAGCTTAATTCATTTAATATCAATAACTAAAAACCGGAAATTGCCGACAAGAGGTCCCTTTTTGCTTTCCGCCTCACATTTATTACCAACAAAGTTGTATTTACTTGCTTTAGTTTTTATACTGTCATAGTATTCATTAAAAATTAGAATATTTGTCAGTATAAATAGGTATATAAACCGAATCATAGTTTTGATATTGCTGCAAACATTAATAATAATAGAAAAACTATCCAACCAGAATCTTCGACCAAATATTTAGGAATATTACTAGACAATAAAATGAACTTCGATCTTCACACTACACAAGCGAAAAAAAATACAATATCAAGAGCTAAACATTTCAGCAGCTTATCATATAAAAAAAGGGCATTAACACATCCAGCAAGATATACAAATTCATATGCAGACCCACCATTGAATATGGCCATATTCTGTTCCTAAAGTGCAAAAACCAAGCTATAAAAAACTTAAAAGTTGCTGAAACACGCACGCTTAGATTGATCACAAAAATACGCCATCCTAACAACCCGATCCATAACCCTCCTAACAACCTGTTATACAACCTAACCCGCACTCAACCTATACAAGAAAGACTCAAGCAGCTATCCAAAAAATTCGTTCAACGGGAAGAAAATATAAATTTAATACAAAAGTTCTGCTTAAGGAGAAACAACAGAAGATCTCGTCATAAACACCCACAACACACACTATGGGAAAGAATAAATGAGCTACAATAGTATTCTACAATAACCATTTTGTTTCAACTAAATATAATATAGATATTTTAGATTTATCATTACTATAAACATGTGGAAATACTCTTCTTTTTGTTTGTTTTTTTAATAGACATATTTTGTAAATAGGCAGAAGGACCTCGGTCAATTGCCCTTTGAAATGTAAGGATTTCAATAAAGTTCTTGTATTATTATTATTATTATTAGAAAAACTATTGGCCCAAGTACACTGTCCTGAGGCATACCTAGTAAGAATCTTTGGGTATTTGACCAATACTTCGAAGAACTTCATATAACACACCCAGGCCTCTTTACAGTGGTGTTTAAAGGAAATAATGAGGCAAGGAACTGTTAACTAGTGAAGTGCCACTTTTCCGAGAGCCAAGCATAGTGGAGTGTTCGCGTTGACAAAAGTCGCTTAGTTTTTGTTCCCGTTGGCACTTTTAGAGAAAAATGACCTTGCCAGATGTGTGGCTTACACCCTGTAGATTAGGAATCTATTTGTCGTAAAAGAATCGTAATGAATATAAGGGCACAAATCAAAATTTTCTAACTAACCACACCACGCGACAGAGCCAATCATGAAGCATATTTTATCCAAAAATCATTCAATTCTCTGTAGAATTTCTATTTTTAAAATAAATAAATAAATGATCTTTTACGTTGGCTTATATGGCAGTAAAAACAAAAATCCTCATTTTCTCCGTTCAACTGCACAACAGAAAATTAATTATTTTTCGAACACATTTTCTTTCGCACGACGATATCTCTCAAATTATTATATTTATCAAAAAAATTATTCTTTATAAAATATTCGCTATATTTTCCAGATTACTAAGGTTCTTAAATAAGATTTTTTGAGGATTTAATAACTGAGATATTTAATAATATGTAATGTGATGTCAATTTTCGAACAACCCACGCAGTTTCCCGCAAAGGCCTATCGTTAAATAGATACGCGCATTGTGACTCTTGTGGTTTGTGATAATAATATCACAAAAAATTTAATGAAATTTTTTGTCTTGAAAATGATTAATATGGAGTAAATATAAGTATATCTGTTGATTATATTAATTCAGTGTTATATGGACCTACATAAAATTTGTATGTAGATAAACAATAGATTAACACATTATAAGAAACTCCCTAGTTTACTGTTTGCAAGATACTTTCACTGGTATGTATTTTTTCAGTAGAATTTTCTACTATATTATGTATGTGCTTTTCAGAAGAAATTAAAATGGAAAGTACTACTGACGTCACAAGTTCTAAAAGTGAGGTAGAGACAAAAATAAAATTTAGGGCCCTGTAATCAAAGGTTCTGAGAAATCATTTGCAACATTTATTGATTGTTTAAAATTCCATGAAAAAATAAGCAACCAAACAGAAGATGATCTATATTCTAGACCTATGTGATTTCGAAAAACAAACAGTTTTGACGGTTTGGTTTGGAACCGAAATTGCTATTCTAGTTTTACTAGCAAAAAAAATATGGAACATTAAAGGAGAAAAAAAATAGAAAAAGAGAAAGGAATTGAAAACAGTTCAGATGGATCCAGTGCCTGTCCATCAATTTCAAGTGTGCCCTTACGTAAAACTATTTTTTTTATAGAGAAATGTATTTTTCATCAAAAGGCATCAACAATAAATAAGGTCCCTCAAGTAATGACCACGAACACAGAAAGAAAAATAAAACTAATAACAGCTCACCAAAATCCCATAATTTTCTAAAGAATTGGTGCTAACGATTTAATAGCTATGGAAACTAAATATCATGTTTCATGTTTTTTAAGTCACAATAGAAAATGCAAAGGTCTATCTAACAATAAAAATAAAAGTGGAAAACGTAAAATCAAAAGAGATATTTACCAAAATATGTAAAATTCTTGAGAAAGGTTTTTGAAAGCAAACAGGGTATGGTATGTCATCTATTTATGAGAAGTATTTAGAATTGGACGGATATAAGTCCAAAAGACAGATCAGTAGACTACTTAAAATACATTTACTGACAAAGGAAAGGAAAGGAAAATATACATATTATGGGTCGAAGAGAACGCTACTCGCACACTTAATTCAGTATTACGAACTTATACAAGTCATTAAATATTTGAAATGTTTTAAAAATTCATAGGGAATTCTTTTCTTTTAGATTGAGGCAGTAAGGTTTGTTCTTGTAAAAAAAGAACATGCCATGCATCTATTTATGCTCCTGCATGGGGAAAAAGAAGAAATAAAAAACTACTTAATGTTAACTACACAATTCTTATACGTGTAAAAAATGTCTGCTCCTTTGGCGGTGCGGTAAAGATCAAAGATGCCAACATTTTTTACACGCATAAGAATTGTGTAGTCAACTATATCAATAAAAATGTATTTGAATTAGACGAAGAAAGTGAATAGTGTATATCTTACAATTGTAACAATTAATTTATTAGGACATACCTCAACTGTCATGTGAATGTGCTGGTTTTAGTATTAAGCTATTTGGAAAGAAGGTAGCACTATTAGTTATTTATCGATCATGTGTCCAAAATATAAATAATCAATTTAAAGTTTTTATTAACTCACTTAATGCAATATTACACCAGGTAACTCGTAATCATGAATTTATTCTACTCTGTGGTGACTTAAATAATAATAATAATAATAATAATACACGTCTTTATTATTTCCTTTGAATTTACATTTTAAGGGAGTAACTAGTATAATGGATTGGAAATAAAAGGCGAAGTTCAACCCTTATAGTAGAGATTCTACTACAGGCTTGTTCTTCCACTTAACCTAGTAAATAATCTTGAAAACTCTTCTGAAAAAAATCAACTATATGATATTCTTGATAGTTTTAATTTGAAATAAATCTTTCCATTTGAATCTACCAGGGAAGTCTTTAATAATAAGCCTTCAGCGCTCGACTATGTAGTCACTAATGCCGCCTGTTTCTCCTCTTTTAATTTAGATTTAGGAATCGCTGATCACAAAGCCCAATTTATTAGTGCATCGATGCCCACAGCACAAATGGTAGATGAACCTAAAGTTTATTTTAAAAAAAGATACTTTTCTGAAGATAATTTATCCAATTTAAAAAATCTCCTTTCCAAAACAGATTTTAATGGGTTATATAGCTTAACTGATACCAATGAAGCTTGGCTATATTTTTGATCAAATTTTAAATACGTCTTGGATCTAACTTGTCCTATTAAAAACGTTACGGTTCTCCATGTATCTTGTCACAACTGGATAAATCTGCATATTGAAAAAGAAAGCGAGGAACTAAAAAACCTATTTTGGCTCAGTAAGAATAGTAACATCGAAGAATATAAAAAGAAGTATCAGGTTACCATAAAACTGTTTTCTGAAAAAATTCACACAGCTAAAAATAATTTCTTTAAGGACAAAATTATAAATTCAGCTAATTGCACTAAAACCATCTGGCAAGTGGTAAATTCTAACCTTGGTAGGGTAAAGCTTAAGGCTGCTCCCTCTAGGATCACCTCAGAAACAATAAACATTAAGGAGCCATTAGAAATTTGCAACGCCTTCTGTGAGTATTACACCACCAGTGTTGATCAATTACTTGCACAAAATCTAGACCCAAATCACATAGACTGCACTCTTCCTGATTCAATCGGTAACTCTATTTTTATTGATGAATTAACAGTAAACGAGCTTTATCTGGCTATGTCACAACTTAGAAATAAATCTGCCTCTAGCGGTCTAGATTATATACTGGTTTTCGCTCTGGAATTTATCTGTGATATGATCTAATTTCCCTTATGCTTTCTGTTTAATATGTCCCTGAAAACAGGAATTTTTCCGACTAATCTGAAAGCTGGTGTGGTCATGCCAGTCTATAAAAAAGGAGACCCCGAACTAATTGAAAACTATAGATCTATCACTGGACTAATGAATTTTTCTAAAATTCTTGAAAAAATTGTTTTCAACCGACTTGAATCATTTATCGCTAAACACAAACTATTGTCAGTAAATCAACATGGGTTCAGAAAAAATCACTCAACATGCACTGCAGCATTTCAACTTGTAGAATTCATCTATAAATCACTGGACGGAAACAACTATACATTAGCTTTATTTTTTGATCTCACACGAGCATTTGATTGTGTGGATAGCGATTTTTTGATAAACAAATTGTTCACGATGGGCATGAATGATTTGATAAAGTCCTTTCTGACTGACCGGAAAATTAGAGTTAAAATTAGCCAAGAGTTATCAGACTTCGGATATCTGAAACACGGCGTACCCCAAGGCAGTGTTTTATCACCACTTTTATTTACGCTTTTCATTAACGACATGGGAAAATACATCGGAAACAGCATTGATATACAGTTAGTTTTGTACACAGATGATACCACAATCGGCATATCTGCTTCCTCAGAATATGAGCTATACTGCAAGGCACAAACATTGCTCTCTGAATTCTATATGTGGTGTAGTAGAAATAAACTTGTTCTTAACTCTTCTAAAACTTACTACATAATTTTCTCTAAAAGACGTAAAACTCCAAATTTTCAATTAAAACTTAATGACACCATGTTGGAAAGGTTAGATAATTGCAAGTTTCTAGGTCTCCATATTGACCACCAGCTAACGTGGGATGCACATATTAGCTTTGTGACCAGTAGGCTAAATTCAACATATTTTGCAATCGTTAATCTGAAAAATATTCTTGATACCAAGAATTTAATGAATGTCTATTATGCTTTGGCCTAGTCTCATTTAAGCTATATGTCGATTTACTGGGGTCAAACAACTGAACTCAGCCGCATTTTCGTTATACAAAAAAGAATAATACGAAAAATTTTTTCTGTTAAACCAATGGAGTCCTGTTGGCCTATCTTTAAAAAGCATCATATTCTACCGCTTCCCTGTATGGCACTGATTTTTGTTAAAACAAATCAAGGAAAATTCCCACAGAATAATTCAGTGCATGCACATGATACCAGGTCTAATACCAATATTTACATCTCAAACGTCAACTTATCGATGTATAGAAAGAGTCCTTACTGTTTTTGCAGTCCTATTTTTAATCATCTGCCCAACTCTCTCAAAGATATTAATTCAATAAACAAATTCAAAAGCCACATTCAGCGCTACCTTCTGGAAAATTGCTTCTACTCTTTCCAGGAATATTACTGCTGTAATTAATTTTAACTATTATACCCTCTATAAATATTTGAAGTTGTACTTGAAGTGTACTTTGTCTTCAAATTCTTTGTGTGACTCACTATTGTTTTTTTATTGTTTTTTTTTTAATTTATATTTTCCTATGTGTATAACTACAATTAATCAATTGACGTTGTCAATATCTTTTATCTTACGACAATAAAGTAATTATTATTATTTAATTGGCATTTAAATTTTGTTATATTATTTTTAATTTTTCATGACTTTTTTATTTTTACATGGATTCTGTTATCTGCCAACATTGTATTTTAAAATTAATAAAACTGAAAAACAATTGAAATATGTTGATTGATATTGAATATTAAAATAGTAATTTAAGTAATTTCAAATCAAAATTAAATTTAATTAATCTTCCTATCATTAGGTGTAGGAATTAAGTGTTTAAATTGCTCCATCTTTTTTCGATGCAAAGCATAGTTGCTGGTTGGTTTTTGTAGACCAGATAGACAGATAGGTTTTAAACACCATAGTTGATATATAGTTACATCGCAGCGCTGTGTAGAACCTAACTCGAAATAGTATTTTGGAAATTAATAATTCATAGTTGTATTATTAGATATAAATTCATATTATTCTTTTATCCTTTCCCATAGCTCCCTTATATCTAATAATTGTGAAGTGCATCACTGCATAGGATTTTACGTAAGTTAATTTCCAATTACCACTTATAGAGATTACAGTCCAAATTTACATTTTTATAGTAGAAAATAACAAACATATGTATACATTTATTAAACACAATATTATATAAATTAATAATTGGTAATAGATAAGTACAAATCAGGTTTGGTCAGTACTTCCTCATCACATACGACTATAGATTTCTTCCCGAGTGCACTAAAGATACACTTTTAAGTGATACATCCCATCCTATCACCTAATCGGTGCACCGCCCTAGTGCACCGATTGCATTAATATTCAACAACGTTCTATATTAAATCTCCCAGATCTCATGTCTAAAATTTCAGAAAGTCCATTTCGTCGTAATCTGAAATTTGGATTTTTACACGTCAATTTACCTATTGAAAAAGTAAAATAAATTAATCTGAAAAGTTTACGGTCCTGTGTAAGTATTCATTCTAAGTGGAACTTGGGTGCTCCCGGAGTTAGAGGGGGTTGTTGAAGCAAAGTAGCAATGAGTGAGGGCTCGGAGCCGTAAACAATTTCAATCCGCCAAATAAGCTTCAAAAATTGACATCACGCTACACATTATTAAATATCTTGGTTATTAGATACTCAAAAAAATTTATTTAAGAACCATTGTAATCTGAAAAATATAACAAACATTTTATAAATAATTTTTTTTTTGGATAAATATAATAGTTTGGGAGATATCATCGTGGGAAAGAAAAAGTCTTCGAAAAATAATTAATTTTCAGCTGTAGTCGAACGAAGAAAATGAGGATTTTGGTTTTTTACTGCTATGTAAAAGTTCGTTTCTTTATTTATTTCAAAAATAGAAATTCCACAGAGAATCTAATGATTTATGGATAAAATATGCTTCATAATTGGCTCTATCACGTGATGTGGTTAGTTAGAAAATTTTGATTTGTGTCCTTATATTCATTACGATTTTTTTACGACAAGTAGATTCCTAATCTACAGGGTGTAAGCCACATATCTGGCAAGGTCATACATTTTACTCTAAAAGTGCCAACGGGCTGAAAGATCGAAATTAAATTGCACTCCACTAGCAGCGCTAAAGGCAAATGATTCTACGCAGGTCGATTCAAGACTAGTAAGAGATTGCATAAATGCCTTTATAGACACCTAGGCAGTCAAAACAGAGCGACCGTGGTGAGGGTAATAGGACAAAAAGGACACAGGGGAAATAAACTGGTTTAATTAAATGAAAGAGGATAATAGTCCGCGTGAAACTGTCAAGAAAATAATTTAGTCTTAATAGTTTCCAAACTATAATAAAATTTCAAAAAACTCAATTTACAAAAAAATATTTTCATCCTTTCATCACTTTTATGTATGATCATCAGGGACATGAAGTCTGAAAAAGTATGATTTTCCGGTTAATAATATAAAAAAATAGACTATTAGGACTAGAACATTATTTTATTAGTTTTATCCAGAATTTTACCTTTTTTCATTTTAATTTAACTCATTTTTACGTTGGATACACTAAAAGACTTATTTTCGAAAAACTGCAATCCTGTGACTAGGCTCAAAAAACAGTAAAAAATATTCCATAGCTTATTTATAGGGCCTTGTAGAGCGAATGTGCGAGGTGTGCACCGCATACCTCCGTTTATTTTTATGGGGCGGCGCGGCGGCGGCGGTAAAACTCTTATTATTTTATATATGATATTAAGTAATTATAATGTATACTGTATACTCAAGACAAGTGTCAAAATTTGAAATGACATTTTTACTAACCCCGCCTTAAACCACCCCACGACCTAGTTTAAGTTTTACAGGGTTAAGTGCGCCTGATAACCTTAACCCTTTATAGGGCAGATTATGGTGAATGAAAATGTTCGTGTTTTTATACAGAAATTTATTTATTTACATCTTGTGTACAAAAAGTCTATGCAGTATTTTTTTTTGAGCCGGTCTTTATATCAACTCGTATATCACTAGGCAGTTACATTGTAAAAATATTGTTTGAAATACATGCTAGTTTATTATTTTTTATTTTTTTATTTATTTTTTTGTAAAAACAAAATAAAATAAGGAAAAATCAGTAATAATTGTCAGAAGTGACTTTTCTTTTGCAAATAACTGATAGATAAACATATTATTATAAAAGTGTCGGTACTTCACTGCATACTTAAGTGTTATGTCAAGTTAGATACTAAATATTATCCTAGCGCAAATGTGCAGCACAATTGTAATTATCACAAACAATCTACATATATTATTGTACTTATCCACTAATTTTTGTTAAATTTTTCTGAATATAAAGGGTAAAAACTAAACGCAAACTAACGATACACATAAAAGACGAATCATCACTACATGTACCTAGGTGAATACTGGTTGAATATTCAACTTTTTTCTGCATAACTCTAATGCATGACGCCAGCGGTTGAATCTCCAACTGATGTCCTCCTGTACAATACTACAAGAGTCATCTGGTTAAATATGCTACCAGTATCAGTTTAATATAATTATTTTTTTGGCTTGGTTGAAATAGCGACCAGTAACCTACAAAGGGTTAAAATTCAAGGTTAGCGTATTGGTATAATGCGACATTGCCCTTAAACCTCTTTTAACATAGGGTTAGGAGTAACTGCAGGTTGGTACAACTTGCCCTTAGAGTTATAAACAGGTAAATATGGCACTTTATCAAGGAATAATGGCCTTTAACTCGGTTCAAAGTGAAGTTGGAAGTTATTTTTCATCTGTTGATACAAATTTGAAGTAATAATAAAAAATATCATCGTGCTCGTCGAAATCGAAAAAAAATTCTGCCCCTTTCCAGTTTACTTGTCTTAAATCTAGTCAGCTTTGAAATCATAAACAAAATTTTAAATTTGATAGTAACAGAAGCTAGAGGCTTTGTAGTTTCTTTCTGTCATTATTTGTTGTTTACATAATAGGGTCGTTTCCTTCAACAAAATTTACAAAATATTGTTATATGATCAAAAAGTATATTAAATATACATTGCATATATCATATTAAAAAAAGTTCTAATCATCACATGCAAGAACAAATTGGTTTTGAAAATAAAAAGGCGGTAAATGATGACGTATCTGATGATCATTCAATTCTAGAGAATTTTCATGTTTTCATTTATCATGTGGGTGGTGGTGCTCTGTAGATTTGTTCAGGCTATGCGCATTCCTACTATTTTACAAAATCATTGTCTTTAGTTTCCATTACGTCGCTGTGTCGCTACTTGTACTTGAATCATACGACGGCTGCGCAAATCTGCATCTTGCCCGACTATCACTACCTTGAAGCATATAAGGCAAAATAGAAGTACCTTTTCAATTTTACAACAATGCATATGTTTGTTCTCAACACATATGGGCAAGGGACGCGAGAGGCGTAGTAAACACCCACAAAACACAATAGAACACGAAAGTAAACAATACGCAAATTACACTAAATGCCATATTAGAGAGCATCCCCTACCGAACACATTATTTAGTACCAGCCAAGAGAATCGGGGATTACTAATTTTTTGTTTACAGTTGTGGGCCGAACAAACAAACAGCCGTTTAGCGATCTCTATTTTCCTCTATATCCTCGAAGGTCATTACTTTCAGTTTTCAGTTGTCATGTCACGCCATTATTGTTTATATATGTGTGCTAATTCGTTTGCTTATTTGTAAATAACATGAGTTTCCAATGAAATTGACTAGAAACGACGCTATTCTGTTGAATATTAAAAACTGTAATGGGTTTTAAGTGTTGGATTGTTCAAACACAAGGACGTGAAAATGCATATTGATTCGTAAAGAACGTGGCTACCAAGAAAATGACTAAAAACGACTGTGGTATTATTGAATTTTAAAGACTGATGGGTTCTACGTGTTGTGTTTCTACCTTTAAAGGACGTGAAAATGTATATCATTTAATTGTATTACAGGTATTTTGATACATTAGTTACTTTAACACTTTACTTATTTCAACACAGCTTCAACATCTTAATACTTTTGTAATAATTTTACTTACATTAGTTACTTTTTAAATGTTATTGCATTTATTGTAATGATTTTCCGATAAGTTAATAAATGATCAATTTCTAGTTTCGAAATGACTTATTTAATTTTAAGCCCATACCATTAGACTATAAAAGTTCTTTGACAAAGATCTTTCATAAAAGATATTTTATCTCATAAAATATCTTTTATAAAAGATCTTTGTCAAAGAATTTTTATAGTCTAATGATGGCCTAAGCAATTTGTTTGAAAATCGTTTAAAATTCCCACCTGTACCAACCCCGCCTGTATCGAAAAGGCGGGAATACAGCGCTGTCTGCGACGTAATGTTTGCAGTCTGAAAAAATACTGAGAGTTCCCTATCTATATCTAATATATAAAAATCTCGTGTCACAGTGTTTGTTATCGAACTCCTCCGAAATGGCTTGACCGATTTTTATGAAATTTTTGGTGTATTTATTTATTTATTCGGTTGTATCAACAGTACATATGACCAATTACAGATACACTTTAAAAAAAAAGACTACATGAAAGCATATGTGTGCAGACCCACCTACACACATACATAATCATATAAACATACATATAAAATTGCCTTAACCGTATATATTTGGTAGGTCTGAGAATAGGTCGTAGGCTATTTTTTATACCCCTAGGTGATAAAGGTGGCCCTATCCAGAAATTTTCTTTTTATTTTTTGGACAAAAATTTATAATTTATATGGCAAAACAACGTTTGCTGGGTCAGCTAGTATAATATATAAGTCTCTAATCTATGGATTTGTTGTTTACATTTACATTGTGTGTTTAATATTTGTTTATAATGGAACCTAATTTTGTGAAAGCTACTTCAGAGAATTTACCCCTAGTAGATTTTTATATGGTACACGAGTTTTATGTAGACAATTTGAACTATTTAAGTGCCGAACCCCGAAATGTTAAAAATTTGAGGTTAGTATTTCTTTAAAATACAATGACACATCAATAATAATTTTAATCTATTAGTCCAGTCAACAGAGCGCTAAAATGACCAATGGATTTGATAAAACCTTATGCAATGTGTTTGTAACGACGTTAATAAAAAAATTGAAAAAATGATTAGAATAGGGGATTATCGGAAGGGGTAGAAAGCACCCCTATTATCACGGGATCCGTAACTTGTAGAATTAGGTTAAAAATGAAAAAGAAACAATAAATTGGCCCAAAATAAGATGTTTTTACTCTTGTGAATTTTTTCGAGAAATGCATATATTTGGAGATATGGCCAGTCGAAAATTCCTAAAAGTGGGGAAGGGGAAATGTAAAAGTTGAAAAAAAAAGATCTGAAAAAATTCTGGTGAATATATCATCAAAATACAAGACTTTTTTTTATTTGCAACTTTTCTGTAAAGTGCGTTGTCACCGAGTTATTCCGGAAAAACGTGAAAAACTTACCCCTTTCTTTGAAATTGTAGCGCTTTAAAAACGTAATTTAAAAATTTGAAAAATCAGATGTATGCATTGAAGCCTTCTAAACATTTTTTGTCTCTTGGAATTTTTTTGTAACTTGCTAATTTTCAGAGTTACAGGCAGTTTTTCACGATAACTAATGTACTACATTTTTTGCACTTTAAAAAATACATGAAAATTAAAAAATCTTGTTAAAAATCATATTGAACTTTTAAAAATGGTGTAACTATACAGGGTATCTCACCAGGAACTGCATCGATCGATATAGGAAAAAGTACGCACCAGAAAATTTTGAAAATTTAGGGAGCTACTAATGGCAGTGTGGCCAATCCAACTAAAATAATTACAAGCATCTGTCACTTCCGGTTATACCGGAAGTCGATACCAACTTGCTTATTTTAAATGGAACACCCTATATATTTTGGGGTTTTCTAGGAGAGCATAAAATTCTGACTCAAAAACATGTAGAATACTCTGTGCCTAAACCCAGCCATTTCAGAGATATTTGACATTTAAAGAAAAATTTGACAGGTGTCATGGTTTACAATATCCTTTATAACTTTCTTCGTGTAAAAGATACTCACTTGCTTTTTGATATGTAAAAAGTACACGAGGGGAGCTGCACTCCACAATTCAATTACATTTAATAATAATACACCAAGTGTTCCATTTTTGACGTTACATTTTGTAAACTTCAAACCGCGAAAACTTGTTTAGGTCAAATATTTTTTTACATCAAGTTATGTAAAATTAAATTCGTTTTTTTCTGATATAAGCATTGTGGGGGTTTAAGTTACAACTTTTTGAAATATTTGCGATTTTCTTAGAAATTCAAGAATTGTTTGTAAAAATGTCATCAAATTAGCCATGATTAGAAACAATCAGTAATGTCAGTCATTCTCTTATGTCAATAAAATGCCACCACGTTTAAATTACACCAACGAAGATTTTTTTAATTCGTTTTTTATTTATGGAGAATGTGATAAAGTAATATCAAGAATTTGTAGTACATTTGCTACTCGATATCCACAAAAACGGAAACCGTCACCAAACACTGTAAAACTGGATAATTTTAAAAACTATGGCTAACAGCAATTCTGGGATATTTTCGTGCATTTCCAATGATGTCATTAAGACAAGCTGCTCTAGAATCGGGACTATGCAAGGATTCAGTTCACAGAATCTTAAACGTAAATTTCACCCGTTTTCGTTCAAAATGGTTCAACGATTAAAAGGAACAAATTTCTTAAGAAGAGAAAATTTTTGTGAATTTATTCTAATAAGGTCTATAGGCGAAGATTCTTATTTGGGAAATATTATATGGCCAGATGAAGCTAAATTTACCAAAAATGGACTTTTTAATCGACACAATTCGCATTATTGGAGTGACTCGAATCCTCATGTGTTCAGGGAGCGAAATTTTCAAGAAAGTTGGCAGTTTGATGTTTACTGTGCCATAAGAAACGATAGAGTGGTGGCATTAGAATTTTATCAAGAAAATTTAAACAGTACGTTAAAAAGATTTCTTCTTCTGATAATATGTATAGTACATTTTTTTTTTGTTTTTTTTTAGGTGAAAGATACTAAATATTTTACAAAATTTGAGTAATAACTATTTAGAAAATTTACCTCTCGCCGAACATGGAACATTTTTTATCAGTACGACGGTGCTCCCCCACACAATGCGTATTTGATAAATAATTTTTTACAAGAAACTATCGATCAGTTTACGATCAATGGATCGTTTTATTTGGGGAACTATTTAAAGGTATCAATGCTAGAAACAGAATCGAAAGTAGAAGATTGGTTTCTTGCGAACCAATTAAATCTCAACATCACTAAGACTGAGACCATGATTTTTAGTCTTAGAAAAATTGATCAATTTGATAATCCAGATTCAGTTAAGTTTCTTGGTGTTTATTTGGACAGCAAATTATTATGAGATAGTCATACAGATCATGTATGTAGAAAAATTTCAAGAAAAATATACCTACTTCGCAGTTTGACTCATCAGGTATCTAGAAAAACCCTTATCACTGCATATCACAGTCTCGTTCATTCCGTAATATCATATGCTATACTTGTGTGGGGACATGCTAGCTCTACTGCTGATGTGTTCTCCTTACAAAGAAGAGCAATAAGAATTATTGCGGGTCTCAAATTCAGAGACGACTGTAAATCCAAATTTATTGAACTAAAAATATTAACAGTTCCTTGCACGTACATTTACCAATGTCTACTGCATATCAAAATGAATCTGGAATCATACACGAAACGTAACGAAATCCATACTTACCACACATGTAACAGGAATGATCTGGATAATACCTATTTAAGATTATCAAAAACCAGGGTTGGTACGACATTTTGGGGCATTCATCTCTACAATGCCTTACCACTTGAAATAAAACTCCTGTCGCTAACATCTTTTAAAAATAGAATCAAGCAGTATCTATTAAAAAATGCTTTCTATAGCACAGAAAAATTTTTAAGGAGTTGACATCGAATTTCGAAGCGGTGTAGACGTGATATTAATACGTGTCCCGTTATATGAAAGTTCCCGTCAAAATAAACAGTGAAAATTAAAGCAAAGTGCGAATTGTAGTTTAAACGAAAACTGTGCTGCAACACGCTGTAAGTGGGAGAATATCCTTTATAACACATTCATATAATTACAATCCTGAAACATTTCAATAATTAGTTTCCCTCAATTAAAATATATCCCATCTCAGTTAGTTTTTCAACACCTTTTTCTGATAGGCCGCAAAAACTTATCTTGTAAGGCCTAGAGGCCACGCAACAAGATAATGTTTAGTTTCATTTCCCCTTTTTTCACGTGACAACTGAATAATACCATAAAATATGATGGCTTCTGAGTACAGGGGCGACTCAGCAATAAATCAACAGGATACCAATAAAACTCGCCAATACTCACAAGTGACAAAAACTCCCTCTTTTCCAAAAAAGGAACAAGCTATCATTCTCAATGTTAATGATACTCTTAAATTAAATGATTACGTTATAGCCGTAGGTAATATAGTACAGCCTAAAAACATATTATTCGCCTCAAGAATATCAAACAATAGAATATGTATATACCTAACAACCGTTGAACTTGTACACACAATTACACAGAAAACCTCGATAGAAATAAATGGACTTGATATCGGATTGCGACGGCTTATAACACCTGCGAAACGACTGATTTTGTCAAATGTCTGCCCATCGATCCCACACGATATATTAGAAAATGAGATCTCAAAATTAGGATATACGTCAGTTTCTCCCATGTCATTCCTTCGAGCTGGAATCTCTGGAGAGGATTATGCTCACATTTTAAGTTTCCGTCGGCAAATATACATCTTATCAAATAACGATATAGAATTACCAGGTTCCATAATTATACCATATGAAGAAATATCATACAGAATATTCATATCTTTTGACTCAGTTACATGTTTCATTTGTAAAGGAATTGGCCATATAGCCAAGCAATGTCCAACGCAACCTATGGAATCCTCTGATACAAATCTAGCTTCACACGATGATATAGTGACGACAGATGCTACAAAAGAAACAAATGAATCCAATTCCCAAGAAATGGCAACACAGGAGCATGCATCCAAAAGACCCCCCTCTTCTCCAACGCTGAGTTCGGTAGATCTAAACCTGGAGGGTAACTCACAAACACAAGGTCCAACTTTTACTCTTCCTAAAGATACCCACCCTAATAAGCACAAGAAGCTAAAAAAAGTAACTTTATGGAAAATGTTTCTTTATCCGAACAAATGCAACCAATAGAGCGACACATAAAGGAAGCACCAAATCCCTACATTTTAAACTTTCAACAACTGACGAGCTTTTTAGAAGATGCCTTTGGCTCTCCAGATTCTCTCAGTATAGCCCACACATACACTAAAGATGTACCAGCACTTCTCAAAATGATACACAGTATATACCCACACTTTCAACACAGAAGTATTAAATCACGATGTACCCGCCTCCAGAAGAAAATCCGTAAACAACTAAATCTTGTAGATATACCATTCAGCAATGACTCAGATTCGGACTGTTCAGTGTCATCGCAAAGAAATTTATGTTAAAATTCATCGGGCTAATAGCCCACCTTGAAAAACTTAAATACATCATATCCACGTACTCCCCACAAGTAATATGTATTCAAGAAACCAACTTCAAAGATAACTACCATTTACTGATCAGAGGATATCAATGTTTTTACAAAAATAGAATTAATAGAGAAAGAGCAAGTGGCGGCGTTTCAATATATATATAAAAAATGAGATCACTGCTAAAGAAATTCGCATTACTTCCAACTTCGAAACAGTTGGAGTAAGCATACAATACTACCAGTACAAAATATTAATCGCCAACATCTATCTTCCCCCAAATGAAGAGATTATTACAGAAAACCTCAATAGACTAGTTTCACAAATTCCTAGCCCCCGAATAATTCTAGGAGACTTTAACGCTAATAATATAATATGGGGCTCCAAAAAAACTGATAAACGAGGGAAATGCATCGAGGAACTTATAGATAACCATAACCTCGTCCTATTAAATACTGGAGAAGGCACCCGATATAATCCGAATACGGGAGACTTCTCCGCCATTGACCTAACTCTTTGCGATGCACCAATTGCCCCTGACCTAACATGGAACCCATATTTATATTTATATAGTAGCGACCACCTCCCCTTAAGCATCAAACACAATAGGATCCACAGAATAAATAATCGCAATCTCACTGACAAATGGAATTTAAGTTCAGCTGATTGGGCTGGATATTCAAGCTATATCCGAGATAACCTTCCAGAAATCGAGGTTGACGTAAATCTTATGACTGAAAAGTTTACTACATTAATAAAAAATGCAGCACACCAGAATATTCAAAAATACACACCACCCACTAATCACAATTCTGTCCCATGGTGGAACTCTGAATGTAACAATGCTATTAAAGCAAGAAAACGAGCCTTCAATAAACTTAAAAGACAATATACACCAGAAAACAAAATTGAATTTAAAAAATTAAGAGCTAGAACAAGGTACATCCTCAAGAAAAGTAAAAAAGAATCCTGGGCACAATATATCTCCTCGATCAACAGCACCACCCCATCATCAGAAATTTGGAATAAAATCAGAAAAATAAAAGGCTCTAATTCCACAAATACAGTCACCAGTTTAATACAAAATAATATAGCAGTAACGACCGACATAGGCATTGCTGAAACATTTGCAGACGAATATGCAAATTCATCAAGCGATGACAATTACAACCAAACTTTCCTTGAATTCAAACTTAGAACAGAAACCCGTCACAAGATACATCATACAGCCAATGAAAATCACCCCCTAAACTCGCCAATCACCATAGAGGAGCTAGACGATGCCCTGATAATGTCCCATACGCCTTCCTAAAACATCTACCGGGTAATGCAAGACAACTCTTATTGAAGCTATAAAACAAAATATACCGCTCTCATAAGTTTCCTGAAACATGGTCAGAGGCTACTATTCTTCCATTGTTAAAACCAGACAAAGACAAAGATAAGGTCTCTTCCTATAGGCCTATATCATTGACATGTACGTTGTGCAAAATTCTGGAAAGAATTATTAATCGACGATTAATGTGGTACCTAGAGAAACATAACCTACTAACAACATGCCAAAGCGGCTTTCGGAAATATAGGTCTACAAACGACAACATCATTCATTTAGAATCTGAAATACACGAAGCCTTTGCTAATAAACAAAATTTGCTAGCAGTTTTCTTTGACATCGAAAAAGCATATGATATAACATGGAGACACAGGATAATACAGACAATTCAGAACTGGAACATCACTGGCAATATATCAGCTTTCATTCAAAACTTTTTATCGAATAGGTCTTTCAAAGTGAGAATAAATGGTGTACTTTCAAATAAAAAACAATTACAAAATGGCATTCCTCAGGGGTCGGTGCTAAGCACTACCTTATTCCTTATTGCAATAAACGATATTATGATTAACACCTCACTTCCAGTTCGAGCCTACTTGTACGCAGATGATTTTGTTATTTACTGTAAAGGAAAAAATATCGAAACTTTGGAATCACAAATCCAACTGACTATAAACAACATCGTCACCTGGACGAACTCGTCTGGATTTAAACTGTCGTCTGAAAAAACCAGGTGCATACTGTTCTCTAGAAATTATCAAATAAGACAACCAACATTAACTCTAAATGGTGAAGTACTACATTCCTCAAGTAATATAAAATTTCTGGGAGTCCTCTTTGACCAGAAATTAAATTGGAAAAATCATCTTGACTTTCTGGTGCAAAACTGCTCAAAAGGTATTAACCTACTAAAGGTATTGACACACCACAGCTGGGGAGCAGACATGGCAAGTCTGTTAACCATATACCGATCCATAATAAGATCAAGGATCGATTACGGTTTGATAGCTTACGGAACATCCAGGAAAAGTTATCTCAAGACAGCGAAATCCATCGAAAACAAGGCACTCCGAATAATTACTGGAGCCTTTCCAACAACTCCTATAGAATCTCTCCACTGTTTAATAGGCGAAATGACTATGCAAGATCGAATAATGTCAGCATCACTTATATATGCCTCTAAAATATCAGTTTCGACCAACAACTTCAACTACGTCCATACTTTTTCAAACCGTTTTAAAGTTATTTATGACCGAAATCCAAACATCGTTCCCCCCTTTTACGAGAGAATAAATAGATACCTCACTCAATTAAACCTTTCCTTCCCCACCACAATCCTGCCTACCATGACCTCTAATACAGCTCCATGGATTCTCCCACCGGTTAAACTCAACACGGAACTCTCCAAATACAGTAAAAAAGACACTCATCCACAAATAACTTTAAATGCCTTCCGTCAACTTTCTACAACATACATAAACTCAGAGTTTATCTATACCGATGCATCCATGAATCCTGAAGATCATAGCGTAGGTTTAGCAATCGTTATGCCCAACGCCACGCTTAAATTTCGTCTACCAAAAGGCAGTAGTGTTTACACAGGAGAAATGTTTGCAATTTACCAAGCCATTACAAACATAATGAACAATAACGAACAAGGCAACTACATTTTATGTTCAGACTCGCTAAGTTCCCTTCAATCCATCAGGCAGTTATATACCAAAAATCCGATAGCCCAGTTGGTTCAACAGATGGTACATCAACTACACTTACAAAACGTCAACATAACATTTGTACATGTCCCGTCCCATGTTGGCATCCCGGGTAATGAAGCAGCCGATGCAGCAGCTCGTGACGCGGGAGCATCTCCCAATGTGCAGACATGCGAAATATATACGCAACCCGACCTAGCATGCGTATTCAGTAATCGAATCAGTGATCAACGGCAGCAGAAATGGAATAACACAAACGCAAAACTTAGAAATATTAAACCAACGGTTACTAGTCTATTAGCCCTACCACCAAACCGTAGAGAGCAAGTAAAAATTTCCAGACTACGTCTAGGACATACACGCTTAACACACGAATACTTGCTAGCTAGAGAAAACCCGCCTATTTGTGAATTCTGCCATGGAAACCTCAGCGTTCAACACATCCTAATAGATTGCCCTGAGCAAGAAGAGGAAAGAAGAAATTGTCAAATTGGATCTATAAGCGAAGCCCTAGGGAACAATCTACAGAATATAAGAAACACAATAAGATTCGTGAAAAACATAAATATATATCATAAAATATAAACTGTTATATACCAATGGTTCTATTAATATCAGGTTGTAAAATTCCACATATAGTTATCTATTATTTTTACTGTACTAAATCCTAATATGATAATGTAATATTGTAATATCATATGCTAATAACCCTCTGTGGTTGATGCATTTATTCTAAATAAAAAAAAAAAAAAAAAGAATTTTTAAACAGCAAATTATTTACAATATAATTACGAAAGCTCTTGTGCGCCCGTATGTATATCTTTAAATAATAACTAAACATAGTCTGTAATTGAGAATGTTTCATGTCCACCTTTTACTCATACTTATTTTAAAATTGTTTTACATACTTAAGCTGCACATGCTTTTATTCAAAATTATAATTTTTAAATTTTTATCCATTTTAATATGTTTTACTATATTGTATCTACCAATTATTTCTTACATATTATATTGCTTTTATCTATTTTAGTATGTTTTACTGTATTGTATCTACCATTTGTTTCTTACATGTATTATTTTACCATTTTATATTTTTTCCCTTTTGACCTGTGTAAATATTATTTTGTATAATGAGCACCAATAAAGTATCTTATCTTATCTTAAAAATAAAGTTTATGAGAGTCCATTAACAACTATTGAAGATTGTATGCAGAGAGTAAGAAATGCATTTCAAAACTTATCACAGAATTCAATTAGAAGAGCTACCATGAAGAACTAATGAAGAACTAATCCGAAGGTGCGAAAAATGTGGAGGTTCGAGGGCGAAATGTTGAACAATTATTAAATTAAAATGGAATCATGTTTTTAGTTGATTTCATCTTAGCTATTTTAGTTAATGCAAAGTGTCTTCAATCCAATTAATAGGCATGTTACAGTGTTTAGTGTTAGTAATGTGCTACAGGTTCTTGATATTACTTTATCACATTATCCATAAATAATAAACAAATTCAAAAAGTCTTCATGGATGTAATTTAAACGTGGTGGCATTTTTTGACATAAGAGAATGATGGCATTACTGACTGTTTCTAATCATGACTAATTTGATAAAATGTTTACTAACATTTCTAAGAAAATCACAAATATTTCAAAAAGTTGTAACTTAACACAATGCTTATATCAGAAAAAAAGGAATTTAATTTTACATAACTTGATGTAAAAAAATATTTGACCTAAACAAGTTTTCGCGGTTTGAAGTTTACAAAATGTAACGTCAAAAATGGAACACTTGGTGTACTATTATTGAATGTAATTGAATTGTAGAGTGCAGCTCCCCTTGTGTTCTTTTTACATGACAAAAAGCAAATGAGTATCTTTTACAGAGAAAGTTATAAAGATTATTGTAAACCATAAATGTCACATATCTCTGAAACGGCTGGGTTTAGGCATACGGTATCCTACATGTGTTTGTGTCAGTTGTGTTGGTGTGTGCTCCTCAACGAACTCAATTTTGCCTGTGAACTTAGTGGTTTTTTATAAACTTGTTCCACATAGACCTAATCACAAAACTTCAGTTACCTGATTTACTATTTTAAAGGCTTAAACTCGAAGCAAGTTATATCACTTAACAGTTTAAAGCTGCATTAGAAATTATATCAAAATTCCTGCTTGTGCCAACAAAAAACCTGCTTCTGGCATAAAAACTTCTGTGAATAAAACCGAACAAAAACTCATCTAATTCTAATAACTGCAAACACAGTACAGTACAGTACAGGACTGAGGAACATTTTACCCTTCATTTTATCATTATACATTTCATCTTAATGCTGATTTAAATTATCTGAGCACAGGTCTGGTCTTTAATAATTAATCCTAACAACATCCACAGTATTTTATCATGAATTGCAACTTATGCAACAAATCAGAAACCAAGGAAGAGCCTCTAGCAAACTGTGACAACTGTAATAGCAAATTATGTCAAACCTGCTCTAAACTGTCATCCACAGAATACAGAGCGGCTACAATGAAGTCTATGAGGACACTCATTTTTTGGTGGACTTAATAAAATTACTAACCGATGGCGAACTTAATTCAGTATCCAATAGTTGCAACTAAACTGAAACCACCTACAGCAATCAGCGTAATAAGTCTCCTCTCAATGAACTTCAAAATCAAATTCGGCACTTAAATAAAGAATTAGCAATGATTAAAAACATCATTAGTAATAACACACTTCCCCCTCCAAATCTCTCATATCGCTGTGATTCAGATAATAATAATATTGATAATATGGTAATCAACGATGTCCAACAAACTTATGACAAGTCTAAAAAAACATCCGACCCTCAGAAAACGATAAAATCCAAGAATCATGACATTGAATTGATTACTGGCACAAGAAAGATTGACAACAAGTTAACGGCTGCTAGAACCTTTCCAACAACTTCAATTCAAGTTAGAAAACTTGACGTCAATGCTTCCCAAGACGACCTACTAGATTATCTAAACTCTACTTTTGGTCAAAGGGAAAATTTTAGAATTGAGAAACTTGTAGTGAGATCAGGCGACTGCAAGCTATCGCATTGTTGCCCCTGCTGATTTGCTTAATGATTTAATGAACCCTTCCAACTGGCCAGAAGATATCGAAGTTAGAAAGTTTTTTCTACAAAACAGATCCAGTTTCACCAAATCTAACTACAACAACCAAGCTAACCGTCAAGTCAGATCTTACCGTGGCAGAAATTATTATCACTCGAACCAGACTACCTACCATAACTCAAACCCCCGGCATAAAGTAAGCTATAGCGACTATAGCGACTCACTCACTGGAAATCGAGAAGTTCCAAAATCGAGAAGTTTCCATGGAGTCGCTAAGAAACAAAAAGGAAAACTCGATCCAAAATGGAGAAGTTTCCATGGAGTCGCTAAGGAAAAAAGAAAAACATTCGATAAATATATAATAACACATATACTTAAAAAATATAAAATCACATAAAAATATGAACATGTATCAACAAAAACAAATATATGTATATTTACTACAATTTTAATTTTATTTATAGCGACAACGCTATACAAGCCAATTCTCGCCCAGCAATAATCGGCAATACTAACTGTAACCTTGTAACCTGCTATTATCAGAATATCCGAGGCCTTCGTACCAAAATTCTGGAGTTCAACAAAGCTACACAATACTCGGACTTTGACATCATCGTTCTTACTGAAACAGGTTTAAACGACTGCTACCTTAGCAGCGAAATTAGCAGTTCCAAATATCAAGTTTTTAGACACGATCGTGACTATAACAACACGGGCGTCTCCAGAGGTGGTGATACCTTAATATGTGTGCAGTCTACAATAACTGCTAAACAGCTTACTGTATCTGTTGATCCATCCTTTGAAGATGTCTGGGTTCTAGCAATCATTGGCTCTAGAGAAATTATCATTTGCAGTGTTTATCTGCCACCCAACTCTGCTCAGTTCTCATATCAACTGTTCATCAACAATCTCCTTGAGATTCGAAGGCGTCATGGTAAAGCCAACATCATAATAGCTGGCGACTTCAATTTGTCCTCTATCTCCTGGCAGAGGAAGATAATCTCGTTGTGAGCTACACTTCTAACTCCTGCATTGAAACCCTTATCGACAACATCTCCTGTCTTGAACTTCAACAATACAATAATATACCGAATCACCAAGGCAGACTTTTGGACTTAATCTTCAGCGATGAAATTGAGATCTCAGTCAAACAAGCTATTGAAGCCTTAAGTACAGTTGACTTATATCATCCCCCATTAGTAATCAACATTGATTTTGAACACATCGAGATCCTTAAAAATAAGCACATAGAAAAAGTATTCCTCTTCCATAAAGCAAACTTTCATGCCCTTAACAACCATTGGAGAAATACTGACTGGTCGGTCCTATCTACTTATGAATGTGTTGATTCAGCAGTATCCCAATTTTATGTCATACTTTCATCAGGAATTAACTAGTTTGTTCCCAAGAAATACATGGTCTCCGATAAGTACCCAAAATGGTACAAGCGATTACCTTGAATATTCCAATATAAGGAAAGAAACTAAATACCATATAGACATGTGCTACCTTTTATATGTATCTAACATGGAACTCATGATTCCCACTAATATTAAGTATTTCTGGTCCTATATTAATTCTCTTAAAAAGGAACATGGCTTACCGAAACTTATGGAGTACGATGGTGTATCTTTAGATGATCCTCAGGACATTGCTAATGCTTTTGCTAAGCACTTCCAGTCTTGTTACTGTGTTCATAAGTATATATCTACTGAGAATGTCATAGCAGATTACAACAATATTCACTCTCTAAGTTACCACCTTTTTACCACGGCAGAAATTGAAACTAAACTTAAATCGCTGGATAAATATAAAAATGGCGGCCCGGATCTAATACCGCCTGTACTTCTTATTAATTGCTCATCAACGCTCTCAGAACCACTTAGAATTCTTTTTCAGATGTCTTTAGATAAAGCTTTTTTTTTTCCTACTGAATGGAAATCTTCTACACTTACTCCAATCTTTAAAACTGGTAACAAATCCAAAATCGAAAATTATAGAGGAATTGCAATTATTTGCCATACTTACTGATAAGCTTTTCACCACGTTTAATAAGTCATTAATCGACTAGCAACATGGGTTCTACAAAGGGCGGTCCACCGCTACAAACCTGGCAACATATCATGACTATCTAGTAAACAGCCTTGAACTACGTGAACAAGTTGACGTTATCTATACGGACCTGGCAAAAGCCTTCGACAGCGTCTGCCACAAACTTCTATTGCATAAACTGAAATGTATGGGAATTGCTGGAGTTTACCTAGAATGGATTAAGTCTTACCTACAGGACAGACATCAATGTGTTAAAATCTGTGATAAAGTGTCTAATATAATAAGTGTAACGTCGGGAGTTCCTCAAGGATTCCACATCGGTCCAGTTCTTTTTTTGTTTTTTGTTAACGATGCAATTGACGCATTTTTAAATTGTAATGTCCTTATGTATACAGATGATCTAAAATTTTATTATGTAATTAAATCTTTAGACGATTGTCTCAAAGTTCAAAAAGACCTAGATAACTTTTTAAGCTGGTGCCTGACAAATCACATGTGTGTTAATACCAACAAATGCAAAACTTTTCGTTTTTATAAATGTCAGAATCCATTATTTATAATTATAATATTAACAACACTATTTTGGAAGCCCCTTGCACAGTGTGCGACCTTGGGGTCACCTTCGATAAAGATCTTAGCTTCGTAGATCATGTTAACAACATAACTCTCAAAGCCCTGAGACTTTTAGGCTTCATTAAAAGACATACACAGCAGATAAGCGATCCGCACGCTATAATGTCTCTATATCACACTTTAGTCCGCAGTATTCTAGAATATAATAGCGTAATATGGTCACCACACTATGCCTCTCATATATATCGCTTAGAAACTGTACAAAATAGATTCACAAAATTTTATGTTTATAAAACGGGTCTGCCGTTATCATGCTTTTGAGTCTCATATAAGATTAGAGATAACTGGGTTAAGGTCACTAGAGGATCGTAGGAAACTTGCCCTTCTCTATTTTCTACATAAGCTAATTAATGGATTTATCGATTGTCCATCTCTTTTGAGTAACATTAATTTTCATGTTGCACCCTGTAACACCCGCCACAGAAGACTATTTTTTATCAGGCCTCATAGGACTAACTATGGACAACAAGCTTTTTGTGACAGAATGGGGGCCAACTTCAACAACAATTTTACTGAGTACGACTTGTTTGGCACCAGCTTATATAGCCTTAAAAAATCTGTTACGAGTCAATAAACCCTTCCTACTTTTGATTCATTTTCATTTTATTATTGTATTGCTCTTATATGTGGGTTAGGTATAGTCGTAAGTTACTATGTACCAATTGGAATTTTTTATTTAATTCTGTAGTGTACAAATTTGAAATAAATAAATAAATGTTTCTGACTTTTATGTTCTTTTCGAAAACCCTAAAATATATAGGGTGTTCCATTTGAAATAAGCAAGTTAGTATCGACTTCCGGTATAACCGGAAATGCCAGATGCTTGTAATTATTTTAGTTCGATTGGCCACACTGCCATTAGTAGCTCCCTAAATTTTCAAAATTTTCTGGTGCGTACTTTTTCCTATATTGATAGATGCAGTTCCTGGTGAGGCACCCTGCATAGGTTTCATATTTTTTTATAATAATATACATAAATGACGTTCATTTTTCGAATTTTCATGTATTTTTTGTGCAAAAAATGTAGTACATAATTATTTGTAAAAAACTGCCTGTAACTCGGAAAATTAGCAAGTTACAAAAAAATTCCAAGAGACAAAAAATGTTTAGAAGGCCTCAATGCATATGTCTGAATTTTTTCAAGTTTTTAAATTACATATTTTTAAAGCCTTACAATTTCAAAGAAAGGGGTAGTTTTTCATGTTTTTCCGGAATAACTGGGTGAAAATGCACTTTACAGAAAAGTTGCAAATAAAAAAAGTCTTGTATTTTGATGATACATTCACCTGAATTTTTTCAGATCTTTTTTTCAACTTTTACATTTCCCCTCCCCCACTTTTAGGAATTTTCGAATGGCCATACCTCCAAAAATATGCATTTTTAGAAAAAATTCACAAGAGTAAAAACATCTTATTTTGGGCCAAAAAAGGTAAATTTATTGTTTCTCTTTCATTTTTGACCTAATTCTACAAGTTACGGAACCCGTGATAACTGGGGTGTTTTCTACCCCTTCCGATCATTTCTCACTCTGATCTTTTTTCTACTCTTTTCTTAACGTCATTACAAACACATTGCACAAGGTTTCATCAAAATCCATTCATTAGCACTCAGATTAGAGGTTCCTTTATCTAACTGCGCATGTGCTCACATCTGACGTGGCGATGAACGCGAATTCAAAATTTCTTAATTTAAATAATTAATTCCACTTAAAATGACTTTAGATTGTAAAATGAAAAAATACGGGTCAAATAAAATTTAATTAAGTACTTGAATATAAAATTTGGTACAATGGGGTTTTAAAAGATGCCCTTTGTTGCAGGGTTAAGTAGAAGAGCGCATTACAAGCGAACTTCGCCCAAATAAAGACCTGTTATTATTATCATGAGTTTTTTTTATAAAAAAAAATTCCTAATACGTTTTACCTGAAAATTGACCCCATTTTCACCCCAATGGAATAAATTAAATAAGCAAATTTTAGTTAGGGCGTCACTGGGAAAAGTGGGATACACTGTATATAGAAATATTCTTAATAAAATATTTCATTCTAACATTATTTATAATGTATTTTAAGGACCTGGCAAGAAATCTGTTCTGATTTACTAATTTTTACCTGTGTGAACCTGGCTTGTAAATTTACCAATCAGAGACAAGGACACAGGTTCCCTACCTTTACGTACATTGCATTCTTATTTAAAATGGACTATAACTTATGTTGACTCTTTCTGTTTAAGTTTTTGGTTATTGTTACTTTGTTACTTTTGAAATAGGAGGCAGCATTTTAGATTTTCCACACCACTGGCCAAATGTCTATAGAAATGGCCCTGCTTACGTATATTCGTTAGAGACGATATTTGAAAAAATCTGATAGGTACTATTTTCGGGACAAAAATGATTAAAAAATATTTTGAGCTTTCTTTAAACTCTTAGAACTTTTAAAGTAGTACAAACTAGAATTGAACAATCCATGACTTTGTGATTTTTTTTATTTCTTTCAAATTTTTTTTCTGGATTCCCAGTCGAATTAGAATTCACAAACTTAGTTATTTTCCCAATAGTAGTTTGTGCACTTGAAAAACTTACACAGGAATCTGACCAGAAATCGTGTTCACTTAAACCCCTTACAAGGTAAAAAAAGTTTTTATTCTGTTGTTAGGTGTCATTTAGTATGTATCTGGACCACTTAAATTCATCTTTTATCATTCAGAAGTTAATGAGATGTAATAATTTTTCCATTTCGGCAGGAACAGAAATATAAATAATTACAGAGCTACAAGCTGATTTAATAAATATTCTTCTATTTATCAATTATGAGAGGAATTTTAAGAATCAGAAAAATGTCTTTACAGCCAAATAGTTAATTAAACTTTCTATAAACTTGTGATTTTTTCAATTTTCACCCTTCTGGGAGTGTGATGGACACCGATGTCCCCATAAGCATTTAGGAGGTCAGTACACATCTCAAACAGCACCTAACAACATACTCAACATCTTTCAATGTACAGCTGGCATCAAAATAAACTTTAAAATGGGCTTCACTATAAGTTACTGATGACTGGAATATTATATTACATACCTGTGATCGATTTTGGAGTCTTATAATGCCATACCAAAAAATTATTTTTCGACGCTGCGAAAACTTGATGTGAATTCATTGTAACTCCCAGCGGTTCTATATTTATATATTTACCTAAAAAAAAAAGCAAAATTATTAAAACATTCGTGAATTAAATGAATTTTTACCATCTACGGGTGTGCCTAAAGTGTTATAAAGTAAAAGCCCATAATTGCCCAAGCTTTCGTCTGCCTCTGATCGGGTAGCAACTATGCAGTGGTCACCGTATCCAGCAACGGCTAGTAACACGGACACCCAACGTGTATGACACTAAAAAATATTAATAATAATTATCATAATAGTAGAGCAGGACACCAAGCGCTAAATACTAAATATACCATCAGAGAACGATCTTGAAGCAGCCTGTTGACAGTAAGTGCAGAATGTGCGGCCTAGCAAAAATATTATGAACATAGGGCAACATGGAGGTTCAGCAGTATATGTAAGAAGAAACGTTAAGTGTAAAGTAAGAACCAAACTGAACAATCTATCGGCGAGTGGTATATTTGAGTGTGCAGCGGTAGAAGTTAGGTTAGGTAAAGCGGATGCAATAATTCAGGACACAAAATAGACTTCGACAACACCAGAACAGTAGCCAATATCGAGCATTGTACGTCAAGAATTACCAGAGAGGCCATAGAGATTGAAAAAAGACCACAAAACCTTAACAAACAAGTTGACATGCAGAGATTGCCCACTGCATGGAAGTCCACACTTTCAGGCAGATATATAACAGAAAACACACGACGACCCACGGTAAATGAACCAATCTCGAGTCATCACATTCGGGTAGTGACAAATCACGAAGAGACACCACAACCTGCAACACAGAGGAGATATATCACAAGGGGCTGGAGCCAAGCGCTGACCAATCACTGAGGTAAACTCTCATATGGTCAGATGCTATTATAAGTCGGACATAATCACATCGTTTACCTCTCACCGTTACTTCATTTGCATTAGTTTGTATAAGACTAGCAAGTTGACCACTATCATTTGTCTGTTCCATGACCTATGGCATACTGAGGAGAACATAATAATAATAATAATAATAATAATAATAATAATAATAATAAATTTATTTAGACATAGACATTGTTACATAAATATTGATACACTTTAATACATTACATAAATAGTCAAAGGATTGTACAACTGCACCTAGATGACTGAACATCTGTATGTGCATAAGTTATGTATTACATAATGATAATGATAATGACATGTGTGTTTGTTATAGATTGTCCAATGACGTACCATATATACATTTTTTTTTTTGTATCTGAAATGGTCAATAAAGATTATTATTATTATTATTATTATAATAATAATTGTAGATAATTACATCATACTTACTAACTATTTATAAATGAAATTAAGAGTACCTACGTATACATAAAAAAAAACAAGATATAAAAATTAACCCCATTAGTTACTAAGGGCTAAAGTTAATTTAAACAGAGTTAAATTAAGGTATAAACTAAAAGAGAGCCATAAACTTCTGTATATTATGTGTTATGTATGTCCTACATGTGTGGTTAAACTTTCTTAGGTTTGCAATTGATCTTATTTCCAAAGGAAGAATATTATAAATTTTAGGAGCCAAATAATTTAGGAATCTTAGATTAATATTAGAATTACTATTGGGAATTTCCAAGTGTCTATTTACATTGTTTCTGGTTCCATACGAGCGGTTTACATAATTTTTTAAGTTCACATTTTTTTGTGTAAAGGAACATACATTTAGTATGTATAAGGAACGTACATCAAAGATTGTGTCGGAGTATAGCAATCTAGTGGGAAACATCTTGTTTTTGCGATAAATAATTTTTAGAATATAGTTCTGCACAACATTTAGTTTTTTTAGAGAATTCTTGTAAAGACCACCCCATATAACTATACCGTACCTTATTAAAGATTCAACTAGTGCTTTATAAACACAAATTAATAGTTTTTTCCCCATTATCTCTCTTATGGTATAGAATTTACTTATTAATTTTCGAATATTATTGCTCAGTTTTATAATGTGATGGTTCCATTTGAGATTTTCATCGATAATAATACCCAAGTACTTAGTAGAATGTACCTCATTTATTTCTGTATCCATCTGTTCAATATATATACTGTTAAAATTGGGGCGGTTAGCTGCAGTCAGCGAGAAAGCTATATAGTTTGTTTTATCAACATTCAGAGTTAGCTTGAAAGAGTCAAGCCAGTTTTTTATTTTTGCAATACCTGCACTAACCGAGTCTTTTAATTCCTCCCACATTTTTCCTTCAAAAACAACAGCCGTGTCATCCGCATAAGAAATTACAAATCCATTATCAATGCCAATATTTGTTAATGAATTAATGTAAGAAATAAACAATAACGGTCCTAACACAGTACCCTGAGGAACTCCAATTTTCACTTTCATAGGTTCACTGTATGTATTTCCAATTTTAACTTTTTGTATTCTGTCACTGAGATAACTTCTAAAGACATCCAACACAATGCCACGTACTCCATAAGTGTTTAATACATTTAATAGAGCATCGTGTGGCACAGTGTCAAATGCCTTTGCGAGGTCAAGGAAAACAGTTATACGTTTGTTATTACAGTTTAGGTTATCAGTAATATTTTTAGTGAGTTCATATAAGGCATCAGTAGTACTCAATCCATTGGAAAAGCCAAATTGATTCTTTGAAAGTATATTATTATTAGCAAGAAAGTTAACCAGTCTTTCCTTCAGGCATTTTTCAAGGACCTTAGCAAAATTGTTAATGACACTAATAGGACGAAAATTGGTAATCTTGGATTTATCACCAGTTTTGAAAATCGGAGTGACTATAGAAGTTTTAAAGTAGGAAGGAACAATATCAGTTTTGAATATCAGATTAATTATATATTTTAACGGCTCAAGAAAATAAAGATGAAATGTTTTAATTAACTTAGTGTCAATAGCATCAGCACCAGGTGAACGTTAATTTTTCAGAGAATTGATATGTATTATGATTTCTGTATCATTTACAGGTTTTAAAAACATTGATGATAATGCGTTATATTGTATTTGAAATATATTATTAGGAACTTTAATGTTGTTTAGCATATTTATACCAATGTTAGTGAAAAATTCATTGGAATAATTAGACATGTTTTTAATGGTGGGAAATGGTTTATTATCATTATCAGTGATCTGAAAATTATTATTATTCTTGGTAGTTGTCTCATCAGCTGCTTCAGAAACAATCTTATATACTTTTTTAAAATTGTTTTTGTTTCCGTCAATTTGTAGCTTATAATAGTCATATTTACATTTTTTAATTAATTTGTTCAAGTTATTTCTATAATCCTTATACCTGTTATCATCGTTTATGTTAAAGTTAGTACTAATATTTTTTTTCATTTTATCCCGTTTTTTTATAGAGTTAATAATGCCGTTAGTTATCCAGGGTTTGATTTTTTTATTAGTTTTATAAGTAATAGTTTTAATTTCTTGAGATTGTTCTATACAGTTAGACACAATTTTTAAGAAGTTTTCAGTTGCTATTTCAGCATCATTAATGTTTAAAACAGATTCCCAAGTTTCATTGCTAATTAATTCCCGAAAAGATTGGTAATTTATTTTTTTAATTGTTTTCGAAGCATACGTATCAACATCATGAGGTACATTATCATTAGAAAAGTTTATCATAACTGGAAAGTGATCTGTTAAATCTGAATTTAGAATATATGAATTATGTTTGAGTAAGTTAGACTTTAGCTTATATTTAATAAATATATGATCCAGGCATGTTTTAGAGTTTGTAGTTAAACGAGTGGGACCATTTATAGTAGAAACAAGGCCAAAAAAGTTCAAAATCGACATGTACAAATTTAAGTTATTGTCATCTTTATTACAAGTATCTATGTTAAAATCTCCTATATACAATTCCACTTGACCACACAGATTATCAGTAAAATAAGTTTCAAGATCTTCTAGAAAATATTGAATGTTTGTTGAGGGCGGCCTATATCCACATGTAATGCTATACTTTATATTGCTTAGCTCGAAGTAAATTTTACTAAGAGTAACACCAGATCTTATGAGTTTAACATGATTAATATTAGCATTAATCTTTGCATTTATAAAAATGGCAACACCATCATTTTTATTTATATTGGCTCCGTTATAATACATATTGTATCCGTTAATATTGTATTGATTTTGATTGTTAGTCTGCCAACATTCGCTTAAAATGATGACGTCACAGTAGTTAATATTATAAGCTTGTAGAAAAACTAGAAGCTCATTAAAATTTTTTTGAATGCTACGAATATTAAAGTGTACAATATTCAAAATTTTCTTATTTAAATCAAGTTTATAATTTATATGATCACAGTCTATACATTCTGTTTTACTCTCTATTAAATCAAGCTCATTTAATATTTCAATTTCATGAAGATTAGCAGCCATTGAATCCACCATAGTCTATTTTACTTCGCAGAATTTCTATAAGGTACTGGTAAGAAGGGCACTTTGGATCACTAGCTTCATGATTTATGTTATGATTAAGTTTGAACTTTATATTTGCTTTTGAGCAATTGCTACACTTTTTGTTAGATTTTGGACATTCACTAATATTGTGTTCTTCGGCACAAATTTCACACACAGGTTTATTTGTGCATTTTGTATTCTTGTGATAGTGTTCTTGGCAATTAAAGCAACGTTGTATGGAAATGTCCTCATAAATGGGAAATCGTTCCCACTGAATAAAAACTTTTTTTATATTTATAAACTTATGGAATAGTCGGGGTGAGCATTCTCCATATATTGTATGAGTGTTATTTTTTCTATTATGTTTTTTATACGTCACTTTTAGATTATCATTATCTTCAAAAATTTGGTTTTGTTCACGAATACATGTTTCAATTTCTTTAGCTCCTAATTCACCTTGATAACCCGTTATTTTGAATCTAGGTTGCCTCATCTTTGTCACTACTACTTCGTAGTCCTTTAATTTGTTCTCAGCTTCTTTTCTTAATATTTCCACATCACTTTTGTTGAGACATTTTACAATTATACCACCATTTTTTGTAGTGCGAGTGTTTTTGATACCAACTTTTAAGTCTGCAGGTTTGATGTATTGTTGGAGGTCATTTTTGGTTACTTCAGCATTCTGATTGTTCTTGGGCATTATTATTACACTTGGGATACTATACATGTGTAAATTTTCTGATTTAGTTGTCTGTTTACTGTTCTGTGCAATCTGGCTATATAAAGGTACTTTCAAATTTGCATTAACTTTTTCTAAATCTTCTATCTTTTGTCTCAGCAGTGCTATTAGTTCTTCTTTCCCAGTAATAATGGACATTTTATCCTCAATTGTTTTATGTAGAAGATCAATAGTTTCAAATTGACGACATTGTTGACAGTGGAATTTCAATATTCTCCCAGATTTTAATTCTAAGACTTTAACTTCTGAAGATGTCAAATTGCTGCACTTTATACATATATTTTTTGAACATCCATCACAAAGAAAGAACTTAAGGTTACCAGTGTCTTTCTTTTTACAGACATCACACTCCATATTTATTATGATAAAATAAAATCATTGATATGATATTTAGTAGTGTATGGTCTCCTTTATAGTTGTCTACAATCTTTTCCAATTTGGTAAAGTTCAATAAATCAGGACCTGAGATTTTTTGCTATTGCTATTCACTAGTTTTTTTGGATGAACTGATAAGTTTTTTGCTTGTCATTAAAGTTTGGTATAGACTAATTAATGTTGAGTAAATTAAGAATAGTTACTCAACAAAAATTAAAACACAAGAATTAACACAATGACTATTCTGATCTTCCCACTAGCTACAGTTTGATGTTAATTAAAGTTAATAGTTCACTTTATTTCACATAGAAATTTAACTACAATAAGAACACATTTCACACACAACTGTACACTGACCAAATCAAATTTTGGTGTATGATAATAATAATAATAATAATTCCAGTTGGCCGAAGACAGGGCCCCCACGATCGACTCCGTGCGGATAGGGGTCAAGGGCAAGGTGGTGGGGCCCAACAGGGAAGGATGCCCATTGATGACGACCACTATAACCGAGGACGTTTTGAGCGGACAGATGAACTGAGAGATGACTGATGCACTGTTATGAAAGCAGTGAGCCCGGCCGAAGGGGGTACATGGGGTGAATGCATGCTCTGTGGTGTGAAAACCACCCAGAACCTGACGCCTTCACACCTCAGAATCTCAGAATCTGCGTGATTATGTCATGCTAGAAGCTATGTCAGAGCCGCTCCTCAGCCAGTGAATGAGGTGGCCGAACAGCCACCGAACGAACCAGTTGAGGAAGCGGTTCCTGTCGTTCCACCAACACCAGAGGGTCTCAGTACCAGACGGGGGTTGGACAACATAAAACCCCCGGGCCACAAGATCTGGCCAGAGTGGATGCAGAACTTCGTGCAGCGCTACCAGAAGAGGCTGACATAAATTGTGCCGTGTATGCTGCCGCTCAACGCTTGTCTCAGGTGGAGAGGCGAAATAGAATAGAATAGAATAGAATAGAATAGAATAGAATATATATTTCGTACTAGGGACAATATACAGAATTGTATTTTACAAATCAAGCAAAACATGAGCTTCAATAATTAAAAAAATCACATTAATAACATTAACATTCGACAATTACAAAATAAATAATCTAAATTACATTAATAAAAACACAACAGTTACATACTTATTAATATAGATTAAACATAAGAAGGACATTACATTACTTCATTATTTGGCATCACTACAGATTAGTCATAGGAAGGTGGCATCATTTATTTCATTTAAATTGTATGGTTCAGATTGTATTAATATTTTCCTGATTGTTTTTTTAAAGAGAGTTAAGGTTTTTATTTCTTTTATGTGTCTGGGCAGGCAGTTGTACCATTTCAAACATTTATAATAACAGCCCTCTTGTGGATGGGATAACAAAAATTATCTTTATGCCTTGTGTCGTGTTTGTGGTCTCTAACAGCCTCTTTAAAAATTTTTCTATTATTGTAAACAAAACAGAGACTTTCATATACATAAATTCCCGTTACAGATAAAATGTTAAGTGCTCTAAATAATTCTCTACATGATTCGTTTGCTCTGCTCCCTGTCATTTTTCTGACTACACGTTTTTGAATTTTGAAGACCTCTTGACTGTGTGAACCACACCAAAATAATATTCCATACGTCAATACCGAATAAAAATTACCATAATAGGCTGTTAATAGAGTACTCTCAGCTACAACCTTTTTTAATTTTTTAATGGAGTAGCAAACTTTGCTGAGTTTTCCACAAAGCAACTGTACATGGACCTCCCACTTCATATACTGATCAACAGTAACACCTAGAAATTTTGTTGAATTTGCAAAGGTAACATCTACATCATTAATCTGGATTTCTGCTGGGTAAGTATTTTAATTTCTACTATGCCTGAATAGAATGCAATTGGTCTTGTCCGTATTTAACACTAATGAATTATTTTTAAACCATTCTGAAATTTGTGACATGTGTCTTTTCTTCAATCATAGCAAAAGTTTTTTCAGAGATAAGGACGTTTGTATCATCTGCATAATTTGTTAAAATAGTTGTTTTGTCAGTGATTACCTTTGATAAGTCATTTATGTATAGGATGAATAAAATCGGTCCAAGTACACTACCTTGTGGGACTCCCATGGTTATACATTCTGGTTCTGAGTAATAATCTACGTAGTTGTCTCTAATGTTTACTTTTTGTGTACGCCCTTTAAGGTAGGACTCGAACCAGTTATAAGCTAATCCATGTATACCCATTTTTTCAAGTTTGCTTAAAAGTATGTTATGGTTCACACAGTCAAAGGCTTTTGAGAGATCCAGGAAGATGCCAAGCACATGGCAATCTTCATTAATTTTAAAATGTTTGCAACAAAACTGAAAATTGCAGTCGTTGTTGATTTGCCCCTTTGAAAGCCATGTTGATTCATGGCAGAGCCGTTCCTAAGCACTGCGCTTAGTGCTTGTCTAAGCACTCTAAGCACTTTTGTGCTTGGGAGCATTGTGCTTAAGAGCACTTCTTAAAATCGGTGCTTAGTGCTTAGGGCTTCGAGCACTTTGCAAAAGGGCGTAGTGCTTAGTAATCAAGCAAAGTGCTCGCGAGCACTCAAAAAAGGCTCGCAAGCACTTTAGTGCTCGGGAGCATTCAAAAGTGCTCGCAAGCACTCGAAAAGGCTCCTAAGCACTATTTTTACAGCTCGCGAGCACTAAAGTACTTGCGAGCACTAAAATGCTTGTGAGCACTACAAAAAGCTCCCAAGCAGTTTACGACTCGTGAACACTTTAAAATTTTCGCAAGCAGAATCATTTCTGCATGAAATTTGTGAATTGACACCCAATTTAGAAAAAAATTTTTAGACTGAAGAGAATTTATTTTATGACGAAGAAAAAATATATAATTAATTATATCAAAATTTGATTTACATCAGATCTCGTGCAAAAATAATTCCCTTATAATAAATTGTTTTCATTCATTACTTTTTCAAAATAGTCTCGAACAATTTTTTCTAAATTAAATGTGTGCCAAGTTTCCTGTTTCATTTTTGCTCGAAAACGGCTGGGATTACCAAATTCATCTATAATCATCATCAGTCATCATATGTTATATTTTACATTAGAAGCACAATAAGCATACTTTCCAAATTCACGTAAAAATGATACCTTTATCATTTATCATATTACTCCCTATATTCTATTCTAGTCAGAAGTACAAATGGTGTACCTTCCTACCCTCTACCAAAAAGCATGATGTGAGAGTGATAAATTGTCTCTTTCATTAATACTCCAGTCATTTTAGACAAAAATATGGCTACTGATCCAACAAAATATATCCTTCATTTCTTTTTTTTTAAATCGATTTATTTTGGTGTTCTAAAGAAAATATTAAAAATCGACAATGAGATCACTACGGCATAAAAGACTATTCAAGGTCAAAGTTCACAAAAACGTTTTTTGCGAATATAGCGCTTTCTATGGCTCGGAGGCCAATTGAGGTTATTATGAAAATGAAAGAATATAAAATTCCGCATAAAAATGATCTCTTCCATTTTTTACGTACAATGAACGGTAAAAAATGAATAAAATATTTTTCGTTCAAAATTTGATTATCTTTCATTTTCATAATAACCTTAGTTAATATAACCTGTGATGTAACAGAAAAAAAAATCCAATCAAAATTACTGTAAGTACAATAAAAATTTGTATAATATGCTTACACATTACACAAATTTTGAACGAAAAATATTTTATTCATTTTTTACGTACAATGCCTAAACCGTTCGTTGTACATAAAAAAATGGAAGAGATCATTTTTGTGCGGAATTCCATTATGTTTCATTTTCATAATAACCTCAACTGGACTCCGAGCCCTAGAAAACGCGATATTCGCAAACAACCGTTTTTTGTGAACTTTGACCTTGAATAATTTTTTATGCCGTAATGATCTCATTGTTGATTTTTAATATTTTCTTTAAAACACCAAAATAAATCGATTTAAAAAAAAATGAAGCATATATTTTGTTAGATCAAAAAGTCTAATTTCACATGGTTATAAAAAAAAAAATTCTCCACCGAGGTGAAAATCGGAATAGTATGCAGCATTATACTGTGTCCCCGGACGAACCTAACACCTAACTATACTTGCAATCTTTGTTATTTTGCATTTTTAGAGAAAAAGTCACTCTTCATAAAATGTTTTGCTTACTCTGAAAAAGTTGTTTCTAAATTTTAACGTCGTATCTCAAAAGTAGTATTTTTGCCAATTATGATTAAAATAATTAAAAAAAAAACCGCTGCCTAAGGAATCTACTTCCACATCCTGACTTCCTATACAAGTCTTACAACGAAAATACTATGTTTGCACTCCACTATGTGGAAATCATTGTTTATGGAACTTTAATAATATAATATTTGAAATCGTGTACCCCGAAAACCCAGTAAATGATATGCCACATTTGTAGTAGTGGTGGGAGTGAATGAAGTGAAAAAAATTCTTGATGACTTTGATTCTTGTACATAGGTGCACTAAATCAGAATATTTTTTTACCCCCTTTAATAATGGGGGGTGGTATCGGGTGGCTAATGCTAAAAATTTTTTTGTTTTTCTTATATTTACTAAATAGCAATTTCATGGACTCTTACTTGCTTGTTTTACCTTTGAAATCATCTATCCCAATTTACCCATTAACTCTTCAACAGAAATAAGATCAAAATATAATCTAGTTACAGATCTCCTTAAAATACATACGTGTGCCAAGTTTTAAGTCAATATCTTAAACAGTTTCAGAGTAATCGTGAGCACCAAAAAGTTACATGACCAACAGACAGACCGACAAGACAGGCAGAAATTTTTTTGCTCAAACATAAAATATTGACATTTCATGACATTCTAAGCCTATTTGAACATTGAAAATTTTCAAAAAATTTGTTCACATCAGTGTTCTTTCACTGGATGTGGAATTAATACGCAGAAAATGGCATGATAAAGATATAAAAATCATTGTGTGCCGTGGACTACACGATAGAAGTAGAGCTTCTACTTACGCATTTTCTTCGAGGAAACCTACTACGCATCCATACTACTCGAGGTAACCCACTGTGCATCCAATTTACTCGAGAAAACCCACTGCGCATTCATACTACTTGAAGTAACCCATTGCGCATCCATTTTACTCAAAAAAATCCACTACACACCCATACTACTTGAGGTAACCTACCCATCCAAAATACTCGAGGAAACCGAAGAAAATAATAGATCTATAAACACCGTACAGGTGGCATGGTATTCTAATTTGAAATCGTAGAAGCCAGACACACACGCGATGACGCGTCTCTGATGCATCTCATCTATTCTTGAAACATTGATGTCAATTTAGCAACCTACTAAAATAATCTCGAAAGGCAGGTACGCTGATGTTCGTTTGTTCATAGGACTCGAATTATAATGCAACCTGTAGTGTTTATAAATCTTAAAATTCCACACCTAGATTTTCTATCCAAGTCTCTCACAACGAAAAAAATTTTAATACTATATTTGCACTTCACTATGTGGAAATTATTGTTTATGGAACTTTAATAACAAAATATTTGAAATCATCTACCCCAAAAACCTATAAAACGATATGCCACATCGGTAGTGGAGGTGGATGAAATAAAAAAAATTTTGAGGCCTTAGGATTTTGTATAAACGCTAAATTACAATGTTATTTTTTCACCCCCTTTAATAATGGAGTGGGTGGGTGGCTAATGCCAAAAAATTTTTTGAGACCTTAACTTCTTTTATATATATACTAAATACCAATGTTACGGACTCTTATTGCTTGATTTACCTATTTATCCCCATTTACCCCAATTTATCCCCCAACCCTTCAACGAAATAAGATCAAAATATGATCTAGTTCCAGATCTCATTAAAATACATACGTGTACCAAATTTCAATTCAATATCTTAAATGGTTCCAGAGTAAACGTGTGCACAAAAAAGTTACAGACAGACTGACCGACAGACAGAAATTATTTTTTTTTTATCAAACTTAAAATCTCGATGTTTCATGTTTCTAAGCCTATTTGAACAATACAAATTTTTTTTGCGTTACTATATTTCCACTGGATGTGGAAGTAAAAATGAATTAAAGAAATATGAAAAATAAGAAAATATATCATATTGCTATTCTATTGATGTTTTGTTATCATGTTATTATGCACTTTGGTTCAACTTAATTACTTTATTCATAATTTTAGCAAAAATATCAACTTTGAGATACGACGCCGACGTTTAAATTTCACATCTGATATTTCATTGGCACTAGAAACAACTTTTTCCTGTAACATATTTCCTCTCAAAAATTTCTCAATTTCTTTCTAGGTTGTTTTTGTTGACCTTTTTTTATAAATAACACAAAAAATTCAATGAAGTTCTAGCCTCAATCAATAGATACTCCATTATTTAAATTTTTAAAAAGTGCTTAGTGCTCCTGAATTTAAAGCACTTTTTCAGAGTGCTTAGTAATCGCGAGCATTCTACTATTAACAGTGCTTAGTGCTCGAAAAAATAAAGCACTTTTTTTGAGTGCTTAGTGCTCGCGAGCACTTTTTGGCAGTGCTCGCCCAGCTCTGATTCATGGCAATAATTTTGTGAAGAATAAGAAAGGATAATGCTCTTGAACACATGATTATTTCAAGCACTTTGGAGAAACTCGATAGCATACTTATAGGTCGGTAATTTTCCATTTGAAGAGGATCACCTTTTTTTTATAGATGGGTTTAACAACTGCCACTTTCAGTCCTGCTGGAAAGACACCTTTAGATAATGACTCATTAATAATATATGTCAAGGGTTCAACTATTAGAAAACTTATTTTTTTCAACAATATATTGGATATATGGTCATCACCAGCAGATAATTTATTTTATAAGTTATTTATAATTTCTAATACTTCATTTTGAGTTACTTCCGACAGGTAAATTGAGTTTACATTTGCTGACATATGTGCAAAATCAGGATTTGTGGGATTATCTCCAACAGGGTTAGGGGCTGCTGTAATGAAATACTTATTAAATGCAGTACATGCTTCTAGAGGAGAAGTAATGGTTTCATTGTTTATAACAATTCCATGGAATTTATCATTTTTGTCACTAACTTTGTTGTTTTCTGGATTTATAATATTCCATACAGTTTTTGTTTTATCTGATTCATTTATTTTTTGCCCGTAGTATTTTCTTTTCTCATTTATCAGCAGGTCAGTATAAAATTTTTTATATTCAATAAATACAGGTTTTGGTAACCTGTTATGTTGGTATAACTCCGATAAGAAATTTAAGTTCTCTTTAGCATCAAGTATATTTTTTGTTATCCATTTTGGTCTCCTTTTTGTAGTAATTTTTACTTTTTTTAAAGGAAATGAAGTATTGTAATGTTCTAACAGTATTTCAGTAAAGTTGTTGTATTTGTCATCAACAGAGATAGCTTCAAATACAGGTAGCCAAGATTCTTCATTTAAGCAATTATAAAAAAGTTGATAATTTGCATCACTGAAAATACGTCTGAATTCATTAGTAGGCTTCGTGCTGGTATTTTTACCAGTATATATATCAAGCTTTTGACCATAGTGATCAGAAATATTGGTATTTATAATTTTTGAGGTAAAATTTTAAGACTTTTTTTATGAATATATTATCAAGACAAGTTGTTGTGTTCTGAGTAACTCTAGTAGGCTCCTGTGTTGTAATTTGCATATTATATGAGTTTAAGAGGTTGACTATTAAATTTAAATTTTTTATATTCTTTGCCGATGGCTGCATATCAACGTTAAAGTCTCCAGCAACCAAGACTGATTTATCACCCATTGTAGCTTTTTCTAATAGCATGTCTAATTTATTTATAAAGCAATCAATGTTGGTTGCTGGTGGTGCATATACTATACATATTACATAAGTAACACCATTAATTTTAAACTCAGCAGAAGTACACTCAAAAACATAGCCCTCACTTAAACAATTTATATCATTACGGATCACAGCATTCAGAGATTTTTTAGCATATAATGCTACCGTGTGAGTTTTTGCCTATTCTGCAGTGTGACGAGATTAGTTTATAGTTTTCTAGTTGGAAAGCTCCCATACTATTATCCGTTTGCCAATGTTCAGTTAATGCTACAAAACTTACATTTAACTCACTAATTATAACATTTATGTTATTGAGACAGTTTGAAATACACTGAACATTTTGATGAAAAATGCTTACTATACTCTCTTGATTCTTTGGAAAATCCACATTAAATTTGTTCTGTGATTGCTAATCGTTTTTTGTTTTTTTCATTTCAATTTCCAGAATCCTTTTGTAACAGGCACAAATTGGGTCAGTAACAGCATGGTTAACATTTAAAGATTTTTTAAACTTAGTATTCGTTTCTACACAGTTTATACATGTTAAAGTATCACAGCTACAGTCACTCGTGTTATGTTCCTTTGCGCAGTTGTAACAGGTAATTTTATTTTCACATTTTGTAGCAACATGTCCATATCTTGCACATTTAAAACATCGCACTACACTATAGTACTCCTGTACCATGTATCTTCTCCATTCAATGTTAACTTTTTCCATTTGACATATTTTATTTTTTAGTGTACTGTCTAGGGAGATAATGATATTACCTTTATTTTTTCTGTCTTTCTGCTTGAATTTTGCCTGTATTTTAAAAATCGAGTTTTCATTTACAGTAAGCTCATTTTGTTCAATAAGAGAGTCAAGTATAATTTTGTCATCACCATTAATAAAATCTTCTTCTATGATAATCTTTGGGTTTTTTGTATACCATCTACATTATACTGGTGTCCAAGTTCAGTAGTAACTTTTTCTCTGATTTTTTCTTTTGTGTTACTGCAGTTTATAATGACTGCCCCTTCTTTTCCTTCTTTAAGATTTTCAACTCCAATTGACTCCATGACTTTGGGATTAATTTTTTCTTTTAAATCGTCTTTTGTTTTATTACTCTCTTGCTTTTCTTTTGGTTTTACTATAAGTGTCTCTTTGCTATTTTTTACCACACTTGCAAAAGTGTGACTCTTTATTGGATCCTTTGAATCCTTTATGTCCTTATTTGAGTTGTTTAGCACATTGTTTTGCTCCGTAATTTTTACATCTTGATTTTCAACGATTTCCAGTAATTTTCTTATTTCTTCAAGGATTGCATTTTCAGCTGCTTTGATTCTTATATTAATTAATTCATGAGTAGAGAGACCAAAACATTTTTTGCAAATAAGGCTTAACCTTCGATTGTTCTTTAGTTGCATAACTCGAACCTCTGTAGATGATAGTCCAATGCATTCCTGACAGAGATACTCTCTGCAGAAATCACACTGAAATATTTCTCTTCCTTTATCTTTGGTTTTATCCGGTGGCCTGTCACAAGAAGAACACTTCATTTCTATTTTTTCTTTATTGAATTCAACATTAGCAACTATAATATTTTAAAGTCCGGTCCTGCTCTTATCTTAAATAATTTTATCAGCTTGTTTCTGACAGTCACAAAAAAAGGTTGTCACAAGAAAAGTGACAAAAAGCAGTTCAATTCTCTGTTTTTAAATAAAGTTAATACATTCAAATGTCTATTTATGCATATATATGCGATATTACTGCATATTGATGCTCAGTTTTCCCAACCACAATGCACAAGATTTTCAGTTTACTTCTGGTAAAATGTCTAAAAATTAAAGATCTAAAATATTATAAAATCACTACTATTTAGAGAGAGATTGATACATACACTACTACCTCTCCACAGGAAAGAGCGGGATGGCGCATACAGAAGATGGAAGCCAAGATCCGGTCGGCGAGGCAACACGCATCCCGTATCCAATGTGTGATGGACTATATGGCAGCCAATAGGACTTTCACGCCTAAAGTGTGGCGAGTAGCTGCCAACTTAAGACGCGTCCATCACACACTTAATGGGGCAGTGTGGCAAACCACCAAACAGCACTGCCTCGACAAGATACGGATGCTAGTGTCTTGTAAGAAGTCACTAGTGAGGCAGGCGAGGGGGCTGGCGGAAAATAACCTTTTCCGCAAAAAGCCCTCGCGCCTCTTCGAACTGCCTCAGAGTGTTGCAGAGAATCCGCCGACTGCAAATCAGGTGGAAAACTTCTGGAAAACGTTGTACGAAGAGAAGCTTCCATTTGACAGAGACTCTCCAGCCCTGGCACACTTTGAAACCTTTTGCCAAAGGTTTCGGCAACCACACGAGGTGTGCCAACCAATAACCCCAGAAGAGGTTCGAAGAGCTCTTGAGGGCTCTAAGAACTTTGCTGCTCCAGGTCCCGACGGGATAAATAACTTTTGGTGGAAAAAGTTATCGAGTACCCACCACCATTTGGCCAGAATTACTAATGCCTGGCTAACTGTGGAGCAGCAAATTCCTTCTTGGGTTTTTGAGGGGCGGACAGTTCTGATCCACAAGAATTGAGATTTGTCTAACCTAACCTGTTTAAACGCATGTTACAAAGTGTTTACATGCATTTTGTACATGCGGGTGCTCCACGCAGTTGAACCAGTTTACGAACGGATATATGAGCAACGAGGGTCGAAGAAAGGGTCGCTGGCTGCAAGGAGAGCCTGCTGATTGACAGATGTGTCAAGCAGGACTCCGTGCAGTATAAGCAGAACCTCTCCATGGCCTGGATCGACTACAACAAGGCACTTGACATGACATCTCACGAGCTTATTTTACACTTGCTCCAATAGAATAGAATAGAATAGAATCGAATTTATTGCATACCAGAGACAACAATTTTACAATTACTTCCACGTCCAGTGGAAGTATTAGTAACGACAAAAAAATTTTTAAAAATTTTTATTGTCCAAATAGGCTTAAAATGTCATGAAACGTCGAGATTTTAAGTTTGAGCGAAAAAAAATTTCTGTCTGTCGGTCTGTCTGTCTAACTTTTTTTTGTGCGCACGTTTACTCTAGAACCGTTTAAGATATTGACTTGAAATTTGGTACACATATGTACTTTAACGAGATCTAGAACTAGATTATATTTTCATCTTGTTCCGTCGAAGGGTTGGGGGGTAAATTGGGGTAAATAGGTCAATCAAGCAGGTAAGAGTCCATAAAATTGGTATTTAGTATATACAAGAGAAGCTAAGGTCTCAAAAAAATGTTTGGCATTAGCCACCCCCATTACCACCCCCACCCCCTTATTAAAGGGGATGAAAACAAATTTTGATTTAGTGTATGTACAGTCACCATAAACCTCAAAATATTCTTTTACTTCATCCACCCCCACTATCACCCCCCTATCACCACCCTCCACCCCACTACCGATGTGGGGTATCGTTTTATGGGTTTTTGGGGTAGAGGATTTCAAATATTATATTATTAAAGTTCCATAAACAATTATTTTCACATACAAAGTTTTTTCGTTGTGAGTGACTTGGATAGAGAATCTGGATGTGGAAGTAGTGATTCCTTGGGCAGCGGTTTTTTGTTTGGTGTATGTCTAAAAACTAGTAAAAACATAAAAAAATTATATACATTTGGTTTGGTTATACTGATCTTAGTTCAAAGAGAGATTATCATATCGCCTCATTCACATCCTCTAAAGTGTAAGGTTCTACATTTATTAAAATTCGTTTAATTCTCGTCTTGAAAATATTTATGGAAGTTATTACCTTTATCTTAGTAGACAGCATGTTATAAAAGTGCAAGCATTTGTAATAACCAAGGGTCGGAATTTTTTCAGTGCTGACAGAGTCGGACTTGACTTGATATTTAAATTACATGTGGAAGTAAAAAAAAATTTTGAAAATTTCTATTGTTCAAGTAGGCTTAATATATCATGCAATGTCGAGATTTTAAGTTTGAGCAAAACAAAAAAAATGTCTGCCTGTAACTTTTTTATGCCCACGATTACTCTGGAACCGTTTAAGATATTGATTAAATTTGGTACACGTATGTATTTTAACGAGATCTGGAACTAGATTATATTTTGATCTTATTCCGTTGAAGGGTTGGGGATAAATTGGGGTAAATGGGGGTAAAGAGGTAAATTGAGCACGTAAAAGTCCATGAAATTGGTATTTAGTATATATAAGAGAAGCTAAGGTCTCAAAAATGTTTTGGCATTAGCCACCCCCACCCACTATTCAAAAATAAGATTTTGATTTAGTGTGTGTACAAGAATCAAAGGCCTCAAATTTTTTTTCACTTTTTTACTTCACCATTTATCTCGAATTTTCTCCAACCTCTTGTCCCATTCATCTTTAAGATAGCATTTCCGAAGATATGATTCATCTGAAAGCTTGAAATTCGTGTATTTTTCTAAAAATTGTCTAAAATGCGGACGGTTGAGCTGGTACCCTGGAATATCGAACGAAATCATGAAATTCATTAAATCCAACTTAAATTCATCCGCAGTTAAGGCTTTAATATTCGATACATGTTTCATCGAATTGACGTGGTAATCAAAGTTGCACTTTCTCTTAAAATCAACCATTGTTTTACAAGCATCATAGTGCACGTTGACACCATCAAAATGCAATTCGGGGTAGTTTTCTATTCTTTCAAGAGCTAACATGTTGTCACGTCTTTTAATTTTTGGCATTTTGCATAATATAAACACAATAAGAACTATGCAGAATTACTAAACAAATAGTTTCGCTAACGAATTACGTGGAATACTAAAGTCCAGCCTACTTGCGGCAAACTGCTAAAATCCAGCCCACGATTAATAGACAATACCGGTTGATTCATATAACTTTACGCGCTGGTCGATGGCGTCATTGAAACTATCACTGAGCAGTAAGCACACGGCCGCAGCAGTAACGTTTTTTTGGAATTTTGCTACATGTTTTTTTAGTCGTTTGTTTACTATATTAACCGTATTTTTGTCATTTAACACGTTCGCTGTCCCAATGGTCAGCCATAAACCATAGCCAGGAGTCCCCGTATAAAAAATCATATACCATATTTGGGTCATGGCTCTATGGATGTAATTAAAAACTTACATGCATAGAGTCCAATGAGATATGTAGTAACCAATGGTTTAATGCCCCAAATTTGGTTCATACGTATGTTTTGTATAGTAACCTTGTTATACAAGAGAGTCCCTGTAGAAAACCTGCTTATTCATCGACAGTCCGTCTTAAAATCTAATATGAAATAGAACCCAAACGTGAGCCAAATATGGGGCACTGGACTTACGGAAAACATGAGGCATGACCCATAGATGAGTCATTGGACAGCGAACGTGTTAATATAAATCCTTTATTTAGACAAAAAAAAAGACTAATACATCATGAATACACAGAAACATCATATAGATATAAAACAAATCATCAGACAGACAAATTTTACACGTCACACTATAAAATTACACAATGAGCATCTAGAATAACAATAGTAGTACAGCAACCGATATCCCATCAAGATTAAGGCAGTTAATTCAGTTTTTAATTGGGAGGTTTGACAAACTATACAAGCAGCTACTCATCCAACAAATACTTTTTAAGTCGACTTTTGAATAATTAGTAGTTTATTTTTCAAATATAAATACGGGTTGTAATAGTATTTGCTTTAGTTAAATTCATTTTATTAGCTAGTAGGTATGTAAATAATGCGACGCAACAGCTAATTTCATTTAATAACTACAAGTTTTATGAATTTGTTGGTTTCGTAATTTGGTTAACAAATATTTTCGATTTCCATTATTGTCAACCGAAAATTACTTTATGTTTTATGTGTTGTTATTTGTATGCACCAGCCTGAAATAAAAGTATTTTGTAAGTAAATAATGTAAATTTGTATAAAGTTGCATTTGACGAATGATCTAAAAAATACACACATACTTTAACCAATAAATATTATACTATTATATTAATTACAACAAAACGTTAACTTTTCGCCCTCGTTTTCCATATAGCTATCGCGGCACAACATGAACATACCGTACCAAACTGCAGTGGGCGAGGAAGCGTCAGTTGATGCTCTCACTTATACTATATGTCTGTTTTATGCACACAGTTGTAGGTATATTCAACAGGTAAATTTACATACTGATAAATGAATTATTTTTCAATGTATTTTTAATATAATTCATTGTACTTTATTTAATGCTTCTGAGTGCGACCCTGTTATCGCTGAAGGATTCCGACCCTTGGTAATAACAGGCTTTTTCTAAAATTGTGGTGTTATGTATCGGGTAAGAAAGAGCATTTCTTTGCCTTGTTTCATATTCATGATCTCGAACACTCTCTGTAAATTTATTCATATGTCTGAAGACGAAACAGAGGCATTCATAAATAAAGAGAGCTGCAGCAGTCAATAGTTTTAGTGTTTTAAAATGTCCACGACATGACTCACCAACCTTTAGATTGGCTAGGACTCTCAACGCTCTCTCTTTCTTGTTCTACTGTTTCTCTTATTTTCTCTTTTGAGTTAATATTATTACAATTGATAATGACTGCTCCTTCTCTTCCCTCTTTTATATTTTCCACTGCGATAGCCATGCTTTTAGGGTCAATATTTCTTTTTAAGTCGCTCTCTGTTGTAATACTATGTTGTTTTTCTTTTGGTTTAACCACCAGAACTTCACTATTTTTCTTTTTGTCATATTCGCATATGTTTCCTTTCCTTTTGATTCTTTCATTTCTGAGATTTCATTTACCAGCCTGTTGATTAAAACTGACTGGTTATTCAATTTATCGTCCTAAAAACGGATTTCCTTGTGAAGATTTCTTATTTCGTCAAGAATAGTAGTTTCCATTGATTTTATTTTTGAGTTTAATAGTTCATGAATTGGGAGAGACTGACATTTTTTGCATACAAATTTAAGTATTCTGTTATTTTTTAATTGTAATACTCTAGCTTCAGTGGAAGAAAGATTACTACAATCCTGACAATATGATTCCTTACAATGGTCACAAGCAAAGGTGTCCTTGTCCGGTGGTTTCTTACAAATTGAGCACATTATTTCGAGCCCTTTAAAAAGTATCTGTGTACACCACTGGTGAAAGATCCTTCAAGAACAGTACTTTAATGTGATAAGTTTTTTGAAATGCAAAAAACTGGTACAATATGGATAAAAATAAACAGCTGATTTCCACTAAAACAATTAATTTTAGAATTTTCGTTATTGTTAGAATGATTATTTAATGTCAGAATATAACTTGCTTTTTAAGGAACATCTTTGTATAAGTTTTATGTTATATATTTTTTAAAAATTTTTTTTATTTTTTTTTTAAATTTTTTTTGTATCTGAAAAATTCGCACCAAAAAATTTGATTTCTTAACAGAGCACACAAACAATACACAAACAATACACAAAAAAAAAAATTAAATAAAATTGTCTTGTGGTACCCGGTCCCGTAGTGAGATAGATAGATAGATAAATACTTTATTCATCTATAAAGTTTACACAGAAATGTATACAACTTATCAGACTGGTCATACACAGCATACTCATTACATCAAAACATTTAAAGCAGGCTTACGTAAATAAAATATATAATTAATGTATAAAAATGATAAAGTAAACACACAAATAAAATATATATTAGGAGTGCAAAAACTCATCCACAGAATAAAAAGCCTTATTTACTAAATAATTATACAATGAATGTTTAAAATCGTTAAAGTTTTCTATTTCGCCTAAAATACAACTTTATTAAAACATATTATACCTTGATAAACATGAGAATTTTTACCAACGGTTAACCTTGCAAATGATGTATTGAAGAACTGATGCCACTCTGGAGGACTCGCTTTACTATAACATCCGGTAACAATAGAGTCCAGACAGAGCCGGTATCGTTCAGAAGTGAGTGTAGTGAAAAACGCTCTCCGCGGCAAGTATCAGCACCGACTCCGACAGATCTGGTCTTCAGAGCTGTCCGGGAAGAACAAGGTGTCTGCTATTAACATGCTTGCCGTTCCGATCCTTCTCTACTCCTTTGGAGTAGTGAAATGGACTCAAGAAAAGTTGCGTCAACTCGACGTAGGAACCCGCAAGAAGTTGCATCTCAATAGGAGTTTGCATCCTAAATCGTCCGTTCCACGGCTATACCTCCCTCGAAATCGGGGAGGCCGTGGACTCCTGAGTTTGGAGAGTCTCCATAATAGGATGGTTCTGGATGGAGCCTGTAAGGTCATCAGGAGTTCGGATCCCCTCCTCTGCATGGTCCGAGACCATGAAAATGCAGGGGTAGGAGCCTTTCTGTTTAAGGCAGCACAGAGAGCAGCCGATGAACTTGGTTTCTCCTTCGACGTCGAGCCGGTAAATCGCGACTCTGTTACCGAGTTGGAACCTGCTCGGCGAAAAGCCCAAATTAAAGCTGCAGAACACAACAACTTTCTGCAGCTGCACACGGATAAGCCAATGCATGGAGTTTTCTATAAAAATATAGAAAATCTTTGCTTATCCGAAAGGCTGACCTTTGCCTTCTTAAGGTCAGCCGGGCTGAAGTCTGAGACCGAGGGATTCATAATGGCTTGCCAGAGATTCTTATGCACTTGCTGTCGGCTTGCCCGACATATGCAGTCTTGGCCTATATTCAAAGGCACGACGGAGCATTACGAGTGCTTTATTACCATTTAAGGCACTCTTATGGGATAGACGAAACACCAGTGCTGCCTTACGCTCCGGGGGATATTGAGTCCGTTGTGGGAAATGAGAAGTGTCTAATTTATTGGAACTACTCCACCGTCAGGCAAATACAAGCCAACAAGCCTGACGTAGTCCTCCTCGAGGGAGTTCTCGGCTCCCGCGGAAAACAACATTGTCTTGAAGAGGAAAAACGGACAAAATATCGAGATCTGCTCTTCGAACTCCGCAGACTTTATCCAGACCATACTGTTAACAATTCCTACAAGTTCAAAGTTCTTGATTTATATGGGCCACCCACTAGCCTCTTAGAACATCTTTGGATATCTCTGAAGATTTCGGGTAAAAAGGTTTGCTTGGGAACATTATATAGACCTCCAAATACTAACTTGGAGGCATGTCTTGAAGAGTTAGAAAATTATATAACGTCTTATTTAACTGAATATGATTATGTAATTTTCGGAGGAGATTTTAATGTAGATCTTTTGAATCCCAATAGCTCGAACTCCAAACAAATTATATTATTTCTAAGTAAATATAATCTTAATCAAATAATCTCTAGTCCTACGCGCGTGACCAATAATTCCAGCACCCTTATAGACTATATCGTCACATCTAATAATGACATAATACTTGAAGTCGACGTCGCAAATATGGAAGATATCTCCGACCATGCCCTTGTCAGTTGCAAACTAGATATTAAAAAAGAAGTAAGGAAAGCAAAAATGATAACTTATAGAGACTATAAGTCTTTTAATTATGAAAACTTTCTCAATGATCTATATTCTATCAAATGGGATAATATTTTCGATATAGTTGACGTCAATGATATGTTACAGTTTTGGAATCACAATATAAATGAATTATTCGATTTTCATGCACCATATAAAACTGTTAGAGTTACGAAACCTCCGGCTCCATGGTGAACTGAAAACTTGAAATTATTGATGAGGATTAGAGACAAGGCCTATCTTAAATATAAAAAATGTAAAACTAATCAACTTTGGAGTGAATATAAAGATATTAGGAATTTAGTGAATCGTTCTGTAAAACTTGAAAAAAAAGCATATTTTAACCATACATTAAAAACTAACCCTCGCTACTTTTGGCAGTCTTTACGCCGGTTAAATATTAGCAACTCCAAGCGTCAAGTAACCTCTGATCTGACAAATGTTGATGCGGTTAACGATTTTTTTATTAATCAAGCAACTCAACTAATGGCAAATCTGAACACCAATCCTGATATTCTCGAGAAATATGAAAATAGCAAACATCCGAATATTGACTCAAGCTCTGTGACAATTGAAGTCGAATGCTATTGGTTCTGACAACATTAATTTAAAAATGCTGAATTTGGTTTTTCCTCATCTAACTATCTACTTTACTCACATTATAAATAAATGTCTAATAAATGGTATTTTTCCAGAAGTTTGGAAAAAGGCCAATGTTTTGCCTATTCCTAAAAACGATAGCCCTACTGAACTTTCTCAGTTCAGACCCATTAGCATTCTGCCTACCTTGTCTAAGGTGCTTGAAAGGATAGTTGCCGACCAACTAAACAAATATTTAATAAATAATAGTTTACTACCATCTATCCAATCAGGTTTTAGAGATAATCATAGTACAACCACTGCATTAGCCCTCATTGCTGACGACATCTTTAGAGCTAATGATAGAAAATGTAATACTTGCTTAATCTTGTTAGACTTCAGTAAAGCATTCGACACCTTGAATCATCAGACTCTTTGTAAAAAGCTTAAATATTTTGGTATAAGTGGCAGTGCTTTACTATTTTTTCAAAACTACTTAAGTCATAGATCAAATCAAATCAAATCAAATCAAATTTATTTACCAACAGTTATTACATTTCATTTACTTAACTTTGGTCTATCAAACTGTATAATTTAATACTATGGCATGTTTGTGGCACCTAGATGTGAAACCATCTGTATGTGCTCTATTACTTAAGTAACTATATTGCACAGATACCAGCGTATTGTAAATAATGGCCTGTTTTCCAGTTTTAAATCGGTCGATGCTGGTGTTCCGCAAGGCAGTATTTTAGGCCCTCTTTTATTTTAAATCTATACCTCCGACTTCAGCAATTTTCTCCAAACATGCAATGTTCATCAATATGCTGATGATACTCAAATAAATCTTTCATTCGACTTTACTGAAATAGGCACTGCAGTAAATAATATTAATTCCAATCTAAATACTATTACCGATGTTTCAAGTGCTCATAGTTTAGTTTTGAATGAAAAAAAAAAAACCGAGTTACTAGTCTTTGGTACTCAAAATGTTTTAATTAAAAATAATCCATTGTTTAATATTACCCTAAATGGACAAAAGTTAACTCCCAAACACGAATGCAAAAACTTAGGTATTTATTTTGATGTGCAGCTCAGATTTACAAAGCATGTAAACTACTTAATTAAAAAATCATATGGTAAGCTTAAATCTTTTTATATGCATAAAGATGTACTAGACCCTGGTGTAAAACTCAAGCTCTGCGACTCCTTGATCTTGTCGACTCTTTCCTACTGCGACGTACTCTATTGGCCAGCATTAACTAAGCGAGATCGCCTAAGCCTACAAAAAATTCAAAATTCCTGTATTCGTTACTGTTATAGTCTTAGGAAGTTTGACCATATCTCCGCGAAAATTGCAGAGTCAGGTTGGCTCCTATTACAAGAAAGGTTCTTACTTCATCTATCATGTTTAACATTCAAAATAAACTTGCATCGGGAACCAACATATCTCTACAATAAACTACTGAAAGGCTCAAATGCGCATAGTCGCAACACCCGACACTGCAATCTATACACTGTTCCTAAGCACAGAACTTCGCAATTCCAAAAATCTTTTTCTTATAATGCTACGAAAGTCTATAATAAACTCCCCCCTGACATCAAAATATGCTCCAGCGTAGTTTTATTTTGAAAAAATGTAAAAAAATATCTACTACAACAAAGACCGTGATTCTTATTTCTTCTTCTTTTTTTTTTTTCTGTACGCCTGTAAACTTTCTGTATGAAAAGACATCATTGTGTTGTTTTATTTATTTACAAATAATGTGAATAATATCTTATTGATGGTTGCGTGGAAGAACGAGAAATCGAACGTCGCCATTACAATAAATAATAACTTATATTGTATTATAACAAAAAGAAATAAAGACGTTATTTATTTATTTATTTTATTATTTATTTATTTATTTATTTATAGTGGTATTGATTATAGGAGCCCTCGATGGAACGAGACACACACTGCTTTCGGAACTTAAGATCATACCGGCATGCCGAAATTCGGCAGAGGTCTTAGCCGGCAGAATGCAGAAGGCCGTCATTCTCGGTTCATTATGTCTGCTCAGGGCACACGTTTCCCGGACCCAGTAGTCACTCACCCCACGGGCGTGGGGAGTGGCTACCGGTACTACCAGCTCCCCTCTGTGAGGGTCGGAGCCACAGAGAAGGGTCACTGGTTTTTAGCTAGCTAAAAAAAAAAAATAATAATAATAATAATAATAATAATTGGCGAATTGTCGATTGGCTTCGAAACGACATCGCGAAAATGGACAGGAAGACGAGGAAAATCCTAACAATGCACAGTGGTTCAAAACGTTAAAAAGCTGGTCAAAAGTGGAAAAAATTATTTTTATTTTTTGAAACTTGGTATGTTGGGGTTTTCGAGGTCGCTGATTTTGAATTTGACAAAAATTTTTTTAAAAACAAAATGGCGGTTTGAGAATGGCTGCCAATAATGTTTGAAATTTATTTTTTTCTACATGAAACTTGATATAGTGGAGTTTTCAAGGTCTCTGTTTTTGAATTCAACAATTGCTTAAAGAAAAACAAAATGGCGGCTATAAAATGGCTGCCAATAATGTTTTAAAATTATTTTTTCTACATGAAACGTGATATAGTGGGGTTTTCTAGGTCGCTGATTTTGAATATAACGATTGCTTAAAAAAAAAAACAAAATGGCGGCTTCAAACTGGCTGCCAATAGTGTTTGAAAATTATTTTTTCAACATAAAACTTGGTATGGTGTGGTTTTTGAGGTCGCTGATTTCGAATTCCACAATTGTTAAAAAAAAAAACAAAATGTCAGCTTTAAAATCAGACTATAAATGATAATTTGTCCGCCATCTTGGCGCCGCCATTTTGATTTCTGAATTTTGACAAAAGATTTGTAATTCGCGACCCCTAAAACATCCATATATCGAGTTTGAGCCAAATCGGACCATAAATGATAATATTTGTCCGCCATCTTGAATTTTTGTTACATAAAAGTGTTAAAATGCATTGTCTCCAGAACTACGTCTGTGTGCAAAATTTCAAAGTCGTAAGTTTAGAGGAAGTGGTTCAAATTTGGCTTGCAAGATTTGAACTAAACATACAAGCAAACATACATATAAAGTACTTCGCGACCCCTAAAGCACCCACATATCGACTTTGAGTCGAATCAGACTATAAATGATAGTTTGTCCGCCATCTTGGCGCCGCCATTTTGATTTCTGAATTTTGACAAAAGATTTGTAATTCGCGACCCCTAAAACATCCATATATCGAGTTTGAGTCGAATCGGACCATAAATGATAATATTTGTCCGCCATCTTGAATTTTTGTTACATAAAAGTGTTAAAATGCATTGTCTCCAGAACTACGTCTGTGTGCAAAATTTCAAAGTCGTAAGTTTAGAGGAAGTGGTTCAAATTTGGCTTGCAAGATTTGACCCACACACACACACACACATACACACCTACTAACTAACACGGCAAGTTAAATAAAAACTTGTAACAAGGTGTGACTAGTGACACATTCTTTGCATCCAAATTTACTATAAAACCTTCATACCTATATCTAAAACATGTTTTTTTTTTTATTTTAATCACTTAAAAAACCGAGAACTCGAAATATGTTAGTTTTTTATTAAAAGTCTCATATGTTTTATTTATTTATTAGAAAAATATTAAAAATTTATTTATGTTTAAAAATACATAATGTTTATATATTTTTACTGCAATTATCGAGAAAAAACGTTTGTAAATAAACATAGCGACACATTAATTCAATATAGTCTTTAAAAACATTAAATTGTAAATAAAAAGTGTCCTAGAAAAAAAGTGGGCAAAGCCATGCAGCTGGTTTTGGGATATGTTTTACATACCAAGTGGACAAAAAAAATAAAAATAAGAAAAAACTGCGATCTCGTGGGACTGTTTTTGTTGCCCTATTTATAAAAAAATCTTAACATCTTGATAGGCATAAAATTTACTAATTTTCTTAACATATTACTATAAATAGACAAAAAAAATTATATAATTATAAACAATAATTTATTGCATTTACTTTCAGGAGATGAATCCATTTTGCAGAATTGAAATCGGCACAAAGGCAAACTTTTTATTCACGTTTAACTGGTACGTTCACTTTTGATTAAGAATTGCCGCTTTGAGCGTCTCATACAACAGTCTATTCTCTAATGGTTTTAATATTCAAGGAACGCGTTCCTGACCCCCTCTTTACTCTATAACATGCTACGGATACTACTTTAACAGTACAGAGACAAAACATTCCTGAAAAGAAAACTTAATATTTTTACTTTTGGCCGTGTTTTTCGCGTTTTAAACCACTGTGCAATGGGCGGAATTCATCACCCAAAAGCAGATGTGCACAGAATATACGTTAAGAGGAAGGACGGCGGCCGTGGATTAATAGAGCTAGAATCTGCCTATGAGTCATCCATCGTGGGATATTCGACAGGGGAAAGACAAATTCACACGACTAGTTAAAGAGCACGATAAGGACAAGAAGTTGTATTCCATCCAGAAGGAAGCGCGAAAAATCCAGGAAGAATATTTGGCCAAAACCACTGACAAGGAAGCCAAGAAGAAAATAGAAGTACTCTGTGCAAAGCCGATGCATGGAAAATTCTTCCGCGATCTCGACCGACCAGCAGTAGACAAAAAGGCGTCTATGCAGTGGTTGAACGGCTCGGGCCTGAAGGGGGAAACGGAAAGTTTAATAATAGCAGCACAAGACCAAGCACTAAACACCAGGTACCACCAAAGGATGATCTTGAAACAGCCTGTTGACAGCAAGTGTAGGATGTGCGGCCTAGCAGAAGAACATGTCAGCCACATGGTAGCGGGATGTACTACGCTGGCACCATCAGAGTACACTCACAGACACAACAGAGTGGCCAGATATCTCCACTGGGTCATGTGCAAGCACTTCGATATACCAGTACCACCAAAATATTATGAATATACCCCCGAGAAGGTTGTCAATACCAACGCCGTTACAATTATGTGGGACTTGCCGGTTATAACTGACAGAGAAATACGCGCAAACCGACCAGACATTGTCGTACATAACAAAAAGGAAAAATCCTGTTTGCTTATTGATGTATCCATCCCGAATGACACCAACGTGATGCTCAAGGAAACGGAGAAGTTGAGCAAGTACAAAGACCTCCAAATAGAAGTTAGTAGAATGCAAAGACCACAGTCGTTCCAGTAATTGTAGGAGCCCTTGGAACTGTCAAAAAGGGCTATGACCGGAGTCTACAACAACTGCCTGGTCGACCGAGCGCACAAGAAGTGCAAAAGATCGCACTTTTCGGTACAGCGCATATCTTAAGGAAAGTTTTGGATTAGGAGTCTCTGTGATCCCTTGTTGGGATCTGGACTCTGAGCAGTTGGAGTCGACATCACCAACGTCACCTGAAGGGACCAAAAACCTGGAACGGGTTCCAACAGAGCCGAATTTAAATCGCGCGCGAGGGATTCGGTGAATAATTTCCAGCTACGGCTGAGAAAGTGTGCCGCTGTTAAGTCTATAATAATAATAAATAATAATAATAATAATAATAATAATAATAATTTATTGTCCAAAATACATTTGCACAAAGGGATTAGATACAGAGACTGATATAAAATCTAACCCTAAACAAAAAAGATAAAAATTAAAATTAACAAGTTATTACAAAACATACATGAAATAAAATTAAAATAGAGTGTAACACAAGCAGTGAGTCTACAGTCGTTAAAATAATTGATGATTTAAAAACGATAGTTCGTCATTTAGGAGTAGGGACTTCAGAATAGGTATCAATTTAGCAGGATTAATACTGCGAAGTTCAACTGGTAGGTTATTATAGCAGTAAGAAGCCAGAAAAGTAAATGATTTGCGGAATGCAGCACTATTGTGTCGAGGAATTGAGAGAGATGTGTCAGTTTGTCTTAATTCCCTTGCATGAACACCACTTCTTCTTTTAATTTTAGCAAATAGGTATTTAGGGGAAAGTACAATATTATTAACAAATATGACTGTGAAGTAAACGGTGATCCTCAAGTTTAAGTATTTGTAAATCTTTTAAAAAAGGAGTAATATGATGAAATCTTGGGACATCTGTTATGAATCTAACAGTATGATTTTGCATTTTTTGACGACGATATTTATCCTCCTGACTAAGAGAAGGCCCATATACTACATCGGCATAGTTAAAGTGGGACAGGACTAACTAACTAGTTTTTTAGTTCTTGATTTCAAAGGGTATGTGATAAACTCCTTTGAATGAACTAATCCTGGTAGTTCTTGCCAGTACTCAAGGATTTTCCCCTCAGTCCAGGCTAACATGGTTGTTTTCGCAGTGCTTGCCGATATGCAAAGCACTGGTTATGATCCGATAAATTTTGATACCGCACAGTCCTTGGCTAAGGAGTCGGCTATTTCGTTGCCCTCCATGCCAGAGTGGCCCGGTATCCAGACCAGAGTTAATTTGTAATAGTACTGATACGAGAAATTGTTTCACCATCTATTGACAATTCAAAGTTTACCGTTGCCTGCAAGCTACTATAAGTGTCAAAAGTTTACTCTTTTTAGTAGCAATGAGTTCTGCCTGGTCCAGTTGTTAATTAAGGAAAGATCATTATTAATCTTTCTGGCTGCTTCAGGAGCTTTTTTTGGGTTAAAATGAAGGTATAACTGAATATCATCAGTGAATTTGACAGGAATTTACAATAAACTGTAAATCAGCAATGAAAGTGATAAAAAATAAGGGGCCCAGGATGGATCCCCGAACTACACCAGATCTTATTACTCTTCTTTCAGAGGTATCGGTTTTATTCGACGAGTTTATACAGACATACTGAGAGCGGCCCTGTAAGTAATTCTTACACCACTCCAGTGTGTTACCAATCACACCATAGTGTTGAAGTTTTGCTAATAAGCATTGTGGATCTATCCTGTCAAAGGCTTTTGACATGTCTAGGAGTGTTAAATGTAACCATAGATGTAACCAGATGTAACAGATTTGTCAGAGGAACAGAGAACATCATCTACTACCAAACATAAGGTCGTTGAGGTACCAAATCCCTTTCTAATGCCTGATTGTGTATCCGGGATGATATCATTGTCAGTTAGATAGTAAGTTAATTGAGAACGCAGGGCACTTTCTGCAATTTTTAGGGGAACAGGCAACAGAGATATAGGACGTAAGTCGCTCAGGCTTTCGAGATTTTTGCATTTAGGTATTGGTTTCACGAGGCTTATTTTCCATTGCTCAGGAACGCTACCAGTTTCAAAGGAATAGTTAATAATATGAGTTAATGGATCTCTAACCCACTCAAGAGATAATTGCAACATTTTGCTTCTGTTTCAGAATTAGATTTTCGACAATGTCGGTGCCAACAAGGTTAAATTCAAAAGAAGAATTTTTCCTGAATGTAGATGATTTAAAATGCCAAGTATAGTCAGGATCGCTGGTAGTATTTGAAACAGAATCAAGAAAAAAGTCATTAACAGTATTGGCATCGAGATCAAAATTAAGGTCATTAGAGAAAGTAGTTTTATCTCTATTGTTGACAATGTCCCAAGATTTCAAGTTATCCCAAAGCTGTTTATTACTTTTCGTACAAATATCAATATTATGCTTAAAATAAGCCCGTTTCTCAGATTTTAGGGAGTCATTATATACATTTCTTAGCTGACAATAGTAACGTTTATGTTCCGGTAATTTGTAGATTGTAGATTGTTTAAGGGGTCGCTTGGCCCTGGGTTGGACTTTCTTCACCTCGACCTAAAAGGTCTTTTGTGAATTACCCTGCATCTAGTTGTTGCCCAGGATTCCAAGACTTTTTGCAAAGCTTGCGATTTTCCTGGGAGCTAATTTCCCTGTGTCTTCAGGCTTTAATTACGCCTGTTCTAGGTACTTTAGCCTAATGCGGATTAGCACCTTGCATTCACAAAGTATATGTTCCGCAGTTTCAGTTGCAGCTTCACAGGATCTGTATTTGTCATCTTCTGCCATGCCCATGTTCTTGAGATGATATCTCAAGGGGCAATGGCCAGTTAGAAGGCCTGTGATCAGCCTTAGGTCGGACTTTTCAAGTTCGAGAAGCCATGTGGCATTCTTTGTTGAATAGGTTATAAACCTTTTTGATTGTCTTTGGCCTGGAGTGTTCCTCCAGTAGGACTCCTTTTGTTCCTTTTCCCATTTTAGGACCTCCTCCATTATGTGTCTCTTGGATAAGCCACAGAACGGTTCGGGTCCAAAAAACGAGGCTTCAGCCCCTTTTCCTGCGAGATCCCCTCATACTCTGGCACCCACATCAAGGTAACCTTGTTGTTTTTTGCCAGTTGCTTCAGGGATTGTCTGCATTCCCAGGCAATTTTTGACTCGAAGGTATATGACCTGAGAGCCTTTAATGCTGCCTGACTGAAAGTATATAGATCTTTGCCCTTCGAGTGCCTCTATTTAGGCATTCCTGGGCACATAGATCTATAGCCTAAATTTCTGCTTGAAAGATGGTTGGGGCGTTACCAAGGGCTTTAGATAGCCTGCATTTAGGCCCTGCTATGCCCACACCAATCCTTTATCCATCTTGGTACCAGATGTGTGACTCTTTCTCCAACCGCAGTGCTCCGACCCTGCCCGCCTGACGGCTTTCAATCAGCACATCAAAGGGGCAGTCAAAGTCATGCTTGATTGGCACTGAGTCAGTGGGTTTGGTCATGGATTCGAATTGGATTAACTCCAGAATCCTTAAGTGACCAACCAGGTCGCCTGTCTGAATTTAAGTGCCTGATGCAACCTTAAGGCACTAACTGCTGCCTCCTTCCTCACATGCGAATGCAGAGGAAGTAAGTCCAGCATTGCCTCCATAGCTGCTGTCGGACACGAGCGCATTGCTCCTGTAGTCCCTAGACAGGCAAGGCGTTGCAATTTCTGCAACTTTCCTTGTGCTACTTTTTCTTCTGTTTTTGGCCACCATATGTAGGACCAATGTATCATTTTCGGCTTCAGACCTCAAGTCTTACCAAACAGTCTACGGCACGTCCAAATAGCCGTCGTTGCTTTAGATTTCTTGTATCTCAACCATGACTTTACCTTCAGTTTCCTAATAAATCCAAAGGTTATCAGTGAACCAAGACTTATGTTTTTTGGTAGAAGAGGTGATGGTTTTGAGGAGTGCATGCATGTCAAAGAGGTATAACAGACACGAATTAAAATATTCTACTTTTGTTGATACATCAGGGAGTAAATAAATTAAGTTCCAATCAATTTGTGCAGCATCTCTATTAAATGAATCCAGATAAAACTTCCTAAAAATCCTGAATGTAAAAGTTCATTTTTTAACTTCATTAACCTCCCCCAAGTTTCAAATGGATAAGTTAAAAAATAAAGGAAATATAGAGGGGAGCCACTAGCCTGTGGCACCCGGTAGAGGTCATCCAAAAATGCCAATTTTCCAAAAACGCTCTGTAGCTCGGTAGTCGAAAAAGATAGACGATCGCGGCTTGTGCCATTATTTGTTTCTCTAAAATCGAGCTCAGGACACCTATATTGGTTTTTGTCCATCTGCCATAGTTTTAGAGAAAACCCCAAATCCCATCTAATCTGGTCCACCCTGTACGTTCCACCACACTCGCTGATAGAGGTTGATGGGTTTTAATGTGTGTACATGTAAAAAATACATATTGCAGTCATTTGTGAGACAAGCTGTATAAATGCCAATACTGTGTACAGAGCCAAAAAAAAAAAAAACAAAAATTAAAAAAAAAACAAATATTAAACACAATTGTATTACATGGCACTTTGTTTCATTAAGAGTCTTTATTTTATCCTATGTTTGATAATTCAAATGTAAGTACTATCTTACAATGGTACAATGTAAGACTAGAAACAAAAATATCAAAAAAGACCAGTCGGATAAGGGGTGAATTTGCCCCCACATGAATTGTGATCATTTTTTTTTACTTGGATTGTTATCAATATCATTTACAATTTTGCCAAATTTCAACCCTTAATATTAATAATAATTTTTATCTGTTGAACGGCACAACCGATTCAAATAAAATTTTAGCCAATTATAGATACTACCAGAATATAAACCTGGAATAAATTGGAAGAGAATCTGACAATGGCAACATTGAAAATAAAATCATGAAATTTTCTGGATTTTTTTTAACCCCTATAAAGTTTCAGCACAACTACCAATTTTTTTTTGTGGAATCTTGGGATGGTCATTTACCATACATAATTTTTCTAAAGCGATCACATGGGTACTTAGTAGTTGAAAAAAATAAAATATTCTTTTTTATTTATGTTTAAATTATGTAGCATCTTGGGATAGTATTCTATAATTCCTGATTTTTTGAAATTGGTATTATCAGTAGAAGGTCCTTAAAAAAAAATATCCCTTTCATATTTTTCAATTTAATGCTTAAGTATAGTTCAAGTTTCAGAAGTTCTAATGTTCACATTATATGGTTGAGATCTGTGTTCACAAAGATTATACAAATATGCAGTTGTGTGTTGATTTACAATATTAAAAAGACAGAAGAACAACATAGTAAATCGATAATAAAATCATGTCTTTTAAAATATGGTGTAATGTGATGTCGCTTATCAATATTGTATTTAATATCGTAAGCAACTATTTTGCAATACTTGTATTTTACTTTGCAATGACTTTGTCAAATGCCAGTAATAAACACCGCTACAATAGTCAAAGTAACTCAAAAGTACTGGATTAAGCAGTTTCCATTTGATATCTGATGGTAAAACATATTCAAATTTAAGAAAATTCTGAATTTGGTGTAGGATTGCCGACACTTTGCAAATGACATGCTTTTTGAAATACAATCGACCATTAATGTTAAAACATATTCACTGGAAAAGATGTATTGGTTAATATCTCTGTGAATTCAATTTCAACAAAATGCATTCAATATTGCATGTCTTATAGGTCACCGGCAGGTAGTACTCCAACACATGGTAGATCAGAATGTAAAAAGTTTTATTATAGGTGACTTTAATATCAACTGATCTGATGAAACTAGTATTTACAGTAACAGACTAAAAGACTATGTTAATGACATTGGCTTTAAAAACATTGTAAGGGAGTTTACTCATCCAAATAATCCTGGAGGGTCATTAATTGATTTGGTATTAACAAATACTGAGGTGACTGCTAAAGTTGTGAAAGAACCTCAAATTAGTTCACATTATAATATAACTATGACTTTAAGTCAACATAATCATAGCAGGGGAAAGTCTCAGCAACTTGTAAGTAGAGGTAGAAACATTGATTATGAAAAAATTATTGATAAATTGTCCAGAGTGACATGGGATTATAGAGTGAAAGATGTAGGCATTGTATATCAACGTTTGTTGGGTACAATACTAAGAGTGTATGACAAGGTAGCTCCAAAAAAAGAGTTGAAGATTAAGTGTTACTATCAGGAATGATGGAATGATGTTGTGAAAGAAGCCACACAATGTAGGGATGAATGTTATAAAGATTTTGTAATTTTGAAAAATGATGAAAATGGGCTAGAAACACTGTGGTCAAAGTAATAAAAAACTGAAAAAAGAAAGTACTATGAAAGAAAGATCGATGTGAATAAGGGAAATCCTCGCGAAATGTGGAAGATATTAAAAAGAATTATCCCCAGCGATAAAGCTGTAAGTAACATGATCTCGCAAATAGAATTTAACAGTAATGACATTATTAATGACCCGGCAGAAATCCCTAATTTGTTAAATGTGTATTATGTCAGAAGTATAGAGAATATTAGGAATAAAATTGTTGCGATAGGTCCAGATTTTCCTTTCAGAACCAGGATAGTTGATGTTGATGTTGATAGTTTTTCTTTATTAAGTGCTGATGAATTGAAAAGTCTAATTTTTGCTCTGCCCTGAAAAATAGCCCTGATGATGTGAGCATAACATTAATTAAGGATTATTATGAGAATTTATCAACTCCTTTGTTAAATATGATAAACTTGTCACCTTTGGAAGGTAAAGTACCGATGGATATTAAGGTTATTACCATTATACCTGTTCCAAAGATTCCAAACTCAATAAAAGCTAGTGATCTTCGGCCAATTAACTTGATAAATGCAATGGGAAAATTCTTGAAAAAGTAGTCTGTGAACAACTAGTAGCTTTTTTGGACAAAAAATAAAGTATTAACAAGCTTCCAGTCTGGTTTTCGTAGCAAACATAAAACACCGTACAATGTGTGTTGCATGAATGGAAATTAAGTCTGGAAAAAAAATCAAGTTACCCTTGCAATATTTCTAGACTTGCAACGTGCGTTTGAGATATGGCAAATTAGAAAATATAGGTATTTATGGTATTGCATTACTATGGTTGACTTATTATTTGGATCATAGATCACAGAAATTAAAATTAAATAATATAACATCTGAAATAAGTAATAATACTGGAATACTGCAAGGCAGTGTATTGGGGCCGCTATTATTTTTGGTATATATAAATGACATAGTGTAGGTTATAGATAATTGTAAAATACATTTATTTGCTGATGACACCCTAATCTATGTTATCTTATGTTAGTAGTGTAAATAGCAGTATTGTTTCACATAACAAACAACACGCTGGAAAACTTTAACAGGTACTGCTTGTATTAATCTACTGAAGATTAATTCACAAACAACTAAGTAGATGATTATTGGGACAGGAGCAAATTTAATAAATAGACTGCACCGTAATTTTTGGAAAAATTAGGTAACACCGTAATTGCTAACGGTTACTCAGTTTTTACGGGAGCCTTTAGGTCATAGATTACTTAATATAGTTTTATTTTCTTTGTATTATTTTTTTTTATGTTGTTATGCTGATGTTCTTTTTTAACTATCTATACTTACTTATAGAGGGCATCAATTAGTTGCAACCAACAGTGTTTAAAAAAATTAATTTATAACTATCCAACCAATAAATTTAACTATAAGTTTAATAGATGGTTATATTTGTTAAAATGAGATAGAAAAAAAAAATTTTTGTTTGAGACTTATATTACTAAATAGACGAACACATACATATAGACAAAAAAAGGGTATTTTCACGGTATACCTAGATAGCATTAATTTCTTAGGGAAATCTGATAAGCAGGATTATAATATGTCTGATTAAAATTTAAAAATAGTATAAAAATGTATAGCAAATATTATTTTGATTAATGATATATTAATTAATTATAAAGTATATGATTAGCAATGGCATAAGTATGTTTTTGCTTTACAGAAATTTTGCTGTTTGAAAAAAAAAATTATAAATGAAATGTAATATCATATGAATATTTTTCAAAATTGTTTTTATATAAATATGTAATGGTAAATTTAGCATGTAATTTTAATCAAATAAAAAGTATAATGAAATAATTGCTTAACTGAGATATCCTTTGGTGGAATAGGAAATTTGCTCCTGGGAATGTTCTGGATTACATCTGGGCATTACTCGGGGATACCTACAATCTTCCAGGGAATGTTATCATGATCCATATATCCAACAACCATTTCATGAATTTTTATCAACAGTGAAAAGGGAAAGATCCAAAAAACATATATACTATAGTTTTCTTCTTAAACAGGAACAGGCACAGGAACAAAAAAATCGTCGTAACGGGACCAAAACCATATAACAAATCCTTACATATATTTTACTAGACGTAAAATTAAATTAATAAAGGGGGAACAAAAAGGCCTAAAAGAGAAGGAGAAAAATCGAAATGAAAATTAGCAAACACTTACAAAGGTGGAAAAAACTCACCAAAGATGTTGTGTGGCCTTATTAAAAAAGGTTGCTGATTTACTCTTTTAAATTTGAGAATTGCACTAGACAAAAATGCCCTGTGATTTTATTTGCAAAGCTGATAAGATATCATAATATTTAACCACAAGTACAAACTATTTTTGTGTGCTCTCACATTAACATTCACAGAATAGCACCTTATCACATATCAGTTTTTTCACCTAATGTTCGTTTTGCTCAATTTTAATTAGGCAGAGGGCAGCACAATGCAGAGACATTGGGAACGTTGAAAACACCGCGTACTATACCGCATGGACTCCCAACTCAACATCATGTTTTACAAATAATTCCTTGATAATTTGATCACTATAGAAATTCGATATTATTTTAGATGTAATACGAAAGGCAAGGAATGACTGGTTGAGATAAATTTATTTGAATTTCCCACTTTCATAATGGTCTGGCGGAGGTTACCAACCCGGAAGAGAAGAAGAGAGGGAGTGTGTGTGAAGTCGAGGAGTCGAGAGAAGAGTCGCGTCCTAAAAAGTGTGGAAAGTGTAGCGAAAACTATTAATAGAGTGATCATTGAACTGTTTATTTTCATTGTACGGTTGTTTTACCCTGTTTTTATTAAAAGTAGTTCAGAACTAGGTGCCGATTTGATTGCCCTCACCCAGCCGTAAGTCGCTCAGGGATCCTGACCTCTGTTTCTTTATTTTGGACCAAAGACCAAAAATATAGCCAACATTCATTATTAATCCATCCCCCATCCAATCAGTTGGGCGAATATTTTTGTTCCCAAGCCACATCTAGGTTTGTAAATAAACCCTCTTAATATGCTCATTCATTAATAACTTCCTTAATTTTTAAGCTATCCATTCGCTCTAAAAACCATTTTGTAGGAAATTTTAAGAGCTACAAGGCATGTAAAGTTGAACTTCCTTGAACCCTTCGTTTTTGAGATTTTTGAGTTTAAAGGGCTCGGGGAAGGTACTCCTCGCACTCAAATGCAAACTTATAACGGTGATGTCTCAATTAATTTTTATCCTAGAGAAATAAAATCAGAATTTTCAGTAAAAAAAACCTAAATTTTTGTTCTCTAGCATGTTTTATGCATCTTCTTTAGTTTTTGAATTATGTGTGAAAAAATGAAATTTTTTTAAGAAATTTCAAAAATCGTTTCAAATTTGAATCAAGTTTTTTTCAAATCTAGGCATCCCAAACTGGTCAAACTTCTAGAACATATTGTTAGTACTTAAATAAAGTAAATTGTAAATGGATTACGTTCAATTTCAATTCTTGCGGTGAAGCTATTGCATTGGTTTCATTGCTGATTTTTTCTCAAAAAAAAAAATAATAAAAAGTTGTCTCTTTTTATTATTTAAGAGACAACCATTTCATTTTCATCATAACTCCGTTAGTTTTTATGCTAACGACTTTTGCCAAAGCTCATTTTAAAGGTATTTACAAGTACTTTAAATAATGTCTTATATGTTTTCCTCCAAAAATTTTCCGTTTTTCCGTTATTTAACGCTGAAAGTCGAATTCAGTTTTCGGCGAATAAAAAGTCACCTTCACCGAGCCATAACTCGGTTCGTATTGCATCTGCAGCAATAAATCGATTTGTTATTTTATAAGCTTCATTTTTGCTTATACTTAATAATTTTTCTGATAAAACGTAAGGTTTTCGAGTTATTCGTGAAAAATCGTTCTAAAACATGTACTTTTTAGATGAAAAATCAACATTTTCAATCACGAATAACTCGAAAAAATCGAAAAAATTCACAGAACATTTTTTGCTTAGAAAGTATTCCTCTATCTATTTCTGTAGTTATTTTGAATGTAATAATTTCCACCCCCGAGAAGAGGAGTGGCATCCACCCCTAGCGTAAAAGCACGCATCGGCACTATGTAACTTTTGTTCCTTGATCCATTCCCTAATTACTGTCCAAATTTTACGATTGGTTTTATCTGAAAGAATTCTGAGCGAAAAACCGTCAAACACTGGAATAATTGTAAGGTTTCCGCGGTAGCTGCTATAGCTAAATAACTGCCAGTTATCGTATTGTTAGCGCAGCTTTATTACAGCTTCTTGTGCTACTTGGGCCTGTATACTGAGCCTATTTGAACACAAAAAAATTAATTCTTTTTTGAGATAAGTGTCAAATAGATAAATACACTTAACTTTTACGAGTTTTCAAGTCAATTCACAAGTTATGTAATCTCCTTGGGTCGACCTACAAAACACCTCTTTCCGGTGTTCTAACGTAAATTACTATTTTACAAATAGGAATTTTGTCCCACTCACCTATGGTTCACTTTACACACTAGTTGCATAAATACCTATTTGAAAATTACTCAAGACGTCTACCAAACTGCAAAGTATCAAATATATTGAATTTGATGGATAGGGGGAAAGGACTGGAATTCAAAGGAAAGTGTGGAAAACATTAATTAATTATTGTGGCAACTCCTACATTATACAAGGAAAAATTTCTTGTAGAAATGATTCTCGGGTCAAATGACAGATTGACTGTACTATAATACGTCTAGACGAATCTATGTTTTAATATTGAAAATGTTTTTAGTTTCCTATATGGGGCCTGGATTCGTGAAAAGTTTATTTTGCATTTGCAGCATGATGTAGACAAGGTTACTATAGTTATAGGTTGCCTGGTAACGGCTGATTGCAGCATGATGTAGACAATGTTACTAAAGCTATAGGTTACCTGGTAACGGCTAAAAATGTAACATCATAATTTTCAATGTCCCCCCAGGTTGCATCTTTGCGAAAGACTGTGAATTTTTATTTAACTTTTTGTATTTTTATATTTAAAAAAATGCAAAGCATTTTTTAAAAAAGCGTTGTGGCATGTAACTATGGTTTATTTATTGTAACAAAAAATATTATTATGTTACTTAACGTATAAATATTAATAAATATTATTTTTAAATAAATCTGCTTCATATTCTCATTACTATTAAAAAAAAAATGGAAAATATATTTTCAAAAGTTTTATTTGTTCTTAATATAGAAAAGTCAACTTAAGCATCAAAATGGGAATTCTCTGGCTGCAGCAATTTTATTATATTAATTTGTTCCAGGTATAATAACAAGTGGCATGAGAAGTTTTGGATTAAATCTGTCCATTGCTTCTTTTAAGATTTAAACAATTCTTGTTCTGCTATTTTCCTTATCATCTGGGTATAAAATTATAAATAAAACTAGATATATCAAAAAACATTTTGAAAATTTGTTAATTTGTACAAAAATAAAAATCACTAAAAATTGCCTTTTTTGGATACTACAAAAACAAATTCTGTCTGTTTTTCGGTGTGTCGGTCTGTCTGTCGTAACTTTTTTGTGCGCACGATTACTCTAGAACCGTTTAAGATATTGACTTGAAATTTGGTGTACGCAAGTCTTTTAATGAGATCTGGAACTAGATTATATTTCCATCTTACTCCATTGCAGGGTTGAGGGGTGAATTGGGGTAAATCGCGCGGTAAAGAGGTAAATGAAATAGGTAAGAGTCCATAAAATTGGTATTTAGTATATACAAGAGAAGCTTTTGTCTCAAAAAAAAAATTGGTATTAGCCACCCCCATCCCATTATAAAAGGGGGTGAAAAAAATGTAATTTAGTGTGTGTACAAGAACCAAGGCCTCAAAATATTTTTTTTATTTCACTACCACCCCCCTATCACTACCCCCACCCCACTACCGATGTGGGATTCATATACATATACATACACTTTACAATAGTGTTAAGAAAAAACATGGTATCTTCATTTAAACCGTTTTTTTGAAGTTTGTTTATAGTTTTCAAAATTATGGTTATAAACAGATTCAAGTGACTCTATGGATTTTTTATCTAACCAAAAATGGCAAATGAATTATGAAAATTGATAAAATATCTAACCTTTTTCATTCAAAGAAAAACCGCTGCAAAAGGAATCACTACTTCCACATCCAGATTTTACATCCAAGTCTCTTACAAATAAAGAAATTTATATGTGGAAATAATTGTTTATGGAACTTTAGTAATATAATAATTGAAATCGTCTACCCCAAAAACCCAGAAAACGATATCCCACATCGGTAGTGAGGTGGGGGTGGTAGTGGGGGTGGATAAAGTAAAAAAAATATTTTGAGGTTTTTGGTTCTTGTACACACACTAAATTACAATATCTTTCACCCCCTTTAATAACGGGGTAGGGGTGTTAACGGGTGGAGGTGGTTAATGCCAGAAATTTTTTTGAGGCCTTATAGCTTGTCTTGTATATACTACTACTTGGACTCTTAACTGCTTGATTCATTTGGTTGGGATTAACAACAGCTACTCGCTGACACCCCGCCAGGCTAAATAAAGGCATTTATTATTATTATTTATTTACCCTTAACCCTTTAACGGAATAAGATGAAAGTATAATTTGGTTCCAGATCACGTTGAAATACATACGAGTACCAAATTTTAAGTCAATATCTTAAACGGTTCCAGAGTAATCGTGCGCACAAAATAAGTTACAGACAGACCGACAGACAGACATTTTTTGCTCAAACTTAAAACCTCGACGTTTCATGACATTCTAAGCTGATTTGAACAATAAAAATTTTCAAATTTTTTTGTCGTTACTATACTTCCACTGGATGTGGAAGTAATAATGATCTAATTGCATTTGGGGCCGAGATACGTTAGTTTTTGCATCTCAGCTGCTTATAAATAAGCAAATCGATATTTCTTAAAATTTAAACTGGTTATTATTCAATACTTATATTTTTGCCTCAGCTAGTTGAAAATAATCCAGAAGTACAGATGTCCAAAAGTCAGATCTTCCGCGACTATGTTAGAGATTCGATAATAACCAAATAGGTATAAACGATATATTATGGATTTAAAAATCAGACCTTAGTCATCAGATAACCTTATATGTAAGAAATAAATAATGAAGTTTTGTTGGACTTGGACGACTAGCGGTTTTTATTCCAACATGCGGACGTCTCGGATTTATACAAAAAAAAGGGAGATAAAAGTATTATTAATAATTATAGGCCTATTGCGTTACTTTCAAATATAAGCAAAGTTTTTGAGAAAATTATATACTCACGGTTAATAAATTATCTAGAGAGCCAAAGTTTATTAAGCAATACCCAAAATGGATTTAGGAAAAACAAGTCTACAATTAGAGCATGTTATCAAGCGTTGTGTGAAGTAATTAACTCCCTGAATAACAAGAAACGTACAGTTGTTATAGGTTTGGACTTATCAAAAGCATTTGATAGTGTAGACCATAGCATTTTAATTACGAAACTAGAAAAACACGGAATTAGAGGCATTGCTTTAAAACTCTTGGTATCATATTTGAGTAATAGATTACAATGTATAGTTGAAATGGACAGTGATGGAGAGTTACAAAAATCTGAAAAATTAAAAATAAAAAGAGGTGTTCCGCAAGGATCAATCTTAGGACCGTTACTATACATTTTATACACTAATGACTTAAATATGATACTTGACGAATATGCAGTCCAATATGCTGATGACTGCACATTAGTTATGCATTCAGATGACTCCTTAATCCTAGAAGAAAAGGTTTTACCAACATTAGACGTTTTAGAAAAATATTTTGCCTCCATAAATCTCAAACTGAATAAAGATAAAACACAAGCTATAGCTTTTACATGTAATACCTCTAATACTGAAAAAACATTTGATAATGGCATTAGTACGTTGACAACTATGCCAGCAATGACTTTCTTGGGAATTAAAATTGATGCTAGACTTGACTGGAAAGCCCATACGGATGACTCACAAATAACATAGCCAAGTATTGTTATGCTCTAAAAGTGGTAGCGCAAAACATTAGTGTTGAGACAGCTTTTATAGCTTATTATGCATATGTAGAATCCAGACTCAGATATGGCATTATCTTCTGGGGCGGAACAAGCCATATATATGGAGTATTTGTGCTACAAAAGAGATGTCTGAGAAACATTTTGACCATTAAACAAACAGTTAGTTGTAAGCCAATTTTTATTGAAAAAAAGATACTTACCTTAATCAGTCACTACATCTATGAGTCCATTATTTTTGTTGTGCGGAATACTTCTCTGTTTGCGATTCATGATAGAAATCATGTATATGACACAAGAAACAAGAATGATCTTTTAAATATCAAAACAAGTTTTACTTTTATTCAAAAAAATATGCCATATACCTCAATAAAAATTTATAATAAACTTCCCTACACTTTAAGAAACGGTACAATTAAAGAAGTGCAAACAAATTTGAAGGCAATGCTTCTGAGAAAAGCTTACTACACTCTGGACGAGTTTTTCAATGATGATTTTAGTGACCTGTAGCATTTTAAATATGTTTTTAATTCATGTGTTAGTATTTTTTGATATATGTATGTCGAGATATAGTGTATTTTTTTTTAACTCATTTGTTTTATTACTTTTACGTATTTTATATATATACAATATTTTATACAATAAGCTAGTATACCCTAGTGGCATATTTGTGCTACTAGGGTAGTTTTGTGACATGTTCCACACCCGATTGGGTATATGTAAAGAACCAATAAAGACATCTATCTATCTATCTAAATGAGAGAGCAACTCCATTTCCTAAATGACATATGTAAAACACATAACACACCTGGAAATAGGAAAACAAGAAATACTTTTAGATTACGATACAAATATGCTCTAAAAATTGCTAAAATAACTGCAAATGATAACATCATAAAAAATTCAAGTAATACACCAAAAGCCATCTGGGACTTGATAAAACCTAACAAAAAAACTAACTCCCCTACCTCAACCTCAACTCTAAATAGTAATGACTTTAATAACTTCTTTGTCAATGTCTCTACAGACACTGTCAGTAGACTCCCAACAACCAACACCGACCCAATGGAATATCTCAAACATATTAACATTCCTGAAACTAACCAAAGTTTCCACAAAGTAAGCTACAACCAAATTAGAGATATTATTAGCTCCCTAAAAAATAGTAAAAGTAAAGACATATATGGCTTAAATGTTCCATTAATTAAGACCACTAAACATTTAATCGTAATACCTCTGACTAAACTCATCAATATAAGCATTAGACATTGTAAATTTCCTGAGATTTTGAAGATAGCATCTGTAGTGCCTATTTTCAAAAAAGGCAATATTAATGATGCTTCAAACTATAGACCTATTTCCTTGCTACCTATACTGTCAAAAGTATTCGAGACAGTCTTAAAATTACAAATCGTAAATTATCTTGAAAAACATAAGCTATTAAATAGTTCTCAGTACGGTTTTAGGAATAAACTAAGCACTACAGATGCTATAATCAAGCTAACAGAAATTACGCTAAATTGCTTCGAAGATGGACTATATTCAGCGGCAATATACTGTCCCACAGGATCATCCTGTTAAAACTATCCAAGTAAAATTTCAGTAAAAACAGCTTAAAACTACTTGAATCCTATCTCAACGGTCGTAGACAGTCCGTGTGGGCCAGGATGTGTCCAGTGAAATGACAATTAAAGATGGAGTGCCACAAGGATCCATCTTGGGTCCTGTGTTGTTCCTAATCTATATCAATGATATAAAATCTGCCCTTAACGGTATTGACTGCCTCTTGTATGCAGACGATACAACTTTACTGAACTCAGGTCCTGATCTAGACGAACTAAGAGATAACTGTAGGAATATGCAGTTGAACGCTGAGATGTGGTTCTCGGCCAACAAACTCAAATTAAATGAAAATAAAACTGTTACAATGATCTCATCCACCAAAGATCTAAATAGTCTAGACAACAATCCTACTTTTGTGAAATTTCTGGGAATTAACTTGGATCCCAAACTTACGTGGAATGCCCATGGCAACCTCCTAGCCGAATCCCTAGCAAAGACAACATATGCATTGCGTCAGTTATCGAACAGAGTGTCTACGACGATTCTAAGAACTGCTTATTTTGCACTATTCCACTCGAAACTCTCATACGGTGTCCTAGCTTGGGGGCATTCGGCTAGCAGACATAGACTTTTCGGCCTACAACGAAGAGCAGTCAGGGTTGTGGGAGGAATAGGCTATCGAGCAGATGCCAAACTAACTTTCATAAATCTAGGCATACTAACTTTACCATCTTTATATGCACTAGAGTGTCTTACCTATGTAAAAAAGCACATCGATGAATTTGCTACACATAGTGAAAACCACTATTATAATACTAGAACGAAAGATCACATATACCTCAGTTTTAAAGGTCTAACTAAATCACGCACAGGTATCACCTATCATGGGCCCAAACTATATAATAAATTAGGAAACAACATAAAACAACTACCTCTTGACCGATTCAGATCTGCAATAAAAAAATTTCTACTAGCAAATGCCTTCTACACCCTAGATGAACTAGAAATATCTCTGACAAATATTTCGCTCTAGTATACATATGTATATATATTATTATATTTTATCTTATATTTCATTTTTTATGTACCGTTTTTTTTCTTGGTAAATATTTTTTATGAGTGTAAAAGTTTTGTCTATACAGAGACGAACCCAGCTATTTTTTTTGGGGGGGGAAAGCTACAACTAATTTGCCAACTGCCCATTTTTTTTACAACTTATATTTCCTTATGTTTTTTTTTTATTTCAGACTTAATCTATAAGTAGCCTAACGATACAAATATTATGCAAAAGAAGTTTTACTAAACTACATGATGTAGGCGCTAGACCTAAGTTGACCCCGCGCTCTCCTTCGTCTAGAAGCTACTGGATGAGGTAACCGTTATAGTTTAATGACCGTGGAGAAAAACAAGATACAATACGATTACGCGCAAGTCGGGGCGCAAGCTCGTGAACGTCCGCGCTAGTACGGCTACCGGCCACTTCCCACTTCACATTGTGATACGCAATAGGTAGCATTAAGGGGTCTACACACGATCCAGCGGCAGGGAGCCAGCCTTGTCGGCATGCTTTGAACTCATTCGTAAAAGTGAACTGGTCCGCTGGAATTCCAATTATCTTCAAAGCATACCAACAATGTCAGGTCCCAGCAGCTGGATCGTCTGTACACCCCTTTAATAGTCCCAGATTCTGATTCAGTGTCCTCTAAGAATTTAATATTTTAACAATTTCTGACCGACAACAATTTGTTATTATTATTATCTCTCGTTAAGAGGTGATAACTGATATTAGTGATACTCAGTATAAACCAACAACCAACGACTTTATAGCTAGGACAAAGCATTTTATTGATAAAGGCAAAAAGGAGTAATATTCTAATATTTCTAATGTAAGACAGTCTTTGTGAATTGTAAGCTCTGGCCGTGCCGTCTACTGGGTCGAACGTCGAATTTCCGCGAGTTGACGAGTTTATTTTGTTGGCCCGTCGCGTAGGCCCGTCAGCGTTGTGCGTTGTCCGTCGACTATTCGGTGGCTCTCACATCAGTCGCATCTAGTCATAAATAATATCAATTAAAATTCTTTATACAAAATGGTCATAGTGACAGTGTCATTTAATTTTTATCAACTCATTATTCGTTTTTTTGCAATTATACCCAATAAAGATTTTTTTACATTTTTGGTGATTTTCCCAACTCAATCAACATTGGGGGGGGGAGCGTACCCCCCATAACCCTCCGTGGGTTCGTCTCTGTGTCTATATACTTATATGTAATTGTATTTTATATTTGACGTATGTAAACTGTTCTTTTATTGTATATTAACATGAATAAATCTACTACTACTACTAAATCCAGATCGCCAATTTTTTTTTATTGTATCGGTGATATTAAAAATTTTAAAAAGCTGTATACATGTACATAAGGATAGATGTTCAGGTTAGATTGGTTTTCCCTTTTCGCAACAAGAATTAAGGAAGTTACAAAAAAATTGAAAATATGCGATATGTTCTCAAAGCCTTATACGATGTAATTTTAAAAATTGTAGTTTTGGATTATTTTCAAATAGCAGAGACAATACAAGCATTGGAGAACAACCAGTCTTATAAGTGACCTAAACGTAAAAACTGACGTATCTCGGCTCCAACTGCAAATAGATTAAATTTTTTAGAAAAATATTAAACATTCCATATTTCCTTTTTTTTTTGTTTGTTGTTTTTGGTTCGATAAAAAAATTCACAGCTATTTGAATTTGTTTATAAAACTCTTATTTTAAAATTTATAAACAAGTTTAAAAAAAAACGGTTTAAATAAACATACAACTTTTTCTCTTAATACACTGTAAAAACCTACATTTTGAAAAACTTTGAAACTTTTATTGGTTTTGGCCATTGGATAAATATTTTGCGCTAAAATTTGGCATGAAGGTTTAGTTCAATAAAGGGCACAGTTTCACCAGCTTTCGTTAAAATAGATGCATTATTACGTTATATTTCTTGAATTCTAAAGAAATGCAATTTTTTGTGGTTTTAATTTTTTTTTTAATTAACAAATCATTATAAAGTTTTTTCGTAAGCTTAGTCTCATTCAAAGTTTTATTGCGAAAAACTTGGTATTTTTATTTTTGAGATACAATTACAAGGACCGGAGATAAAAGGAAAATAGAAAATTTCAATGTTGAAAAATAGATTTTTAAAATTTTACAAGAAGCTATGGACAGATTTAATCCGAAAGTGCACATAGCACCTGTTATTAAACGTAAAACAAATTAAAACAATGAAATTGCTGCAGACAAATAGTTCCATTCAAAATTTATTCTCCACCAATAGTGATAAATGATTAAAAGCTGATTACCGACTTAATAAGCCTGCAGGATATGCAGAGTCTTATTCTATAGTTCAAATCTTAATAAGATATATCCACTACGTACAGTGTTGCCAGTATTATGAGGCAGACACGCACTATAAGTATAAGGAGGCGATACAACTGGTCGATACATTTCAGCGTATCTAGTATAAAAACAGCCGCGCCCTCTAATGAGAGATGATGTATACTAAAGTGTATATGTGAAGAGACGTGGGGGTCATTTTCGACTCCATGCTAAAATCCGTGTACGTGACATATGAATGGTAAACGTCATATTAAACCATATATATACAGACATTCGTTTTCGCCTCCACTTTTTCGATTTCGCCTCCGATTTCGGAGGCGTCAGCTGTTGGTACCCTTATATATATATATATATTTAATACTTTTAATTTATAAATTTTAATGTGTTGACATATATTGTGATTATGAATGTATTACCATGATTTGTTGTGAACTTTTTTAAATATTTTTTTAGTAATGCAATTGTTTTTTTATAATTCTAAGATGCATCTTCAGTGCATCATATACTGTGATATATCCTATAACTGCTTGGATGAATAAATTATTATTATTATTATTATTTGTTGGAGTAGCTGCTTGTATAGTTTGTCAAACCTTCCAATTAAAATCTGAATTAACAGTCTTAATCTTGATGGGATATCGCTGCATTACTGTATTATTATTCTAGGTTGACTATTATTCTAGATGCTCATTGTGAAATTTTAGTGTGACGTGTAAAATTTGTCTGTCTGATGATTTGTTTATATATATTGTTTTATATCTATATGGTGTTTATGTATATTCAGGATGTAGTAGTCTTTTAGCTAAATAGAGGATTTATATATTGAAGATTATCCCTAGATTTTTAGAATATGTTTTATGTCTATCACATTTTGGTTCACTATTTAAATTGTGAAAGATTTTGTTACACATGGCACTAGTTCCAACGCACATCACTGTGATTTCAAAGATTAACTACTAGCTCTTTATCACTTGACCACTTATCAATAGATGTCAGAGTATCATTTAGATCAAATACTGTCCCACTACTGTATGATGGATCACATGATATATGGATTTATGTATCATTAGCTTGAACATGCATTACTATGCTACATTTAGCTTGAAACTAGTTTCCATACATACCTGATTATTCGTTGTGTCCCAGAACGAAAGACAAATCCCAGGCTTATGTGGTCGACATGAGGTAAACACAACAGTTTTCTTAAAGTAGCACCATTTGTAATCAGGACGAATATTAGCAAAATATACAAATGAATCTACAGCCAAAGCAACTCGCAGCGACCCTCCTTCCCACACACAACAAGAAATCGAATTTCCTGGTACTTTCAAAGTACGTAAATGCTAAAAAAAAATCTGGTTAACCACCCCTAATGAGCCAAATTGCTTTACACTTACCTCCCCTACTGGATTATAAAACTGCACCAAATTGATTTCTCTTTCTTCCGCAAATTGTTTGCCAGAAATCGCTAATAATGAACCGTTATGATTCCAGCTGCAGTGCACGGCAAACATTCTTGTGTCAATTATTATGGGGTCTAAAAAATGCTATAATGAGGCAAAATCTATAATTTTCGCTTGCTTATCTTCCCCAATAATTAAACCATTTAGTATCAATAGGTTCATACCCATTCGGCACACGTTTATTTATTTTACAAAATACAGCATATCTGTTATTTAGAGTAATATAATAAATATATAGCAATATTATTATTATATTACTCTAAATAAGAGATATTATAGAGTAAGTATGAATACACAATATATATCAGGTATCGTGCAAATAATACAAAGATGTTAAAATTGCTTAATTAACTTCTTAACCCTTTCACTGCGCACTACTGTTTTAAAGCTGCCCATCATATTAAGCATCCATCATTTTGCATGTTTAGCGTGTTTTTTTATGGTTTTTATCATTGTGCGATGTCTCAAAATATCATGCAAGCAAGTGAACCATTTTATCTAACGGAAAAGGAAACCATCGTTTTGCATGTTTAGCGTTTTTTTTTTATTTTTTATTATTGGTGCAATATCTCAAAATATCATGTGAGCGAGTTTGTTCGGGTAGAGCAGCCTGATCCTATTTTTATTAATAATACGAGTATACTCGTCTAGAGCAGTTAACCGGTCGGCGAATATATATGTCAAGAGCAGTGAAAGTGTTAAATGAGATAGCTGAACATTCAAAAAATTTCACATTATTTTTAATAGGCATGTTCACAAAATTTTAATTTCAATTGGAAATGATAGATTTATCGGTATTATAAACCAGTCTAACATTAAAAAAATATACATATTTTTATTTTGAGAGTTATTCTTAACAAAAATGACTCTAATGCAGCGAGGCTAAGAAACGCTCCTAGGTAGAGGCTAGTAATATGACGTCACCTCCTTGCAGGCAAGCAGGCCTGTGTGTGTAAAGACTAATGTAATATTATTGATCAGCATGCTTTAGAACCCCTATATCCAAAATATAAAGACATTTTTGATTCATGATTTTCGAATTACGGCCCCCTAAAATTATATTTTTCAAATGTTAAATAATTAATAACTTAAATAAATTGTATTTCAAAAAACAGGCATTCTTTACTTTTTATTTCAATTCACTTTTTCTACAACACAGTGTCATCTATACTTTCAAATTTCATAGGCCAAGAATTGAAAAATTACCAAAAATATTAAATATCAAATAATTTATGATTTGGAAACGAATTTTTTTTCAAAAAAGTAATTCTCCATGGTTTCAAATTCGGCAATCCCCAATGCACCAATAATTTATAAGGCTGGTGCTACAAATTGTTTGGTAATTTTTCGATGAAAATTCTTGGCCTATGAAATTTGAAAGTATAGATGACGCTGAGTTGTAGAAAAAATGAATTTAAAAATAAAATAAACAATGACTTTTTTTCAAAATACAATTTGTTTAAAAGTTATTAATTATTTAATATTTGAAACATATAATTTTACACACACAGGCTGGCGTGTCTGCAATGTCTACCTTGAGAACGTTTCTTAGTATCGCTGCGTTGAGGTGATTACGAATAACTGCAAAATAAAGGAATTTATAAATATAAAAATTTCTGACTTTGGTACTCAGGGCTCTAATGTATGGTTTTAACTAATATTAACGTATATATTTTTTCTGGACATGCCCATTGTATTCGAAGTTCTTAAAATACTAGTCAGCGCCTCATCTTGTCCATGGTATGCTGAAACGGTACATAAAATATATCAGAATTTCTATCTCTTTTATCATTCACATCTAATCTCATCAAGCTAGTCAGCTGATAGTAGCCAAGGGGCTCTGATACGGTGTTCGCAAAGAGCCATAAACATTGTCGACAAGTGGTGTAGTGAGGAAGGACTTTCCATAAATCCTCACAAAACTACAGTCGTCACCTTCACACGAAAAAGGTCCTTGGGAGGCCTAAAACCCCTAAGGCTCAATGGAGTGGAAATTCCATTTGCCAGCGAGGCTAAATACCTAGGAGTCATTTTTGATCAAAAACTGACATGGAATACCCACATCCAAATAATCACACAAAAAGCAACGATTGCCCTGGGAAGGTGCAGGCAGATGTATGGAAAAAACTGAGGGTTAAACCCCAAGATGACCCTATGGTTATATACCTATGGATCCGTGGTATGGTGGACCAAGACACTATAGCTGGGAGCAATAAGGCTATTAAGTGGTGTACAAAGGCTTGCTTGCCCATGCGCCACGGGGCCATAAAAACTGCTCCCACAGCTACATTGGAGGTCCTTTTAGATCTGCCACCCCTACACATTTTTATCCAGGGGAAGCTCGTTCAGTGTTGCACAGGCTAATGCAAGGCACAACGCCCATAAGGCAGTAACACGGAAGAGAGCACCAAAAGTCCCTTGTCTTGATAAAGTGACACAATATAGGTTGCAAAAAATCCAAAACTCTTGTTGTAGATTTGTTTTTGGCCTGAAAAATATGACAGAGTATCGGCGAAAATAAAAGAACTTGGTTGGCTTAATGTTGGAAATGTTTTCAAATATCATCTGTCCGTTTTCGTTCATCATCTTCTCTATACCTCATCACCTCGTTACCTACGGGATAAACTTTCTTTTAGATATAATGTTCACCAATTAAATACTAGACATATTTTCATTCAACTATGTTTACACGATCGTTTACTTATAATGCCACTACACTATATAACAACCTAAATGATCATTTGAGAAATTTGCCTCCAAACAGTTTTCGTAAAAAAGTTAAATTATTTTACTTTTTAAATCAATAAACTTTTTTAAATTAGTTTTAACCGTGTGTATGTATGTATGTATGTATTTTTACAGGTTTGTATGAACTATCTCTTTGTTATATTATATATGTATTATTATTTTAAGCAATTAACTTAACTATAATTTTTAACTATTTAACTTTTCTTTCAAGTCTATTTTTCTTTCCTTTTTATTACACTGTAATCAGATAGGTCCTTTTTAATCTAATTTGAAAAAAATGTGTATTTTTTTCACACATTTTTACATCATTTGTATTCTCCTTACTTAATTTGATATATTACGTTTTTACGTTTTATAATCGTTCACCCTGTTTTTATTTATTTCTTACTGTAGGGCAAATTATTATTATTATTATTATTAAAAGTTATACTCAGAGCTGAAGGCATTCTGGGAATGCCCATGGACAGTATGGTCCCAAAGTATAACTTCTATAAAAATTTTCAAATCAAAATACTAGACAGAGAGGAATGGAAGAATGGCCCTCCGATATCAGCACAAACAGTCTGGTATACAGACATCTCCAAGACAGAACATGGAGTAGGAGCTGGGATTTGCAGGATAAGGTCAAAAACGGAAATCCCTATAAGTCTAGGAATACATGCCACAGTATTTCAGGCTGAAGTGGCTGCTATACAGTGGTGTGCAAAGGAAATAATGAGGCAAGGAACTGTCAACCAGTCAATTGCCATTTTTTCCAACAGCCAAGCAGCGCTAAAGGCAATCGATTCCATGCAGGTCAATTCAAGCCCTTACGGACCTAGGAAGTCAGAATAAAGTGACCGTGGCATGGGTACCAGGGCATGAGGGACACAGGGGAAATGAAAAGGCTGATGAACTGGCTCGGGAAAGCACGTCTAATGCCCTGGTAGGTCCAGAACCCTTTTGTGGTGTGGCTAAGTCACGCAAACGATCATCCATTAATAAATGGGGATAGGACAAATCTCTACAACGGTGGAAGAGTTTCCCACGACAGGACAGGCTAAAGATTTCATTAAAGAATGATAGGCTAAAGAGTTCATTAAAGAACGATCGGCCAAATTCACGGAAGATCTACTATGCCAAAATAGGCCATTAGGATAATAGTGGGTCTTCTAACTGGACATTGTAGGCTCAATAGGGATATGAGTCTAATGTGCCTGGCAGACGATGCAACATGCAGATTCTGAAAGAGGAAGAGGAAACCTCAGTAAATGTGCTGTGCCACTGCGAAGGCCTAGCCAGACTGAGATTTCAACTACTTGGTGAGGAAAAACCAAGGGCAGATAGCTATACTAAGGAGCCCCTATCAAGGCTATGGAATCTGGTACAAAGGATAAAGCTGGATAAGGAACTCTAAATGAATTAGATTAGGAGCGCCACAGAGAAAAATGATGAAAATTTACAGTGTAGTTATAACATGGATAACGTAAAAATATACTACATGTTAAAGAAATATTACCCCTACTGTGGAATTATAAACATACTCCATGTAAATTTATATAAATCAGATGATATTTCATTCACGGTAACAAATTTTCCACAATCTTAAAAATATATCTGGTGATATTACACTTGATAAGTAAAACTAGAGGTTAAAAATCTACTACGTCTGGTGTAAGTATCCACACATGTGGATCCCCCTGCATGCGGGGATGACTCGTAAGCAAAATTATATTAAAAAAAGAATAATAATAATAAACATGAGTTATTGATTAACAAAAGGCCATTGACCGCAGTCCTTCAGCCCATAGTATTTTAACAAAATTAGTGTTTTTAATACATAGATACAGAATAAAGATATGTAAATAACTGTGTGCAAAAAAAAAGGAAAGAACTACTGTCTTCAGCTCAACCTGTGATTGTTTCATATAGGGTCTGCTCTGGAAATTTATATATGGAATTGATTTGTTGATCACGTGTTCTACAGTGTGACTGCAACAGCTGCATGTTGTGTTGCTTGGTAGCGAACTTATTCGATAGGTCTTTGATCCTTATATTGACGGGTTGTATATGTGTTCGTACGTACAGTAACTCATTAGGTGGATTATGGAGTGGATTGAGTGGATGTCTCATCTTTGTAATGGTTCTCAATGAAGTAGTCTCTGTTACTGTGATGCGATCCAACACAGGCTTTCTACAGTTTGAAAATAGAACATTTGCGTACTCTATTAGTGGTCTGCAAATTGATTTGTAGATTGTCGAGGCTGACTTTAGTGAGATTCCTTCGATTTTGTAGGTGAGTGACCGAAAATGTTCTGCCCTGCTTAATACTTTTTTCTTTGTTAAATTAGTGTGTTCGCTGAAGTTGAGTTTTTGGTCTAAGGTTACTCCAAGATACTTTGCCGATTGGTGAAGGTTTTATATTCTGGTTGCCCATTATTATTGTTGGAGATGAGTTAGATATAGTGTGGTTGAATATTATAAATTGTGTTTTGGAGGAAAGAGGGGTTGGGAGTAAGTCTCCACTTATTAAACCAGACTTCTGTTTCCATTAATTTCTGCTGTAGATTAGCTGCGAAATAAATTATATTATTTATTCACATTTTACTTATTTTATTTTTGACGGAATGCAAGTGCGTCTTGATTTGTTATTGAGGAATTGATTTATTGTTTTTTGTGTAGATTCTTATTGTTTTTAACATGCTCTTTGGTGTTTGCATCTGGAAAATAGTAAGTACTGATATTTTTTGTTGCATATTTGTGAAATAATAAGTATACGCCTACTCGTAGATAATCATGAGTTGACTTAACCTAAAATTCATGCATATCATTAGATACTTATTAAATAAATCTACAGAAACATAAATGATAAATTAAAAATGCTCCATGACACAAATTATTAACCGAAAATGCTGTTTATTTAGTAAAAATCGGAACTCAAAAAGTAAGCGAGGAAATAAATTTCACCTTAACAGATATTTTTTGCTATGTTCACTATGTTCCTGGAGAGTCTTCCTGATTATATAGTTTTTTATATTGCTCTTGACAATAAACTAATTTTATAATTTCCTTGTAGGAAGATAACTGATTTCCACTCCGATATTCAATACATATAATTATCACAAACACACACACACATACAGGTGCCGCAATGCAAAAATACTATCGGTTTTTGGCAAAACTCACTTGTGTGGCCTGATCCACACAATCCAAGATGTGTGTATATTGTGTGGACTTACACATTACTATATGAGTGTCCACATAATAAATGGGGTGTATATGAATATGTGGACATACACACATATTTTCAAGATTTGCTGTTCCAAATGAGTAGAAGAATGTTGTTTATGATGAAATCTTGCCCAAAAATCAGTTTTTTACAAAGAATTAGATATATGTTCGTTTAGGTGTACTGATCATCAATAAAATGGACATTTTATGAAATTTAGGAGGTATAAAATTCCAAAACATTAATCTAAAAAATATATATACATTTATTAAAATTACTTGTTTCTTAACATTCCTTTATGGTAGCATCACTAAATTCTAATGGTTAGATTTACTAAAAAACACTTACTTTTAGTCACAGCTAAAGTATTATTCGAAATTTCAACAATTCAGGAATTGTCATAAAGTTAAAAAAAGGAAACGAATTATTATTGGACCCCAATAACTTTATCATTCATTTGCCAGACGGACACTACACATAGAGCTCTATTTGCTAATTACCCACTTTGTGGCGCTACACGAAAGTGTCAATTGAGTACTGGGTACCCTGTTTTCCAACCGTTTATAGTTTTTTCCTATATGTCCCACCTAGATCACATTCCCTAAAGCTACATTACGAAGTGGTGATTAGAGAAATAATCTCCTTTTTGTTGTATATGACAACAACAATGTCTCTTTCTATTATTCAGGTTGGGCTGTTGCCATTAAGGAGCTGATCAAGAAACTCTATGATTCTATTATATGCAATAATCAATTGTAATAAGATTACCAAAAATTGAAATGCCTATTCTCTATTGAAATTAAAATGTGTTCTTCTAGAAAAATTATATAATATAAGTATCAGAAATTCTCCTTTAAGTTGGATCAAATCTTATCTTAGTGGTCGGAAAATGGATGTAAAGTTGGCAGACAATACCTCAAAAATTCATGATGTTAAATTGGGCGTTCCCCAAGGTTCAGTTCTCGGCCCACTGTTGTTTGGTTTATATGTGAATGACCTTCCATTTAATATTACAAATGGTAAGGTCACAATGTTTGCAGATGATATGACAATAACTGTTTCAGCAAAAACTCCCGAGGAAATTCAGATTGTGGCAAAGTTAGTTGTAGAAGAATTAAATATATGGTGTGATAGAAATAAGTTAATATTGAACAATAAAAAAACTGTCTGTTTAAACTTTCACCTACAAAAACCCCTCCAAGAGGACCTGCTATCTATGATAAATATAAAGTTTGCAAATGATGTTAAGTTTTTAGGTACCTACTTGGACAAAAGATTGTCATGGAGCTCTCAAATTGAGCATGTCTGCAAGCAGCTCAATAAGGGATTTTTTGCTATCCTTCAGCTCAAGAACTCGATGAATGAGCAGGTACTCTTGGACGTCTATTACTCTTTATGCTATTTATGTATCTCATACAGTATTATATCTTGGGGTAGTGCAATTGAAATGAACAGAGTATTTATAGCACAAAAAAGAATTGTTGGACTTATATTTGGGTTGAAATATAGAGAAAGTTGTAGAGAAATTTTTAAACAAAAAACAATTTTATCTGTTCCTAGCATATTTATTTTAAAATGCATCACGTTGTTCATTAAACTTAAAGACAAGTTCACAATGTTGTCTTCAAGTCATAACTACAACACTAGACATGGTGATCTTATTTCTATTCCCAACCACAAAACTAAACTTCAAACATTATTTTTATTATAATTGTATAATTTGTTACAACGCTTTACCAAATGAAATTCGTAGCATAAAAAATTGTCATAAATTAGTGAAGGAAACAAAGAATTTTCTCCTGGAAGACGGGTACTATAATTTACAGGAATTTCTGTATAGAAACTAATACAGTTTATACCTTGTTTGAAGATTATTTTTATTATTGTTTTTTTTCTCTTCTTCATTCCATTTAACAATATAAATATTTATGACTAATTACATGTCTCTCATATTAAATTTGGGCGTGAGTGGTGATTATTTAGTTATCTTTATTATAAGTATTTTATATATATGCATATTGTATTTGTTTACTTATTGACTTGTATTTATTCATTTTTAAATGTTATTCTGAATTGACTTGCCATATGTACAATAATTGTATCATCTTGTGGTTAATAAATTATCTATCTATCTATCAACCTTTTCTGTTTCACTATTAAAAGGGTTGTGCCAAAAAACGGTTTATTTAATTTTTATCTCAATATCAATTCGTTTTTTCAATTGAAGAAAAAATAGATTTGAGACGTCTGTTTTATTAATAAAAGGGCGTCGTGTCTTGTATTAATTTTCTCATTCATGTAGATTATTTAGAAATGGACGAAATTAACAACCACCTTTAAATTACTCAAAATACATTTTTGTCTGTTCATTTGCATTCAATAAAAAAATGCTCCAAGTTAATTTAGAACCATCTGTTGAAAAATTTTTTGCAATTTTTGAGAAAATAAAATTTACGTGTAGATTGTTCAATGGGCCTCTTGGCCTTGAGTTGGCCTTTCTTCACCTCAAACTAAAAGTTTTTTTGTGAATTACCCTACAACTAATTATTGCCCAGGATTCCAAGACTTTTTGCAAAGCTTATTATTTTCCTAGGAGCTAATTTCCCTACGTCTTCAGGCGTTAATTCCGCCTGTTCTAGGTACTTTAGCCTAATGCGGAATAGTATTTTGCATTCACAAAATGTTACGTAGTCTCAGTTGCAGCTTCGCAGTATCTGCATTTGTCATCTTCTGCCATGCCGATGTTCTTGAGATAATACATATGACTGCTTGGTTGAGAGGCAAGCACACTTGACTCTCGCCCAGGAGTCCCGGGTTCGATTCCCGACCGAGGCACTGGGATTCTTTTCAGAAGAAGAATTTCATCCCAGTATACTCGGCTATTGGGTGTGTGTCCCTTGCCTCAAAAATGTGTAGGCCCTCCCGCACAAGGCTCTTACAGAGTCTTCAAGGATAAAGGGGTGGTGTGTTATTATTATAAATCGAGTCCAGTTAGAAGGCCTGTGGTCAGCCTTAGGTCGCATTTTTCGAGTTCGAGAAACCTTGTGGCATTCTTTGTCGAATAGGTTATAAACCTTTTCGCTTGTCTTTGACCTGGAGTATTCCTCCAGTAGGATTTGTTTTGTTTCTTTTCCCATTTTTGGACCTGCTCCATTATGTGTCCCTTAGATAAGCCACAGAACGGTTCGGGTCCGAAAAATGGTGCTTCAGCCTCTTTTCTTGCAATTTACGTGTATCTAGGTAATCAATCCAAAGCAATACACTTGATTAGATTAGTTTAAATCATTTAGTAGGCTGTCATCAAATTTTAGTTTGCCACGATTACGTAGTTCCTTGTAATAAGATAATTCATTTTTAGTGCTGAGAATTTTTTAACGAGAGGTTAAAATGCCTACTTTTGGTAACGTACTTTTGGAGTAGTGTGCATAGATACATTTAATTTATGATGAAGTGTCCAAAAAATGCTTTGGCATCAAGAAGCCGACATAGTGAGAAATTTGCAATACCATTGTCTCAAATTTTCGTACTTTTCATAGTATTTTGTCATTGTATGTTTTCAAAAAGAAGTTATAATTGTGGTCGTATAACAAATAGTAGATTATTTTCGTAAATAACCTGAATGTGGTATCAGACGGGCCACTTTTCAATTCAACATAATAAGATCATCAGTTTGTGGTATTCTGAATTGACAAGGAGTTTACTCTTATCAGTGACACAAATGCTGTTCCCTAGTGAGTTTCCACTAAGACTGAACATTTGTAGGATGCCTTTAAATCTTACGAAAACAATACTATTTGCTTATGAGTCCTATTTTACTCAACACGGAGTAACAAACATTTATGGAGTGACGAAAATCCTCAGGCTTTGGTAACTGAGAAATGTCAAATGTAACTTCTATAAATATTTGACTCGAAATAATGGGTAATCATTTAATTGGGCCTTTTATTCCGATGAAATTAAATGGTTCAGCTTCCTTGAACTCTCGCAAAATGATATATTTCTACTTATGGAAGATTTACCTCCTGAAATAGAATTAAATTTTCAAAACAAAACTATTACTATTCAAAATATCTAACAACGTGGAAAAACTACTTGAAGAAATGAAGAAAAAATGCGCCGCCATGTTGAAATTAGGCACTTTTTTCCTTTAATTGGTAATAACCCACACGGATGACACTGTAAGAAAAAAAGTAAAGAGACAAAATATTGACAGAAAGAGCTAAGTTTTAATGTGGTATAAAGTTTTTTGCAATCGTTTAAATATTAGCAAAGTTACGGTTGTCAAAATGACGGATTTATATAAAAAAAGATTACTTTTTGTATTCTAATATTCAGTTCTCTCGATTAAGATTGTTGTCTAACCAGACTTGAATTTGCCAATACACTCTATAAATATGATATTTAGTGGCATCGGATGTTGGCGGAAAAACTGCTAGATCGAAGTGTTGGACAATATTTTGCCTAGCAGAATCTGATTACACCTAACGAATCTGTAATCATTTAAACTATTAGTTTTTTTTACTGCCATACCATCTTAAAATAAATTCTTCCCAAGTTACTGCAAGCTGATTTGCTTCAGCAAATTTACTTTTGAAAATTAATAGACTGTTACTTAGTTCAATATTATTTTCTACAACTGAAAATACTGTTTTTTTGCCCTTTTTATAAAATGCAGGGTATCGCATCCGGAGATGGCATGTGTAAATAATATTTTTTAGTACATTTTCACTTAGTTCTGAACGTAACTTACAGATATGTGTTATTTTATCAGATTTACCTCCATCACCGGGTCTCATCATGTATACATTTTTTGTTTTGCAATGTTCAATGAGTAACGTTATTAAATCTGTATCTTGACCCACAACTATAACAGGGTTACACATATCAGCTAAGCATCAATAGCAGTTTTTTAAATAATCAGCATCTGAATCCGTACATTTGACTGTGATATTGTTTTGGGAAAAATTTGATGTTAGAAGTTTAATTAACTGATCTTTATTTGACGCTGATGCTAAAAATTCGTTTTGAGATTAGTAGGAATGCTTTTAGAGGGCAGAATATTTACTAGTGAAATATTTTTGTCGAACTCCTCTATACGTTTCCTTAAATATATAAGGAATAAAAACCAGACTGCAACCAACAGCTATTCTTCGGACTAATGCCCCGCCGAACGCTGAATTACGAATTACAAGCCTGGCCAATAACTGTGTATTGCCACAAAACACTAAAGTTTCGATTTTAATAGACACCAGCCGAAAGACTTATTCCTACTTAAAGGAGCTCTCGTGACGAGAGCCAATAACTCGAAACTGCAGTCTGCAAGTGGTATGGGGTGGCTGGCACGAGAGCTCCTTTAAGTAGGAATAAGTCTTTCGGTTGGTGTCTATTAAAATCAAAACTTTAGTGTTTTGTGGCAATACACGGTTATTGCACTTAACGCGGCCAGGCTTGTAATTCGTAATTCAGCGCTCGGCGGGGCATTAGTCCGGAGAATAGCTGTTGGTTGCAGTCTGGTTTTTATTCCTTATATATTTAAGGAAACGTATAGAGGAGTTCGACAAAAATATCTCGTTTTGAGATATCTCTAACCATGTTTAATTAGTATTATCAACAAAAGTTTTTGTTGAGTATTGTTACATTTTTATGGTGTTAGAATACAAAAAAATACCATTTTTTTTATAAGAATCTGTCATTTTGACAACCATACCTTTGTTAATATTTTAAATATTAAATATTTTAAAATTTTGCCTCTTTACTTTTTTTCATAAAGTGTCATCAGTGTGAGATATTACCGATTAAAGGGAAAAAGTGCCTAATTTCAACATGGCGGCGCATTTTTTCTTCATTTCTGCATGGCGGATTTTTTGGGATTTTCATTCAGAGACTCCTGGTTAGTCTCTTAAACCTATCCTAAACCTATCCAAAATCCCCAACCTGATGGTTACCCACATCAGGTTCCTACAAGCGAACTTACAACATGCCAAGGCCGCTACATACGTCCTTGGCAGACGATTCAAGGAAGAGCAAATCGATGTTGCTCTTATCCAGGAACCTTGGACAACCAATACAGGCCTAATAAACGGACCGAGTAACACTTCTGGTAAGGTAATAGCAACTGGCTCAGGCGAAAGACCAAGAGCCTGCATCCTAATCAGAAACGACATTAACTACCTTCTACTTTCAGGTTACTGCACCCAGGATGTTGTAGCCATCCACTTATCGCTACCGGTGGGGGAAAGCAAGATGGACGTAATAGCCTGTTCTGCATACTTCCCGGGAGACAGAGGTGCTGATCAACCTCCTCCACCTGCGGTTAGGTCATTAATCGCCTATAGCAAGAGGAACAACATTCACCTGGTTATTGGATGTGATGCAAATTCCCACCACACGGCATGGGGCAGCACGGACATTAACCAAAGAGATGAATCACTTTTTGAATACATATTAGGTGAAGGGCTAATTGTGAATAACATTGGAACGGAACCAACCTTTGTCACTAGAAATAGAAGAGAGGTACTGGATTTAACAATCAGCTCAAGCTTTGTGAGCAACAAGATTACTGATTGGAAAGTATCCTCTGAACCCTCGTGTTCAGATCACAGACATATTCTATTTAATATAGAAACTGGACCAAGACCTGTGGTGACGTACAGGGATCCTAGGTGTACTAACTGGAGTGGGTATAAATAATCCCTCCAGACACACCTTCAATCCACTCTCACCACAATCAGGAATCGTGATGAAATAGAAATCGCGGCGGAACAGACCCGGAGCGCAATTATTTCAGCATATCACGAAAACTCTCCACTAAAAACGAAAAAAGACAACAGAGGGGCATCTTGGTGGAACAAAAAATTGGATAAAATGAGAAAAGAAGTTCGACGCCTCTGTAATCGAGCTAAAGATTCGGGCAACTGGGACCAATATAGATCTGAGCTAACGGTCTATAATAAAGAAATCAGAAGGGCAAAAAGGGAATCTTGGAGGAGGTTCTGCGAGAGTATTACTGACTTACCTAGCAGCACTAGAATCCACAAGATCATTTCCAGAGAGCCGGCAAGAGAATTTGGTATGGTAAAACGTCCAGATGGCTCATTTGCTGAATCTGGAAAGGAAACCCTTGAACTCCTTACACTGAACCACTTCCCAGGAAGTTCGATCCTGGATAACCAACAACCACCACCATCGGGAGGCCGAATCAAACGACTTCACAAACACGACTGGCTGGTGGCTAAAAAGGTTATCACGGCACCAGCGATTGAATGGGAAATTCAATCTTTTCAACCATTCAAATCGCCTGGTGAGGATGGCATTTTTCCAGCGCTGCTACAAAACGGACTGGAAATACTACTACCTTTCCTCATCAGACTATACAGAGCTGGGCTGGTATGGAACTATATCCCATCCAGTTGGGAGGCGGTTAAAGTGGTATATATATCAAAAGTGGGTCGGACAGAACCAGACCCCAAATCGCTAAGACCCATCAGCCTGACATCATTTCTGTTGAAAGGCCTAGAGAAGGTTCTGGATGGACATATCAGGGGAAATATCCTGAATGTTCACCAGTATGCCTATCAACCTGGCAAATCAACAGAACTAGCACTAAACAACCTGGTCGGAAAAATCACACAATCTCTTGAGGAAAAAGAGATTGCGGTGGCAGTATTCCTTGACATTGAAGGAGCATTCAACAATGCATTGCCCAACTCCCTATATACAGCTGCGGCTGCTAGAGGGGTTGAGCTAACCATAACTGGCTGGATTCAAGCTATGCTTGAAAACAGAATTATAACGACTTCTCTACAGGGAGAAACGGTCAGATTCAGGGCCGCAAGAGGGTGTCCACAAGGCGGGGTTCTTTCCCCCCTTTTATGGTCACTGCTTGTGGATGATCTGCTGGCCATTCTCTCTCTGTGGGAAGCCGAGATTCAAGCATATGCGGTTAGAGGCAAATCTGAAGAGGTACTCTCTAATACCCTTCAAGAGGTGCTAAATACAGTCCATATTTGGTGTGAGAGGGAGCAGATGACTGTGAACCCCCACAAAACTGTAATAGTACCCTTCACCAGGAATAGGAGGCTGAACAATTTAGTGCCGCCCTCCTTAGCACGTGAAACTATTCCATTTGCGGGGGAAGTGAAATACCTACTAGGGGTTACACTAGATAAATCACTCAACTGGAACTCCCATCTGGAAAAGGTAATCCACAGGGCGCGACTCTCCTTGTGGACATGTCGCAGAATTTGTGGAAAAACCTGGGGCATAGGTTCCCAACAAATATATTGGCTATATGTTACGGTCATAAGACCAATGGTAGCATATGCCTCCATAGTTTGGTGGTCGAAAGGGCTACAACAAACGACCAAAGCCAAACTCTCTGGTCTACAGAGACAAGCATGTCTGGCGGTAACTGGTGCGATAAGTACCACACCATCAGCAGCTCTGGAAATCCTCCTGGATCTACCCCCTCTCCACATCTACTTGGAGAGAGGCCAGGTGGGCAACATACAGACTTCAACAAGCGGTAAATAATATGCCGCAGGCTAGCATCATGGAACGCAACAGGCTGTCAGATGACATGGAGTGTCATGGCATCCTGGGAATGCTTTCAGATGTGATGCCTACCGCGACCAACTATGAACTGCCTTTCACCGTCCTTTTTCCTGGAAGAGACGAATGGGATCGGAACAAAACTGACCTACAAAGAGCAGACATCTGTTGGTTTACAGACGGCTCCAAAACCCCTGAGGGAGTTGGAGCTGGAGCATACAGTCGCAACCCAAAGGTAAGAATCACTTCGAGCCTGGGTAATTATGCGACTGTCTTTCAGGCAGAAGTGCATGCCATTGAGCTGTGTACAAGGAGGCTTGGGCAGATGCATTCTAGACACAGATCAATAAAAATCTTTTCAGACAGCCAAGCAGCTGTCAAAGCTCTTGGCTCACATCGCTGCAATTCCAAATTGGTCTGGAACTGCCAAAAGGCTCTAGCCCGATTGGGCAGATACAACAAATTAACTCTGGTCTGGATACCGGGCCATTCTGGCTTGGAGGGCAACGAAGTAGCCGACTCCCTAGCCAGGGAAGGTGCGGTATCAAAATTCATCGGACCGGAGCCAGTGCTTGGCATATCGGCAAGCACTGCGAAAACAACCATCTTGGCCTGGACTGAGGGGAAAATCCTCCAATACTGGCAAGAACTACCAGGATTAGCTCATTCAAAGGAGTTCATCACGTACCCCTTGAAATCTAGAACTAAAAAACTATTAGAGTTAAATAGGTTGCACCTAAAAACTCTAGTTGGCCTATACACCGGGCACTGCAGACTTAATCACCACCTACACAGACTCGGAATAGCGGACAACGCTGAATGCCGACTGTGTTTGGAGGAGGATGAAATGGCAGCGCACATTTTATGTACCTGTCCTGCTGCAGAAAGAACCAGATTCTCACTTTTTGGCAAAGGGCAACTGCTGCCAGAGGATCTGGACAACTTCTCACCCAATAAGGTAGTCGACTTTATCAAAAAGCTGAACCTATTGGGTGAAATATAATTAGGAGTGAGCCACAATAGACCAGATGGTCGCGGTGGAGGGTCTGCTACTAGCCCACTCACATATCAACCTAACCTAACCTAACCTAACCTAGTCATAGAATATAATCCCGAAGAAATTAGCTTTTTACAAATTTGTTACGGGTTTGGTCCAAATTTAATTCAATTTTACTGAAGCATCTACAATTCTGCAAATAAATTGTTTTGAAAAATAATGAACCTAAAGTCCACACATTTAACACTGTGCAACACAAAAATATTATTTAGAAACGGTTGTTATATTATACATTTAAAACTGTTGTTACAGAGCCTAGGCCCACTTATATAAGGGGTTCCAAAAGCTGCTTAGCCTTTAACGCAGTGTAGGGTAGTCACCCCGCGCCCTGAACAAAATTTTAGTGTTTTACGTGCAGTACCTCCTCTGCAATACACCGGTGAGGAAGAGGTCTCACACGGTCTTTGGGGGTGGTTTCGACAATTTGGGGTGGTGCAGGTGGTCAGATATAAAAGATAACGTCGTTCTAATTAAACATTTAATCAATAGCAGGGTATGTAGTACAATATATCACTATATTAATCTCAAAAAAACGTACTAATAAGTGGGACCCACACGCTTAACCAAATATAAACAACATATCTTACAAACTAATAAATATACAAAAGGTCATATATGAGGAGCGTGCCAACAAAATAACTACATGTGATCCAAGGCATCGTGCCTTGGCACCTAAATGGCTCAAAACTATTGAAATTTATTGGTACAATAAGGCCAAGCTATTTAATTAGCAAGTTAACGTTACACAAAATATGTTAAATATTTACTGAAATTTACTGAATTTTACTAAAATTGTTATGAGCAACACTTACTGAATTATTGAATTAGTTATGTGCAAAATAAGACTAAAATGTCACTGAGAATCATATGATAGTTATGACGAACGGTCCTGTCCGCTCTCTTGACTCGGGCAAACAACCCGTAATTATTTTTACGGTACGGTAATTATTTTTACGGGGGGGGGGGGGGAGAGAGAAACGATGCAATGCGAAGTTAGTTGCTGCTGGAGTGGCATCGGGCGTCGGGCGAATAATAATAATAATAATAATACTTTATTGCACTTAAAACATACATCATACATTACAGTTGTATAAGCCAGTCAACAGAATGAATAAAAAATTACGTGCTTATATAAAACAAGAATATCATCGACTCAAGAAGTTTCCCAGCTCAATACGCTGTAGGAGGTCTCCAGGTCAGGCTCATCCGCTCTGGTTCTGGCGGCGAAACGGCGTCGGGGAATGACTAACAACTCGGGGGGTCCCAGCTCAACACTCTGAAAGATTCCCAGGGTCAGATTGCATTCGTTCCGTCGTGTTTGCGTCGGGAGATGCACAAAGCTGTAATATGTCCAACTCACCACGCTGTAGACAGATTGACAGAACTGCTCACACTGAATTAGTTGATTTGTGGCCGGGCTTTTATATCCGAGAATCCTCGCTTACTGGTGACGTAGAACTGCGTATAGTTTAATGTCGTGTGCAAATCCGTGCCTCCATACGGGAGCTGGGTAGATTTGCGGGCCGTGTGCACATTGGGTGGTTAGTAATGGAACATGAATTTATGAATGCTTCATTAGTGTGCTTACTGGGTAGTTGATAAATATGTCGTACGTCGTTTTTCCTTTATACCTAGACTTAGTACACATCTGCAAAGTGTCTGATGCGACTTTTGCATATTCTATATTGCTTGAATTATCGGAGTTAAGAAGTTCCTCTAAAAGGAACATACTAATTGCGATAATTGGTATGTACCACCAAAAAATTTCTGTTTTTCAATGATATCAGGAAAATCCAACAAATCGTTGCTGGATAACTGTTTAAAATTAGCTTCCTTCCTCAACCAAATTGTGTTATATGATATTGGCAAATTGTATATACTTTTCAAACGCTTGTAACTTTAATAATTCTTGATGTAAAAGTAAATTAAAACACAAAAATGTAAAAAAGTGTTCTTAGTTGTATTAAATATTCTAACTTTAATAATTTGTTGTAATAAAACGTCTGTTTTCTGAGTTACTGGTAAAAAATCACTCAAAATCAATTTTTTGGAATTTCTTTTTTAATGGTTAAGTTGACGTTCTTTTTACTTCCACATCCACGTAGTGGAGTAGAACTATACAAAAAAAATTTCAAACATTTCTTTTGTTGAAGTAGGTTTAGAATATTATGAAGCGTCGAGATTTTAAATTTGAGAGGAAAAAGGGCTTGTCCGTCTGTCGGTGTCAAATTTGGTGTACCTGTGTATTTTTACATATTTGGATTCGGCTGATTCGCATGATCCGATCTTCAGATGTTATTTAGATTTTCAAAAAATGTTTTTTTAATTTTTACTTTAATTCACAGTTAATCGCGACAAAATTGTTAAAATTCAGTCTGCAAACACCTATAAAATATTGTCCTTGCAAATACTAAAATTAAATACAATTTACATTAACTAGGTTTGAGAAATCTGACCGACTGACTGACGAAACATTTCTTTTTTTAATTACTGATTTATTTCAAAGAGAAAGTAAACATTATGCATATCATTCTTTTCGTAATACAAAGGTTTAATTAAATAACACGTTGCCCCATGAAAATCTAATATCGCTGAACTTGTCGAAGAGTAAATAGTGATTAATCCTAATATTTGAAGAGATAATATTTTACAGGTAACGGGTCCGGCAGAATGAAGTATCCATTTTAAATTGAGTTTTTTTTTTATTAATGGCTATATTTTTATTCAAATATTAAACACAAGGTTCTTGAGGAAACAGGGAAATTTAATTTTTTAAATATTACATCAGTCAAATGACCTCCTCCTCGCTGCTGACACTCTTGAGGGTTTTTAGCAAATAGCCCTTCGAAATGTTCACAAAAATCAACGTGGGTTCCAAGACAGAAGTTTTTGTATGACTTGAATTTTGTAGGGATGGAAATGTAAGTCTTTCAGAATGCAGCGATAACTACGGTTCGAAATATTGAGTGCTAATGCTTGTCGTATTGCAGATCGTTTAGGACTTCGTAACACAGCTGCTCTTACCCTTTCAACATTTTCAAGTGTGCGTACAGAACGAGTTCTTCCTTTTGATTTTCCTCTCACATGAAGCAGTACTGCGAAACTTGTGTACCCACTTTTAATTGCTATTCGACTAGGAAGTGGATCTAGTGGATTTAAATGAAAGTGACGATGAAATAAACGCTGGGTGATTACAACAGAATAGTTATTTTTTAAATAAGCTTCAACCGCAAAATAACGTTGAATATTTGACCAACGCTCCATATTCACAGTTAAACTGACACTTCTCGCCAACGCTTTGACAACTGTCTTCAATTTCCATTTATCGTGGAAGCATGGCGACTTGATTTGAATTTATATCTCATTATATTATGACATGAACTAACTTTGAAAACGGATACTTCATTGTGCCGGACCCGTTGTTTGCAGGCAGACTTCTAATCATTTTGACCACGTCGCGATCTTCTATGATTAAAATTATAAATTGAGAAAAAAAAAATTCAAAATAAAAATACTATCTGAGGTTTGGATCATACGTATTTTGGCGAGCAGAATCTAACTATGCAAAAAATGTAGGTTGCCCTATTTAAATATTTAATTTTCATGTAAATTGCGTCGAATCCGGAAGTAGGCTATTTTAGTTATTTGCATCAGATAATTTAAAACTTTATTTCATGTTTCATGTTTCATATTTCTATGTCAATTTTGAAAATAATCCATTGGCCTATTCAAAAGTTACAAGAGTGTCCCTATAAGTTCCGTTAAGTGGCTTTAAAATTTAACAAAAATATTTAAATATTTCTGTGTTTAAACAAGTCATTGTAAAATTGGCAATTTTTCATGAGAAGGGTGAAAAGAGTTAATTTCAGGAAATTCACTAATAAAAATAATTACACCTCCTCTTTTTTGCTATTTTGTGTTTCAGTTAGTACGACATAATTGGATGTTTCTTGTCATAAAAAGAGCCATTTCTATAGCAAATTAATTAGACAAAAAGTGTATCAAGTGTTTTTTTGGCAATCTACAAAAAGAGTATTATTTTTTGATAAAGAAAGTATTCTCTGAATTATTTTGAAGTAACTACATTTTTTTCCTAAAATATTAAAGGTGCACCATGCATCTACTCAAGTAATTGTATTTTATAGTCCGGTAAACTCTAAGGTGGCATATGTATGAGTTGGTAATATGACGTACGATTTGATATGCGATGCGCATAAAGCTATCGCAGTGACATAGAGATGAACTAGTTGCATATGTCTTATTCTCTTAGTTTATATGATGAAGCGACCTTTGGACGCGCCAGCTTAGAGTTTACTCAACTATAGTCAATATTTATTGTAGAGACAATTGAAAACATTTGTAAAAATGTATATTTACAGAAGTATTTACTCAAAGCGTGTAAAAGCACTATTTTTCCACCGCCTACGTTCAATAGGTAGCTGATCAATTAAACAATTTCATTTCATAACGTATACATTGCCTATTATGCGACAACCAAGTTGTAGCTAGCCATGTATTTTTGTGTAATCGAAGATTATTTTTCTTCATTATTATTGGATAAAACAACTTGAGAGGTGTGTACTTTAGATTTTATCAACAATTTTCAAGTTCCATTGCAGTTAATGTGACACTCACAAAATTACACTTTTAAGCCAGATTAAAAGAAGCAATAATAATATATTTAATATTAAAATCTTATTTAGGGGCGAGCGTAGAGGCGACTTCAATGTGAACGTCAGTCGATATTCCGTTGAAGCAACGTCGAGCGCGGTTAGTACTTGGATGGGTGACCCATCTTGGGAAATACAGCGTTCTCGTCCCTCCTTCTAGTGGCTTGTATAGATAGATAGATAGATAGCTTTATTGGTGCTATAAATTACATTTTACACAGGTCAATACATATATCCGCGTATATCAGTGTATACGCGGAAGCTACGGAATTTCAGACGAGGATTACGTAGTGGATATACCATCCTTCGGAGGGGATGTAAAGCAGGTGGTCCCTTGTCTATTAAATGTTAGGCAAGTAAAAGATCCCTACTCTTCTTAAGAGAAGAGGTTCGGCAAAATTTCCAGGTTGGGGGTAGCTCGTCTCCTGGCGTCGGTGATAGGCCCTGGTAGCGGAAATAGGCCGAAGTTAAATAGATAAAAAAAAAATCTTATTTATTAATTTTTTTTATATAGTTATATATAAAACATTTAATATCTTTCCATGAATAGAATAGAATAAGAATAGAATAGAATAGAATTTATTTATTGTAATCATATTAAATATTTTACAACGTCAAAGAAGTGTTTCTTAAATATAGTGAGTAAAATCAATTAAAATATATATATATATAGTCTAACACGTAAGACAAATTTCATAAAAACTTTTATACTTTACATAAGGAAAAGTGTAATATAAATTATAAATAATAATGATAAAATTATTTGTATAACAAATTAAAAAAAAAAAAATTAAAAAGCTGACACAAAATTTTGAAAACCATTTTCAATATCTTCAAGTGTGAAGAAAGCATATTTGATTAAATATTGTTTAATAGTCAATCTGAATTTAGTTGGAGGCTGGCTTTTTATTGTATTAGGTAGTGCATTGAATAATTTTATTCCATAGGAGTTGATGCCAGTTTGAGCTCGTTTAAGTCTGATATTATTAACTCTAAGATCATCATTGCGTCTAGTTAAGTGATTGTGAAAATCCTTATTTATGTTATATAGCGCCATGTTGTTTTTGACATAAGTAATGCATTCTAATGCATAAATGCACGGTAATGTGAGGATTTTACAGTTTTGAAAAATGAGACTTGTTTCGTCTCTGTAACCTGCGTTGCCTATTATTCTGACTGCTCTTCTCTGAAGACCAAATAGCCTATGCCTTCCCGCGGCATGTCCCCACGCTAAAATAGCATAGGACAAGCGTGATTGAATAAATGCTGTTTTCAATACATTTTTTGATAGATTTGTAGACATTTGTCTAAGTACATAAATGTTTCTGGTTATTATATTAGCAATATAATTTGTATGTTCATCCCATTTAAGAACTGGATCTAGGTATAGTCCCAAAAATTTCACGAATTTGGGATTTTCCTCCAAAGTATCGGTGTTGCGTCTTAATGAAGATGTCATTGTTACGGTTTTACTTTTATTTAGAGTCAACAAATTTGTTGAGAACCACTTTTCTGCATTCGACTGTGCATCAGCAAGTTTTATCTTTAAATTGTCAGTATTTTCGGCTGCCACGGAAAGTGTTGTATCATCTGCATAAAACAAGCAGTTGACGTTATCTACCGCATTTGGTAGATCGTTTATGTAGATTAAAAATAACACCGGGCCCAAAATTGAGCCCTGTGGTACACCTGTTCTCACATTTAACATTTCTGAGTTCTGATTATGAAAGCAGACTATTTGCTGTCGGTTATTCAGGTAAGATTTAAGTAGTTGTGTAGATTCTTGACTGAAATTATATTTGGTGCATTTTTTTAATAATAACTCATGTGAGACACAGTCGAAGGCTTTACTGAGATCACAAAATATTGAGGCAGAGTACATGCCTTTCTCAAAACAGTCTAGTGTATATGTAGTATAGCTTAAAATAGCATCCGTCGTTGACAATTTTGTTCGAAAACCGAATTGGGTTTTGTTAAACAAATTATAGTTTTCAAGATATTCAACTATTTGATTTTTTATTACTTTTTCGAGAATCTTTGATATTATAGGTAATAACGATATAGGTCTATAATTGCTAACATCATCCAACTCTCCTTTTTTGAAAATTGGTACGACAGAAGCTATTTTAAGAGCGTCAGGAAATATACCAATGTTTAAACATTCATTTATTAATTTGGTAAGAGGAATTAATATTAGGTCTTTGATGGTTTTTATTAGGGTGATGTTTAACCCATAAATGACTGCTCTGACTATTTCCTAAAGAGTTTATTATATCTCTTACCTCAACATATGTCACCTCACGGAAACGAAATTCTGGTATGTTTGTATGGGAGTTGATATAATCAAGTGGGTCGTGATTTATTTTAGGAAGGTTTTCTATGAGCTCATTGGCAACTCTGGTGAAATACTCATTAAATTCCATGGCGTCAATATTCGGTTTTTGAAATGCATTGCGGGTTTTTTGTTCACTTTTTTGGGAGTTTATGATTCCCCACATTGTTTTCACTAGATTACTGGATTGTTGTATTTTTTTATCATTATATCTGTTTTTGGCCTCTTTTAATGCAGATTTATATTGGAGTCTATAATTGTTTCTTATGAGTTTATTTTGTTCTGTGTTATTTATTTTACAATATTCATTGAGTAGTTGAAGGTGTTCACGCATATGTTTAAGTTCATTTGTAAACCAGGTTGCCTGTGGGGAGTTATTTTTAAAACATATTTTTCTAGGTGGAAATGCTTTGTGATAGGCCATGAGTATCGTATTTAGGAAATGATTAAATTTGCTATTTACATCTAGGGTTATATTGACTGGAAGTTTCCAAGTAGCTTCAGATATATAGTTGTAAAATAAGTTTGTTCCTAAATCTGTTATGGGTTTAAATACTCTTATATCTTTTTGTATTTGAGTTTTGGGAACTGTAGTTCTTAATATTTGGCACATATGATGTGAGAGAAGGGCTTCGGCAGAATATGCAACAAAGTTATCGTGTGAAAAATTTAGAAAGATGTTATCTAGGCAATTGGTTCCCCTAGTGTTTTCGGTTATACTCTGTATAAAGCCGAAAGATTGTAGTAAGTCACATAGAGAGACAGTGTGGGGATGCGTTGTGTTAAACTGGACGTTGAAGTCGCCGCAGATTATTATTCGAGAATCAGTGTTTATATGGTAAAGGATTTCCTCAAGTTTGTTCATAAAAATCGTAAAGTCACCTTTTGGAGATCTATAGAAATTTATTATACTTATATCAGGATTTTTTATTTTTACAGCACACACCTCACAGTGTTTCTCTGTAGACAAATTGTTTACGTGTTGCAGATCGCAATATACAAAAGAATTTTTTAAAAAGATTAGTGTACCACCATGATTAAATTCAGATCGACAAAATTTGCTAGCGATATGAAATCCATTAACGGAGTAGGCATCAATTTCATTTTCTTTTAACCAATGTTCATTAATACATATTACTGAGGTTTCAGGAAATTTCTCGACAATGAAGGCTTCGAGTTCATTTGTTTTGTTACGTAAGCTCTGAATATTGATGTGCAGTACTAAGAGCTGCTTCTCGGGTTTTTTTGTTGCTATATTATGGTTATTATGGTGCTTATGGGTATTCTGTTTTTCTGTCGACAGTTGCTGAGTTGTAAAGTCACTTATAGAAAATTACTTGGTTGTTGGGTAGCACTTTGTTTATTTTGTTTATTTTCATAATATTTTTTAAAGTCGAAACGCTCAATTCCTACTCCTTTTGGCCAAAAAGTTTTACTATATACCACATTTTTCATTTCGAAAGGAGCTCCAAACATAAAGTTCTTTTGTGAGATATCCGAGTCAATTTCTTTTATCACAAAATCTGTTTTATCATATCCAGGTTTATTTTTAAGAAACTGTTTAATATCTGTTTCATTTACGTCTCTTTTTACCCGTGAGATAAGTAGCCATACTCTTTTTTCAATACCTTTAAACCTGGTTTCATCTGCAGATATACTTTCGTCCCCTTCTGCCACTATTCTATTTCTGTGCCTTTTTTCATGTCTTCTTTGACTCCTAGTATACTGAAAGTCATTTTCTTTTGTTTCTGTAGCCTCAGTTTCCACTTGTTCATCATTCTCATGTTTCGGGGTTGGATTTTTGTTTACTTCATTATTCTGCGATGTATATTTTTGTGGGGTCCGTTTTTTTGTTGCATCTGTATGTTGTTTATTTAGTAGTACTGGAATTTTTTCTGAGTTTGTGTCATTTTTATGTTCTGTATTTATTATATGATTTTCTCTTTCTTTGCATAAGTTGATTATCTGTATGTTTAGATTATTTATTTGTTCCTTGACAGATTTGAGTTGTTTTTCACAAGTAGATTTTATTATTTCAGAGAGAGATGTATGTAAGATTTACAACTTTTTCTTTGAGCAATTTTATGTGTTCTCGAAATTCATGATTCATTTCTTTTAGTATTTTGTTTTCCCAAATGATAGTATTTTAGGTTGGGGAGTCATTTAATGTATCATCTGGTTCCTCAGTTATTGGTGTCATGATTAGGTTTATTTCTTCAAGGTTTTGGTTCTCGCAACAGTTTTTTGTTTTTTTCATAGAACAGCTTTGGTGAAAGTATTTATTACAATTTGTACATCTGACTCTTTTATTGATTGCAGGTTTTTTACAAAAACCGCATTCTGGTTTTTCTTTATTTTCCATGTTAAAAAGAAAAATATAGGTACATATTTATTATATGAAGAATAATTTTAAAGGCCGGTCCTGGCCATATCAGATAAAGCTAATAAAATACTTGTATATACTTTTTGTTCAGTGTTTTTTTTTATTCTTTATAGATAAACACTTTTGAGTTTAAATTGGTATATTTATGACTCTTCTAATTAAAGGGCACTATTAAACTTTGAACTCACTGCATATAATTGTTGCACATATTTTTCTCATTCTTATGATGATTTTTCTTTTTGATTTCGTCACTTATTTCTTTGTGGTTTTTACCTATTACTGGAGCACTGAAAATGTTCACTCACTCACTATCAAACAGTATTCGTATAATCATGTTCTGGAATGTAATGCTGCATTTGAGGACAGACACTCCATACATAATTTCTTCCCTGGAGCTGATTTTTTTTTTAACGTAATCCCTGAAATGGGACAGAACAGCTGTAGATTCCTCGCTTGACCAATATCTTCTGACATTTCCTTTTTTTGGGATATCTTTTTCTTTTGCAGCGTTTACACCTTGAATCAAAGTCTTTGTTTTTTTCAAAGTTATAAACTTGTTTGTTATTCTCATCATTTTCCTTTAAATCACTCTCTATTGTTTCTTCTTCTACTTCTAAATCCGGTAAATTTTCATTATTCTCTCCTAAATCATTTCCCGCCTGTTCCCTTTCTTGTAAGTCCAAATCGGGTAAGTCTGAAATTCGAATTACAATAAATAAATAAATTCCATCACTGGTTACTTTTGAGAGCTGTATAGTTGAAACTATCCCAAACTAGTTAACTACTTGAATAAAATCTAGAATGTTTTAAAAAAAAATTGTAATTTATTTTTAGGAAACTGCAATAAATTTTTTTAACCCCCCCCCCCCCCCCCTAATTAACGAAATTGATCTTCAAATTTTTTCCAAAACTGCCTGGATGCCCTGTATAACATATTTTAGCCATCGAGATCAGTATATATACAGGGTGCACCACTTAAAACTCCCCAGGCTTGTAACTTTATTTTCTTGATGTGCCCATGTTGGGCACATCAAAATGTAGATATTTGTAAGGCATTCAAACATTTGTACAGAGTGAATTTTTTTTTTGAAAAAATTATTAAGAAAGAAAACTTAATTTCCTTGAATATTTTTTACCTCATCCTGTACATGAACTGCGTTAATGTTTTCTTATAAAGGATTTAATTAGCTTCAATTTATGTTATTAAGTCATATTTGAAATTCTTTTTGGTTTTAGAGAAAGAAATTAAAAACACTCCAAACTGTTTTTTTTTTAAATAACTGAAAAAATGTAAATAATAATTTTATGCTTTATTTGTAAAAGATATATCACAAACAATCCACAACATAACAAAACAGCAACAAGAAACAAAAGAAATAAATATTTTTAAAAACAAACTATTAAAATGTACTAAATAATAGGAAATTGCAAAATTTTTATTTTAATAACATAAATTGAAGCTAATTAAAACCTTTATAAGAAAACATTAACACATTTCATGTACAAGGTGAAGTAAAAAAATATTCCTCTGTTAAAAATTTTTTCAAAAAAATTTTTTTTAAATCACTCTGTATGCATGTTTAAAGGCTTTAAAAATGTCTACAATTTAATGTGCCCAACATGGTCATCGCTTCAAAAATAAAAAAGTTACAAGTCTGGGGAGTCTTAATATATTTATATAAGGTATCAGTTGGCATCCAACCTAATAACGTTCTCACTTGGCATCCACCAGTATACACACTGATATACACAAAATTTGTTTAAAGACTAAGTTAGCATCTTACCTATTTTACGGTTTAATTGGCGTCCTTGAATACTTTAATCGATGCGTAAAATGACACCCGAATATAAAAATTACAGGTTTAATTGACTTCCGGCGGTGTTGTCAGATGTATGCTATACTGCTTTATCGTATTTGCCTACTATCTGCAGTCTGTCAACGTATAAGTAAATAGATACATTGTTTATTAAGTAGAAATTTCTAATACAAAATAAAATATATATATATATATATATACGTACGGTACGCATGAAACGAAGCCCACCATACACTACAGGGTACCAGAAGCCCAGCCTTATCTGTAATTTAAATAGTGTGTACATCTGTTAATAATGTTTTAAGTGGGAATAATAACGCAAGCAACATGAGAGGGGGGAACTTTTTTGGACATGCAGATTAAAAACAACACGACATGTCATACGAAGCCTTTTATAATTATGGTACATTACGTTGTATAAAATGTATACATGTTTCAGATTACACGAAGCCATACATAGTTGCCACTTCTCTTCTAATTCTTTAACTAAATGATATAACTGTGTGCGACAATATAATTGCGTAGTCGATGTGTTAATAATATAATTGCATTGTTGTAGGTCACGGCCGCATGGCACCAAAGGGGCCGCCCTAATATAAATAATTATGTTTAGGGTATGCATGTTAAAAGTGATAATTGATATAGTTTATATTTATTCTAATGCAAAATAGGTAACAGATACAAGGTATTCATTCCATTTTTGACGTTTGACTAAAATAGGTTTTTTGTACAAATATGAAGCCTCAAAAGTAGCATATTCCTCACTTACTTGAAGCCCACAACCTGTCTATGCTTATTTATAAACATTTTTCAATTTATGATGATTATTAAATTAATTATTTTATGTACTTGTTCTTTTAGACAAGTTCACACGTTCAAACACATGTTAATTCTTGATAAAGCTCGTGAAAATATGAGTGAGGTCTCATTAGATTTAGAATGACGTCTAGAAAAATGTGCAAAAGTTTCAAACCCGCACATAAACCATTGCAAAAGTTATAAACAAATTCAAATTGAAAAAAATAACGAGTTTTGTTTTTTCCAAATAAATCGAATACTATTAATATATAAGAAATTCAAAAAAAAGATTCTTAAAAAGGAAGAAATTTCCAATAAAGAACTCCTGACTCCCGGAACTCTATCTCTATTATTAATAATTTTAATTTGATGTTGAAAATAGAGATCCGTGCGGTGAACGCAAAGCCGTTGTGATGCTCTGAAACCGACCTTGGCAAGTAAAAACATTTTTTTATGTTATTAAATATTAATTTAAAAATTTTTTAAATTATGGTACCTACTATTTAGATACTTAAAGGAACAATATCCCGTTGGATCCTCGTTTTTCATAAAATGAGCCTATTTTGAATTAACAAATTTTTTTAGAGTTTGCCTTTATATTTCAAGTCGGATAATTGTTAAACAAAAGCCACTAAATTTATTATTATTTCGCTTCGTGGACACCTTATGTCCACTATACTTTATGAGATTATGATATTGCGATGTTTTTAATTGTTAGAATCTATTAGTTATTAATTATTCAAGCTAACAAAAAACTAAAAAATGGAAAGGGAGAAGTTTTTATTAATTTTAATTATTAATACTGTTTTTATACTCAAAAATACTATAAGATTACATAAACCTTAAATTTTTAGTGCTGTTTGTTTAAACAAATTTTATGAACAAATAGATAATTTACGTATTTTTGAAAAAAAAATTTTTTGCCATTTTGTTATACAATGATTTAAAAAAAAATCCTAAAACAATTTTTTAACGGTTTATAATCAATTATTTCTTTTTTCATTAGTTAAACAAATTATTAAGAAAAAAATTTATTCTTAAAATTTATTATTTGCAATTCTCTCCAAGGTGGGAAATTTTTATTTATTGTTAATTCATTTGTTTATTTAATAAACAATTTGTTATTAACAATCGCCGAATGTGTTTATATTTTTTTATGGAAAAAAATAACGTATACAACCGTATACATAAAAATTTTTAATATTTTTGTTATAGAGTTTCAAATTTTAAATATTATTTTTTTTTACATGTTTATGTATAAGGTTGTTTTTGTTTTTTTTTTTTCTAAAAAAAAAATATAAACACGTTCAGCGATTGTTAATAACAAGTTGTTTATTAATAAATAAACAAATAAATTAACAACAAAAAAATTTTCCCTTGTAGAGAATTGCAAATAATAAATTTTAAGAACCATTTTTTTTATAATATATTTAAATAATGAAAACAGGAAAAAATTGATTGTAAACAGTTAAAAAAAAAATAAATCACATAATATTTTATAATAAATAAAATGGCAAAAAATGTTTTTCAGAAATACGTAATTTATATATTTGTCTATAAAATTTGTTTAAACAAATAGCACCAAAAATTTAAACTTTATGTAATCTTATAGTATTTTTAAATTTAATAACAGTAATAATAATTAAAATTAATAAAAAAAAATTTCAACCTCTCTTTTTCATTTTTTAGTTTTTTGTTAGCTTAAATAATTAATAACTAATAGACCATAATAATTAAAATCATCGCAATGTCATAATCCCATAAAGTATAGTTGACATAGGGTCTCCATGGAGCGAAATAGTTTTAGTGGCTTTTGTTTAACAATTATCCGACTTGAAATATAAAACAAACACAAACTCTAAAAAATGTATAAATTAACAATAGGCTCATTTTATGAAAAATCGGCAAAAAATTTTTTTTCCAACGAGAAATTGTTCCTTTAAGTGTCTAAATAATGCCATAATTTTTTTTAATTTCTAAATTAATATTTAATAATATAAAAAAATGTTTTTACTTGCTACGGTCGGTTTCAGAGCATTGTAGCCCTGTTTTCAACATTAAATTAAAATTATCAATAATAGAGATAGAGTACCGGGAGTTTTTTATTGGAAATTTCTTTAAGAATCTTTTTCTTTTAATTTCTTAACTATTAATAGTTTTCGAGTTATTTGCAAAAAACGAATCTCGTTGTTTTTTCAATCTTAATTTGTTTATAACTTTTGCAATTGTTTATGTGCGGGTTTGAAACTTTTGCACATTTTTGTAGACGTCATTCCGAATTCAATGAACCCTCGCCCAGATTTTTACGAGCTTTATCAAGAATTAACACGTGAACTTGTGAACTAGACTGTTTGAGAAGTTTGAAAATAGAACAATGTTATATAAAACGTTGAAGAATTAATGTAACTGTTCTTTTTTCTATTGGAACTACCCACATGATAAAAGTCAAAGTCAATAGAAAGCAAAAAGAAATAACTGAATGTAAATATTATTGTTCGCCAGTTTTCTGAAGTTTTTACATAACTATTAAACATTCTATATGACATTCTGCAGTTTGTTGAAAATAAGTTGATTTTTCTAGATATAATTGCTATATTTGTAATTCTAATCGTCTCCTGATGATGCCAGCTTGGTTATCGAAGAGCTTCTAGCTACATTCTGCAGAATTTTTGTTATTGTCAAATCTTATCAAGAGTTACAACAGTTTATATTTGCATTTTTTGCTTAAGATGTCTTAACTGTTGTATTTGCAAATTGGACTTTTTTTAATAACAACGTGGCTCTTCCTCTAGCTAACTTTAACTTATTGTCCAAATTTAAATACGACCGCACTCTTGGTCCTTCAGTTATCGTGCTTACAAAGCACATGGCGTTTTCGTGAATAGTCCAGTAAATGTCAAAAGAACTCTTTGAAGCAAGACAGTACTTAGTCATAAATCTATCTAAAAAATTAATAGTCCTATTATTATGACGAAAAAAATGTATAAATAGAGCGGAAAAATTATTTTATAATTCTTTAAAATTAATAACCAAAACATTAGAATATGAGAAATACATAATACTGCGTATTACAACAAATTACCTGATCAATTGGAAACTTAAAATAACATGAAAGTCATTGTTTATAAGAATGTTTTAGTGCAGAAAAAGTAATTCTCAATTACGTAAAAATACATACTTTACGAAAAAAATTGTTTGTAGATGATACAATTATCTTCAATTTTTATTTTCTTTATTATTTGAATAGACGCACCATGTTTTTAAGTTTATTATTTTATCAAAAAAAAAGCAAGTAAACATAACTTGAAAACTAAAGCAATAAATGGCATAATTTCACCCCAATTATACGAAGAGGGCAATTTTTAATGGTGCCTATTTTTTTGCAAGGTAACAAATTATCTGAAAGTTTTTTTATGTCTATTTTTATTTAAAATTAGTTTTTTTATTATTTGCGATATGGAGACTATGACCATAATAAGAAAAATAGCAGAAATTTAATATTGCTACATAAATTGTTTAAATTTTTATGAAGCAACCAAAACTGCAGTCTTGTGTTGATGACTCATCGATTTTGTGCGTCGGCCTTGTCTATAGGGGGTGTTCACAGAAGGGTAAATGAAATCGGTTGGTCCCAGTTGAAAGGTAATTGAATAAACTGTATTTTCCAACAAAAATTTCTAATATTTTGTTTCCCTATAAATGTATAAAATGTTTTTTTACAGTAAGGTTGGATTTTTTAGGTTATAAATTATTTTTAAGGAAAATAATGTAGGCATCTAAACCATTTAATTAATCATTTAAAAAGCTTAAAAAAAACTTTAAATGAACTTTTTTATTAGAACGCAATTTAAAAGAAAACATTTTCGCAAAATTCGATTTTCATATAAACGAATTTTTGAACAAAGAATAGACATAACTTGGTAGAAATTGTAGACAATTAAAATATCTTTCAACATTGTGGTCAACTTTCTTCTTCTCAAGTCTTAATTACTTCCACTTTAGTATAGTAACGACAAAAAAAATTTTGAAAATTTTTAGTGTTCAAATAGGCTTAGAATGTCATGAAACGTCGTGATTTTAAGTTTGAGCGAAAAAAAATCCTGTCTGTCGGGTCTGTAACTTTTTTTGTGCTCATGATTACTCTGGAACTGTTTAAGATATTGACTTAAAATTTGGTACACGTATGTATTTTAACGAGATCTGGAAATAAATTATATTTTTATCCTCTTCCGTCGAAGGGTCGGGTGGTAAATTGGGGTAAATGGGGGATAAATAGGTAAATCAAACAGGTAAGAGTCCATAAAATTTGTATTTAGTAAGAGTCCATAAAATTTGTATTTAGTATATGTAAGAGAAGCTAAGGTCTCAAAAACCTTTTGGCATTAGTCACCCCCATTACCACCCCCACCCCATTATTAAAGGGGATAAAAAAAATTGTGATTTAGTGTGTGTACAAGAACCAAAAATCTCAAAATATTTTTTTACTTCATCCACCCCCATTACCATTCCCCTATCACCACCCCCATCCCACTACTGTGGGATATCGTTTTATGGGTTTTTGGGGTAGAGATTTCAAATATTATATTATTAAAGTTCCATAAACAATTATTCCCACATACAAAATTTTTTCGTCGAAATTTGACTTTTGGAGAGCAGGAAAAAAAACACTTAATCTTAAAAAAAATCACCTCTCGGTCAATTTTCTACCATATTGGAACGGACTAAAATTTTCTTCCCCCTTTGATTGACCTCCTTTATTTCTGAATTATTTTTTCTGTTGGATGACGACCTTGCATATTTTTCTTATAAAAACTATATCAGATTTTTTTCCTGGCAATAACGACTGACAACTACATTTCAAATATCATTTCTCTGTGTCTTTTCTTATTTTTTAAAGTGGTCACCCTGTAAATTTTTCATATTTTTTTCTTCTTTGACAGTTATGTTACCTACATGCGAAATCTTCTCCGCCATCTTCTTTCATTATTTTTTTCTATATTTTCATATTTTTCTTACTTGGCAGTTGTGATATCTGCATGTGAAATAATATCGTCCTTCGTCTCATTTTTTATTATTATTTTTGGGGCGACCACCCTGTATATTTTTTCATATTTTTCTTTGACAGTTGTGTTAACTATATGCGAAACATTATTGTCCGCAATCCATTTTTTCATTATTTTTTTAGAGTAAACACCCTGTACATATTTTTTCCCCTGACAGTTGTGTTAACTACACGCAAAATATAACTGTCTTTCGTCACATTTTTTTCCTCATTATTTTTTCAGGTGTCCACTATTCTTCGTTGACAGTAGCGTCAACTAACGACCAAATATTTTTCTTCTGCGTCAAATGGTTTTGTAATATTTTCCCCACAATATATATCTTATAAACTACAATAATTGTTATGTGTATTGTTAGAAATAGATACATACTTCTGGCTCTTGTAGATATAGCTGTAGATATAGCGCCAACAGACAGACACCAGACCGACAGACAGACAGACTGATGGAATTAAATGGCTTTAATTTTCGTAATCTGCATAGTCTGAAACGCGAAGAAATCTCGGAGGGTAATTTTTTTTACGATTACAATACCCTACTTCCCTTCGGTTAGCGAGGGAAGTAAACGAAATTTAATCCATATGACAATATTTCTAAATGGTTTAAAAGTGGATTTTAACATTTCGTAAACAAGTGGTACTGACCAGTGAACATATATCAGGTACCTAAAATTTTAGCGGGAATTTCATAGAAAGTGTCGACCTACCATCTGGTCGCCCAGGCACTACAATGGGCTGTTATAGTTAGTAATTTTAAATATGTGACTAATACTTTCTCAGTTTGCTGTAATGTACAGTATTATAAATTTTTCACGTTCTGATTTTTTAGTTATTTAATTTAGTTTTTAAATATGTTAACATTTTAAATCATATATAGTGAAGTCAAATTAAGTAACAAAATAGGTGAATAAGGAATTCTCTGGCTGCAGCAATTTTATTATTTTAATTTGTCGTAGATATAATAAGTGCCATCGAGAAGTTTTTAATTCAGCGGTCCAGCATAAAAAAATTTTTAACAATTTATTTTTCAACGCTGAAATTTTCTGCTCTTTTCCTTATTATCTTCGGTCCTAATAATTGTATCGCAAAAATAAAAATAGCGAGTGGCTATGAAAAAACTTTCTGATAATTCGTTAATTTGTAAGAAAATAAAAACCACCAAAAAAACCGCTGCCCAAGGAATCACTACTTCCACATCCAGATTCTCTATCCAAGTCACTCACAACGAAAAAACTTTGTATGTGAAAATAATTGTTTATGGAACTTTAATAATATAATATTTGAAATCCTCTACCCCAAAAACCCATAAAACGATACCCCACATCGGTAGAGCAGTGGAGGTGGTGATAGGGGGGTGGTAGTGGGGTGTGGATCAAGTAAAAAAATATTTTGAGGTTTCTGGTTCCTGTACATGCACTAAATCACATTTTTTTTTCATCCCCTTTAATAAGGAGGTGGGGGTGGTAATGCCAAAAATTTTTTTGAGACCTCAGCTTCTCTTGTATATACTAAATACCAATTTCATGGACTCTTACCTGCTTGATTTACCCATTTACCCCAAATTTACCCCAACCCTTCGACGGAACAAGATGAAAATATAATCTAGTTCTAGATCTCGTTAAAGTACATATGTGTACCAAATTTCAAGTCAATATCTTAAACGGTTCCAGAGTAAACGTGCGCACAAAAAAAAGTTACAGACAGACAGACAGACCGACAGACAGACCGACAGACAGACCGACAGACAGACCGACAGACAGACCGACAGACAGAAATTTTTTTTCGCTCAGACTTATAATCTCGACGTTTCATGTCATTTTAAGCCTATTTGGATAATAAAAATTTTTAAAAATTTTTTTGTCGTTACTATACTTCCACTGGACGTGGAAGTAATTGCCTTTTTTGACAATTTAAGAAATATAACGTAATAATGCATCCATTTTAACGAAAGTTGGAGGAACTATGCACTTTATTGAACTAAACCTTCGTGCCAAATTTTAGCATAAAATATTTATTCAAACGGCTAAAAATAAAAAAAGATTTCGAAATTTTAATCGCTTACTGTTTAAGTGCATCGATTCGTAGAACATTTTTATTTCAAAATGTAGGTTTTTTACATGAATTTTACAATGATAGTATCTTCATTTAGACCATTTTTTAAATCTGTTTATAATTTTCAAAATTATAGGTATAAACATATTCAGATAACTGGATTTTTTATCAAACAGGCAACGAATTATGAAAATAGATGAAATATTTCTTAAAAAAATAATGATCTACTTGCATTTGGGGCCGAGATACGTCAGTGTTTGCGTCTCAGTCGCTTATAAATAAGCAAATTGATATATGTTCTTAAAATTTGGACTGGTTATTCTTCAATAATATTAGTCTCACCTAGTTGAGAACAATCCAGAAGCACAATTGTTAAAAAAGATAGAGGCCCGATAGTCGGGCTTTTAGCAATTATGTTAGAGATCCGAAAATCGCCAAATAGCTCTAAAGGTTTATTATGATTTTACAGATCATACTTCAGTCGTAAGATAGTTCAGTGTGTAAGACGACCAGCACTTTTTTTTCCAGGATGCAACGTCTCTGGTTCAAATAACTAACTGCCATTTTTTTATTGTATCAGTAAAATTAAAAGTTACAAAACTGTGTACATAGACATAAGAATAACTGTTCAGGTTAGGTTTGTTTTCCCTTCCGTGACAAAAATGGATAAGAAAGTAAAAAAAAATTGACTATGTGTCAAAACCGCTTTATTCTAATTGTAATTCTAAAAATTATAGTTTTGACTCATTTTCAAACAGCGGAGACAAAAACATAAGTATCGAAAAACAATCAATCCAAATTTCTAGAAAAAATATCGACTTGTTTATTTATAAGCGACCTAAACACAGAAACTGACGTTTCTCGGCCCCAAATGCAAATAGATCACTAATTTTTTTAGAAAAATGTTAGATATTTCATCTATTTTCATAATTCATTTCCCGCTTTTGGTTTCATAAAAAATCCAGAGTTATTTGAATTTGTTTACAACTGTAACTTTGAAAATAATAAATAAATTTCAAGAAAAAACGGATTAAGTGAGAATTCTTTTTTCTTAACACTGTTGGAAAATACATGTAAAAACCTACATTTTGAACAAAAATTTACCGCACACGAGTCACTGCACTTAAACAATAAGCGATAAAAATTTCGAAATTATTATTGGTTTTTAGTCGTTTGAAATTTGTTCAAAAATATTTATTTTGAGCTAAAATTTAGCACAGGTTTAGTTCAATAAAAGGCTTAGTTCCACGGACTTTCGTTAAAATTGATGCATTATTATGTTATATTTATTAAATTATTATCAAAAAAGGCAATTTTTGGTGGTTTTTATTTTTTTTACTTATTAACAAACTATCATCTAGTTTTTGCATGGGCCTAGTCTTATTCAAGATTTTATTGCGAATAATTCGCTATTTTTATTTTTACGATACGATTACTAGGACCGGAGGTACTAATGAAAATAACAGCAAATTTCCGTGTTTAAAAATAGGTAAATTGTTAAAATATTACAATAAGCAATGGACCCATTTAATCCAAAACTGCTCATAGCACTTGTTATTATACATAAAACAAATTAAAACAATAAAATTCCTGCAGCCAAACAGCTTCATTCAAAATTTATTTTCACTCCACTAATAGTGTGGGGTGCTCTTAGACGAAAAAAGTAAGTTATTAGAAAATCGATTGGATTTGAATGAATTTCCCTGAAAACTGATTTAATAGCTTTCTATAATCAAATATGAAGTTTTCTACCACTTTTCCTTGTCCGCAATAAATATAAAATAAATATTGTTAATTTCCTTTCAAACAGAATTTCTTTTCAAATAAAATTAATTAAAAATTTAAAAATAAAATAAGTACATGATTTATTTTGCTATTTGTTCTCACCTCACTCCACCATATATCTAGAGACAATACACACCTATAAGATAATAGTTATGTAACAAACAAGTATGTTAATGAGAGCGATTAATAAATTGAGACATTTTAACGTGTGAGCGGTAGCGAGCGCATTATTTGTCGAGATTATTAATCGCCGATTAACACACGAGTAAGTTATAAAAATTTTCCGTTGATTGTATATTATTACATAGGAAAAAATCTTATTTTATTTTATAACACAAAATTGAATTCTAAGTGTTACTTTATTTATTTAATTATGGTAACACATATGGAACTTAAAAAATATCAAAAATACAATTACAAATTCATTAGGCCTCTTTTTGTAACATCGGAGAAATATGCCAATAGCACCGATTCCGAATAGCGCGATACCTGCTTCTCTTCTTGCACCATGAAATAAAACCCGCATAAGTTTTCTCGTGAAGTTTTCTGCTTTTATCTGGAAGTAAATTTAGAGTTGCTATATTTGCACTTTCTAGCACTTCTGGGGGGGTTAATATGTCTTCGATGTCCATAACTAACAAACTATAAAAGTTTCATACACATTTTATACGTTTGACAATTAAAGTTTTGACATGTATTGTCATATTGTTATTTCACAAAAATAAGTACAAAAAATAAAGTCATTTCTATGTATTTAAAAAAAAATAACATTACTTTCTGCACGATCGTTTTTAATTACACTTCAATTAAAATAATTTAATTTCTAGTAAATAAACGAAATGTCAAAATACAAATATCATATTTGACAAGTTGTACTTGCCACGAAATATAAACGTGGCTTTTGACTTTTCGTTTATTTAATAGAAATTAAATTATTTTAATTGAATTGGAATTTAATACGATTGTACAAAAAACAGTATAAGCATCGCGAACCGGTCTTCGGCGGTAAACGTCCGTTACCGTTCTGATGATACTTAATATACTATTATTTCCACACTACGGAATAATATATATCTACCATATATTCGGCAAGTAACTAGATTACTTGACAAAAATAAAGTCGGATCTTTCATATGAACTTTTTTAAAATTATCTTTTCCTGGATAATTGCGTCCTTCTGTAAAGCATGCATTAAAATAATGTTTGAAATTATTGTTTTCAGACTCATTATAGTGCTTTTATCAATAATTTTTACTCAATATGATATTTATGCAAAAGTCTTTTCATCCTCCGTGGCATCTCTTAAATGTATCAAATAAACCACCCTTTATGACTTTTCAACAGTTCTTAACGGTTGAAACAGCTTATAAATTCATCAGAAAATTTTAAAACTTTTTGCTTCTTGCTTAAAAAAAAAATAAAATACCCTGACATGCATAAAAATAAGCCGTTTTCTTCCATATGTATTTAATACGCTTCTCTCAAAATTATTCAGATTAGAATAGAATAGAATAGAATAGATATTTATTTTCCCATTTGATCAATTACATGATATTGGATGTGTCAAACAGAACTTAATGCTAGTTACTACAGTACAAGATAAAACTTAAAACTAGAGTACAAGATAAAACTTAGAACTTAAGAGTAAAATAGTGGAGTGATAAGATAAAATTTAAAGTACACAGTTTTATTATAAAATGTCTATCACATCAAAAGACAAGACAAAAAATAAAGCAATAAGGCAACTGTAAAAATGTTTTACTACCGATATGGTCAGGCATTTAGAAATTCGTCTACAGAATAGAAGCAGTTTTCAATTAGATATGCTTTGAGATTTTTTTTAAAGTGTTTTATGGAGTGGCATTGTTTAATCTCATTTGACAATTTGTTATAGAATAAAGCACCTTGATGATATGGGTTGTTTTTATAGAGCTCAAGGTGGTGTGCATCATACTGTAAGTCATTCCTACCCCTCGTATCGTAGTTATGATTGTTTCTATGTTGAGTAAAGTTCTCAAAATTGGTTTTAACAAAGCATAAAACATTATATATGTAGAAACCAGGCAGGGTTAATATTTCACGTTCTCTAAAACTATCTCTACAACTGACATTAAAGTTCATTCCAAGCATGTATCGTATGGCACGTTTTTGCAGTTTAAATATTTTATTTGACTCGGATGATTTTCCCCATAATACAATACCATATGTCATAACGGACTCAAAGTTAGCATGGTAGTAGGTCTTGACAACTGTAAAGCTACAAATATCCCGTAATTGTTTTAAGGCATAACAGATACTGGCCAACTTAGAGCTCAAAATATGAATATGTGCATCCCATTTTAGATGTTCATCCAAGACTACACCCAATAACTTAAAAGTTGAGGTCTGTTTTATTGTGCTTCCATTTATTTTTACCAATGCACTTTGGTGTGGTTTAAGACTTGATGAGTAAAATGCCATGTTCACTGTTTTACTCTGGTTCATAGCTAAACATTGTTCACAGAGATATGTATAGGTTTTATTTAGGTTTTTATTGACGTCTTTTACGAGGGTAATAAAATTATCTGAGCTGGCAGTAAGCAAAGTTATATCATCAGCATATGTTGTAGTAGATCCAGATTCAATTGTTTTATGTAAGTCATTGATAAAAATTATGAAGAGCACAGGACTTAAAATTGACCCTTGTGGAACACCATTTTTATTATGCATTGTTTCAGATTATTTTCCTTTGCACACAACATATTGATGCCTCTGAGATAGGTATGATTTGAACCACTATAAACAGACTCCCCTAATACCAAGTAGCTCAAGTTTGCTTAGCAGGATAGTATGATCGACGCAATCAAATGCTTTAGATAGGTCTATATAACTTGCTAGTACGTCATTACCTTCGTCTAGATTTCGATACACTTCACTAATGAATGCGATTAGGGCTGTAGTTGTCGATTTACCTTTAGTGAAACCATGTTGATCACTGGATATTGTTTTACTTTTATCTAAAAAATTTATCAGTCGAGCTAGCATGGCCTTCTCTATTATTTTAGATATTACTGACAGTAGTGCTATCGGCCTATAGTTATCTACTAAGTCTCTTTCACCTTTCTTATAGATGGGTATAATTTTACTTAATTTAAGGATGTCGGGAAATATACCATGTTTGAAACTATTGTTTATAATATGAGTCAGTACCTCAGCGATTTGTACTTTAGCAGCCTTTATAAGTTTTGTTGCAATGTCATCAGGACCAGTGGAGTTAGAAGTCTTTAATGAATCTATGATGTTTATGACCTCGGAGACCGAGACTGGATTCAGAAATATTGATGCTGTGTTAGACAGTATGGAGACATTTTCTTTATTAAAGAGAGGCAAAGATTGATTAATTAGAAGTGGAGTGTCAATAAAAAATTTTAAAAAGGTTTTGGCAATTTGTTCAGGATCTGAAATAATGGTGTTGTTGATATTGAGTGATTGTATATCGTTTGTTTTTTGTTTATTAAGGTTAGTGTTATTTTTTATGATGTTCCACATAGACTTGGTTTTATTAGGTGCGTTTGAGATGATATCATCATTATGCATTTTTTTCGCTGCACGGATTACTCTTTTATATATTTTTTTATAATTATTATAGTAGTCTGGATCTAGTAAATTTGATTTGTAGAGTGAATAAAGGTTCTTAAGATTTATTGATGAATTTTTAATAGCAGGAGTTATCCATGATTTCGATTTTTTAATATTTTGAGAGTAACAATTTTTAAGTGGAAAGAAAGTGTTTATATAATATTGTAAAATGTCATTAAAGATTTGATATTGGTTATTGACATCATAGTGATTAGCCCTGTACACAGCTGTCCATGTTTCTTTAGAAAGGTGTTCAATAAAGTTTGGTAAATTATGTTGAGAATAAAATCTAGGTTTAAAAGGTGCTTTAGATGGTTCCAATAACTTGGAAATAGTTAGAACTATTGCACTATGGTCAGATAATCCGTTAGTTATAACTGAGGAATCACCTGCTAGATTTGTGCATATATAATCTATACCAGTCATTGTAGCCGGTCTAGTAGGTTCATTGGTTGTGGATCTTAATGAGAATACGTTAAAATATCAATGAGATCGTTACGGTATTTCGAGGTTGTTAGATAGTCTATATTAAAGTCGCCACATAGAATAAAATTTTTTGATTTGTACTTGTCAAATAAGAGATCAAGACATTGTTCCAGTTGCCTTAAAAAATCGTCACAGTTTGATTTAGGGCAATAAATACATACAATAAAATAGTTAATTCCATTAACAGTTAACTTTACACCACAACATTCAAAAATATTTACAATATAAAATTCTTTTAATTCAGTCAGCTCGTCGGCTGTGAGATGAGATTTTGTGAAGATAACACTTCCCCCAAAACCGGTCGGTCGGCAGGAGTATGCAGAGATCATATAGCCCATTATGTTACAGGTATTTAGTTCATCAGGGTTAAGCCAGTGTTCAGTGAGACAAATAACAGAAATGTTTTCTGTTTTAACAAAAATTTCTAGTTCAATAGTTTTGTTTCTTACACTTTGAAGGTTTTGGTGTAGTATTTTGAGCTCATCTGTATCAGTTGTGTTATGAGAAGACAGCTTTGATAAAGTGTCAACATTTTTCTTATTTATGTTTATGTGAGTAGGGTCTTGATCGAAAAAATTCAAATTTATGGATGACCAAATCTGGCCACAGGTCAGGATTAAGTAGTTCATCTTCGAGGTCTTTCTTGGCATCTATGCGAAAGCTAGCGTATTCCCCTGATCTTGCAGGTAGTTCTTTAACAACAAAGGTTTCATCTTCAAAGTTTTCATGTAGATATTCCTGCATGTCATTTACGGAGACATCTGGTGATACTTTTCCAACAAAGATGGCAGTTTTCTGGGTGATAACAGCAGCAGAGATCTTCGATTTTCCTGGCATCATCATTTCTTTAATAGTAGCATTCTGTGCATTGTTGCTCAACTTAGCCTGGGTATTGAAAGTTTGAGAATGCTTTGTACCGGTGTTAGTATTACGGTTTACATTTATTTTTCTTTGCTGTAATCCTTGTCTCTGGGTAGATTCAGTCGGGGGTGAGTTTGCAGAAGTTGGTGTTTTTGTGTTTTTGTAGTTTTTAATGACCCTGGGTGTCTTGGAAGCGTAGCACGGATTTCACCAAGAGAGCTCTTTAAGTTTTTAAGCTCCTTTTCTAGAGTGCTCTTATCTCGAACCCGCTTGGGAGTGGAAGAACGGGGCAGAACGCGACTGGCGCCCTTCTAAATATAAATTGGTGTCACGTCAATTTGACGCCTGGTAGTGTGTTCTTCTACAAGAACACTCGTATGTTATAATGAGGTAATTCAGGGCCTCGACAATTCTGTTCACGTTTGCCGCATTATCTGTCACTAATTGGTAACTTATAGTTATACACTCATTTTTGCATTTATTTATTAAATGAGAGTTTGCAAGATAGTCATCGGTGTCACATAGTCACATACATACTAAACAAACACACCACAGATAGTAGACAACCCCTGTCATGTAGTACACATTGTTAGGTTTATAAATAACAATTTGGTAATTAAAATACACAACTACAATATGTATGTTTATTGTTTCCCAAACATATACCTCAAAGCATGTGTTACAACTGACTTAAAATTCCCTTCTTTAAATTGCCGCGCATGCGGTTTGTTAATATTTAAATTAATACATCACACATCTCTCCTTAAAAAAAAAATATATGTACAATAATGAAGAAAAAAAATACTATTACAATTTATTATATTCTAGACGTTCTGGTGGTTTAACAATACGTCTTGGTCGAAGAGATACTAAATCACTATCAATTTCTGTTTCATCTGACTTATCCACAAAAGGTGTGGCGGAACTACTTGTATCTGTATGTGTAACAAAATCACTCGGTATATTATTACCGTCAGGTAAACCAGCTTCTATAAAATGAAATTTTTCAATTTGATTTACATGACGTTTCCACTGAATATTATCTAATTCTGGAACTGTTACTATATAAGTAGTTCTGCCAAGTTTTTTAAAAATAATCGCTTTAATCCATGTAGGTTTATTTATATTTTTATAGTTTTTCACTATCACTGTTTCACCATTCACAAATTCCACATTTCTTTTACCTGTATGAAACATTTGCTGTTTATTTTGTTCTATTAGGACTCGATTTTTAACATCTACATTGCATTCCGGTAATAATTTATTAAAACGAGTGCGTAAATTCCGACCAAACATTAAATTTGCAGGGCTACGCTTTGTGGTGCAATGTAACGTGTTGCGATAATCAAATAAAAAATTATTTAAAGTTTTATTTAAGTTTATTTGGGAATTTTTACCAAGTGCATTTTTTTAACGCATTTTTAACAGTCTTTACAGAATTTTCTGCAGCTCCATTAGATGCAGGGTGATATGGCGGTGACGTAATAAGTAGAATGTTATTTTGAGATAAAAAATTCTCGAACTCTTTTGAGCAAAATGACGTACCATTATCCGTTACAATCTGTTTTGGCAATCCAAAACGTGCAAAACAAGATCTTAAAATGTCAATTGTCAAACTGGAAGTTATGCAATACATAGGATACACTTCAACCCACTTACTATGTGCATCTAAAATTATCAAAAATTTTAAAAATGGACCCATAAAATTTAAATGTAGGCGATACCAAGGTTCAGTAGGCCAAGGCCAGTTAACTAAAACAGCCTTATTGGGTGACTTTTTATTTAGTAAACAATTTTCACAGGTTTTACCAATTTTTTCGATATCCTTGTCTAAACAAGGTCACCAAAAATATGAACGTGCCAAGCTTTTCATCTTAACAATACCCATGTGTGTGGCATGCAATTGTTCTATTAAACTTTGCCTTAAAACCTCAGGAATTATTATTCTATTATTCCATAATAAGCATCCTAATTCTACACTTAACTCATTTTTAATTTTGTAAAATGGTTTGTAACTCTCATCAAAATTGTTCCGCCAACCAAGTTTAACAAATTTTAAAACTTTCAACAAAAGCTTATCACGTGCCGTAGCCTCTTTCACCTTTTGAAAATTAATTGGGAAATCTATATCTATTTCTGAAAAATAATTTATAAAATTTATATCTACGTCATCCCAAGAATTTTCTTCAAACGGTAAAGGTAAACGAGACAACGAATCTGCGCGATTTTGCTCAGATCTAACAAATTTTATATCATATTGATAATTTAACAATATAACTGCCCACCTACGTAGTCGGTTTGCGAAAAATTGTGGTATATTTTTCTGTGGATGAAAAATATAACTCAGTGGTTTGTTATCCGTAATAAGACTGAATTTCGTAGCATATAAATATGTATGAAACTTACACAATCCGTGAATTATAGAAAGTGCCTCTTTTTCTAGTTGGCAGTATTTATGTTCTGCCGCAGACAGAGTACGTGAAGTATACGCGATGGGTCTTTCACGCCCGTCCGGCATCATATGCGAGAGCACCGCAGATACTCCGAAATCGCTAGCATCCGTAGTTAAACACAACGGTAATTCAGGGTTATAATGCACTAGAATATCAGCTGACGTTAACAATTGTTTAATTTGTGTAAAAGACTTATCACAATCGGGTGTCCATTCCCATTTTGATTTTGCTTTAAGTAGGTTATATAATGGATGCAAAATATCTGCAAGATTTGGTACAAATTTACCGTAATAGTTTATAAGTCCAATAAATGATTTTAATGCGGTAACATTAGTAGGAATAGGTGCATTATTTATTGCCAAGATTTTACTTTCCGATGTATGTAACCCTTCTTTGTCAATATCGTACCCTAAATAAGAAATTTTAGATTGAAAAAAACTACATTTCTCTATCGACAATCTAAATCCCGCGTTTTGTAAACGACTCAAAACTATTTCTAGCCTAGCAATGTGTTCTACACGATCTTTGCCAGTTATTAATATGTTGTCCAGGAAACAAACTACCCCGTCTAAACCCTGTAACAGCGTTTCTAATATTCTTTGAAATTTGCCAGGAATACTAGCTATATCAAATGGTGCACGGTTATATCGAAATAGACCTTTATGTGTTGAAATGGTCACTAATTCCTTGGATTTTTTGTCTAAATATATCTGCTGATATGCATTAGATAAATCTAGTTTGGTAAAATGTACTCCCCCTTGCAATTTGACAAAAAGGTCATCTATTCTGGGTAATGGAAATGGATCAATTTCAACGAAAGGGTTGACGGTAACTTTAAAGTCGCCACATAATCTTACAGAACCGTCTTTTTTTAAAAAACTGGAACAATTGGTGTGCCCCAAGGGGAATATTCAATAGGTTCAATAACCTCCAACTTGTGCAACCGATCTAATTCCTTTTCTACTTTTTCTTTCATAGCAAATGGTAATGGCCGTGCCCTAAAAAATTTTGGTGTCACATTTTCCGATTTTAATTTTATTGAAATGTCACCTTTCGTAAAAGTTCCCAAACCAGGAGAAAATAAATCTTTATATTTATTACATAAAAACTGTAAATCTCTTGGTAGTTCAATATAATTAATATGTGCAATGCTTAAATCAAATATGTTAAAAAAATCGCGTCCTAATAGTGGCGGTCCTCCATTTTTAATAATATATAAACATAAATTACAAGTCTTATTTTCATACGTTACTTGACATGTAATGTATCCCAAGGGTACAATCTTATCACCATTATACAAGTATATAGTAGTATATAAAAATTTTATCGGTAGGTAAACAGGTTTTACGTTTAAAATTTGTCATATAGAAATTCTCCGATATTACACTGTAACTAGCCCCCGTGTCCAAATTAAATGTAATGAAGCATTTTTTAAATTCCTGCTCCATTACTAAGATTCCGGATTTACACACGACACCAATGTGCACACGGCCCGCAAACCTACCCATCTCCCGTCTAGAGGCATGGATTTGCACACGACACTAAACTATACGCAGTTCTACGTCACCAGTAAGCGATGATTCTCGGATATAAAAGCCCCGCCGCAAATCAACATAATTCAGAGTGGATAATTCTGCCAATCTGTCTACAGCGTGCTGAGCTGGACATATTACAGTTTTGTACATCTCCCGACGCAAACACGACGGAACGAATGCAATCTGACCCTGGGTATCCTACAGCGTGTTGAACTGGGACCCCTCGAGTCGTTAGTCATTCCCCGGCGCCGTTTCGCCGCCAAAACTAGAGCGAATGAGCCTGACCTGGAGACCTCCTACAGTGCGTTGAACTGGGAAACTTCTTGAGTCGACGATATTCACCCGACGCCTGATGCCACTCCCGTAGCAACAACAAACGTCGCATCGCAATCGTTACACTCTCTCTCTCTCTCTCAGATAATAGAAAAATGTTGTCCTAAGAACCGTAAAAGATACGGACATATAACCTGTACCTGTATGTTATGTAACACTGCCACACATTACCTGTTTGGAGAAGTAAATAAATTGTTGATATTTTTATTGGGCTGTCTTATTAACTAATTTGGACCCTGATTAATCTCCGAACCAGCTACCCGACAAGAAACCGTTACATAATTTGGCGCCCGAGTACATTTTGAGACTTTAGTTTATTCCAGATAGCCCAAAAAGAGACGTTCACGAATGAGAGAGAGATATAAAGATATTCCAAGTCAAGAGAGAAAACGAAAATGAAAAGGATTTTGTGGTGGCAATCCAGACTACTATAATTGTAACCCCAGAAGAGACACGATTCCGAATAGTACCGAAAGTACGTTAAACGAACCAAATTTCAGACACAAATCCAGCTTACTGCATTAGAGACGATAGATGTACCGTCACATATGGAGCAGTAAAATAATTTAAATGTATGTCCAGAATCCTGAAAATACGTTAAAGAACCGATGTCAAGAAACAAATCCAGATTACTGCATTATAGACGATAGCTGTAATCCAAATTACTGCATCATAGACGGAAACCTGTACCGCCATATATGGAGCAGTAATAATTTTATAGATCCCGAATTTTCCAACCCATGGAAACCCTGTATCCCGCAACCGTAACGAAAACAAGTCCAGTAAAACCAGATTCATCCAAAATAAGTGATGAAGTCTGATGTCCAAGTGCCAGACCTGCTGTCACCCCTTCCTCCGACACCCGAAGCCAAAAGGCCGCCCGCAGTCCAAAACGTACCGTGCCAGATGCCGCCCCCAGTCCGAGACGCAACAACCAACCCTGATGCCGTCCCCAGTCCGAGACGTACCATCCCCGATGCCATCCGCAGTCTGAGATGTACCGCCCCCGATGCCGTCCCCAGTCCGAGAAGTACCGTCCCCGATGCCGTCCCCAGTTCGAGACGTATTATAGCAGATGCCGTCCCTGATGCCAACCCCGATGCCGCCCCCATAGGTTCCATGACCTATGGCATACTGATGAGAACATAATAAGTTCGAAACCGGTCTATGTCTGGTTAGGAACAGACAAATGATAGTTGGTTACTGATCACGATTTGAAGGTGTAATTCAATGCAGGTCGGGGTATTTGCCCGCTGAGTAGTTGTTTCCTTCAAATCCGATTTCATAAACAGTGAGTATAGCCCACTAAGGCTAGAGGTCGCCGCTCTTGGTACTTCCAAAAAAAGCAAGTCGCTATACGTCAGTGACATTTGTCCGACGTATAGTAGCATCTGACCATATGAGAGTTTACCTCTCACCGTCACTTCATTTGATTCAGTTTGTATAAGACTAGCAAGTTGACCACTATCATTTGTCTGTTCCATGACCTATGGCATACTGATGAGAACATAATAAGTTCGAAACCGGTCTATGTCTGGTTAGGAACAGACAAATGATAGTTGGTTACTGATCACGATTTCAAGGTGTAATTCAATGCAGGTCGGGGTATTTGCCCGCTGAGTAGTTGTTTCCTTCAAATCCGATTTCATAAACAGTGAGTATAGCCCACTAAGGCTAGAGGTCGCCGCTCTTGGTACTTGCAAAAAAGCAAGTCGCTATACGTCAGTGACATTTGTCCGACGTATAGTAGCATCTGACCATATGAGAGTTTACCTCTCACCGTCACTTCATATATATATATATATATATATATATATATATATATATATATATATATTTACTAAACGTAATTTCTCTCTGAAGCAACCCTCTATACATCCTTATTTCAAAAATAAGGAAATTGACCAGACTACAACAAATTGCAAGTCTGGCACGTTAAGTGTAATAATCACATATTACTACGAAACGCTGTAATTCGATTTTAGAGAACACCGACCGAAAGATTTATTCCTAATTAAAGGAACTCTCGTGTCAGCCACTACACACCACTTGCAGACTGCAGTTTCGAGCTGTTGGCTCTCATCAGTGCAAGGTAGGCATGCAGTGACTGGCAACGAGATTTCCGATGTATAGGTACATGTTCGTAGTCTTAAGACTGGCAACATGCAAAATAAATCGAAGGCGCCATCTCAGGCTAACCAATTCGATTGTAGTGAACAGCGACCGCTAGATGGCGCCTTCGATTTATTTTGCATGTTGCCAGTCTTAAGACTACGAACATGTACCTATACATCGGAAATCTCGTTGCCAGTCACTGCATGCCTACCTTGCACTGATGAGAGCCAACAGCTCGAAACTGCAGTCTGCAAGTGGTGTGTAGTGGCTGGCACGAGAGTTCCTTTAATTAGGAATAAATCTTTCGGTCGGTGTTCTCTAAAATCGAATTACAGCGTTTCGTAGTAATATGTGATTATTACACTTAACGTGCCAGACTTGCAATTTGTTGTAGTCTGGTCAATTTCCTTATTTTTGAAATAAGGATGTATAGAGGGTTGCTTCAGAGAGAAATTACGTTTAGTAAATACTCTGCCCTCTAGAAGCATACTTTGAACATTTGCTGCCCATCTCAGGCTAACCAATTCGATTGTAGTGAACAGCGACCGCTAGATGGCGCCTTCGATTTATTTTGCATGTTGCCAGTCTTAAGACTACGAACATGTACCTATACATCGGAAATCTCGTTGCCAGTCACTGCATGCCTACCTTGCACCGAGGAGAGCCAACAGCTCGAAACTGCAGTCTGCAAGTGGTGTGTAGTGGCTGACACGAGAGTTCCTTTAATTAGGAATAAATCTTTCGGTCGGTGTTCTCTAAAATCGAATTACAGCGTTTCGTAGTAATATGTGATTATTACACTTAACGTGCCAGACTTGCAATTTGTTGTAGTCTGGTCAATTTCCTTATTTTTGAAATAAGGATGTATAGAGGGTTGCTTCAGAGAGAAATTACGTTTAGTAAATACTCTGCCCTCTAGAAGCATACTTTGAACATTTGCTGCCCATCTCAGGCTAACCAATTCGATTGTAGTGAACAGCGACCGCTAGATGGCGCCTTCGATTTATTTTGCATGTTGCCAGTCTTAAGACTACGAACATGTACCTATACATCGGAAATCTCGTTGCCAGTCACTGCATGCCTACCTTGCACTGATGAGAGCCAACAGCTCGAAACTGCAGTCTGCAAGTGGTGTGTAGTGGCTGACACGAGAGTTCCTTTAATTAGGAATAAATCTTTCGGTCGGTGTTCTCTAAAATCGAATTACAGCGTTTCGTAGTAATATGTGATTATTACACTTAACGTGCCAGACTTGCAATTTGTTGTAGTCTGGTCAATTTCCTTATTTTTGAAATAAGGATGTATAGAGGGTTGCTTCAGAGAGAAATTACGTTTAGTAAATACTCTGCCCTCTAGAAGCATACTTTGAACATATATATGTATGTATGTATATATATATATATATATATATATATATATATACATATATATATATATATATATATATATATATATATATATATATATATATATACCAGGCACATACGAAAGAATTGGCCATTCTTTCTTTATTTTGTTTGAAGATGTTTAGTAACTTGTTTTATTTTGATGTTAAGTTAGTAAAAATTTTCTCTTTGATAGAATTTTGAAAATTTTTTTTGTAAAGAAAGAGGGGAGTGTAATGAAGGATTCTTTAAATTCCTGCTCCATTACTAAGATTCCGGATTTACACACGACACCAATGTGCACACGGCCCGCAAACCTACCCATCTCCCGTCTAGAGGCATGGATTTGCACACGACACTAAACTATACTCAGTTTTACATCACCAGTAAGCGAGGATTCTCGGATATAAAAGCCCCGCCGCAAATCAACATAATTCAGAGTGGATAATTCTGCCAATCTGTCTACAGCGTGCTGAGCTGGACATATTACAGTTTTGTACATCTCCCAACGCAAACACGACGGAACGAATGCAATCTGACCCTGGATATCCTACAGCGTGTTGAACTGGGACCCCTCGAGTCGTTAGTCATTCCCCGGCGCCGTTTCGCCGCCAAAACTAGAGCGAATGAGCCTGACCTGGAGACCTCCTACAGCGCGTTGAACTGGGAAACTTCTTGAGTCGACGATATTCACCCGACGCCCGATGCCACTCCTGTAGCAACAACAAACGTCGCATCGCAATCGTTACACTCTCTCTCTCTCTATCAGATAATAGAAAAATGTTGTCCTAAGAACCGTAAAAGATACGGACATATAACCTGTACCTGTATGTTATGTAACACTGCCACACATTACCTGTTTGGAGAAGTAAATAAATTGTTTATATTTTTATTGGGCTGTCTTATTAACTAATTTGGACCCTGATTAATCTCCAAACCAGCTACCCGACAAGAAACCGTTACATAAATGTAAATGGTACATTTTCAATCATTAATTTAATTACAACAGGAGATATTTTACAATCTAAATTATACAGTGCATAATCAGTTTCTAAAAAATTATGAGGATTATTTCTGTTAGAATGACTCTTTTTATTAACGTGAGAATTATTTATTTTGTTTACTTGTTTTCCATTTGGACACATCGGAGCTAAGTGCCCCTTTTTATTACAAGTATGACAAAAACACTCTCTATAAGAACACTTATCTGCAGTATGGTTTTTTCGTCCACACACGGAGCATTTGGCGTTCCCTGATGAAGGCCCTGATGGAGATCCCCGGGTGTACTTACTCCTACTGCTGGTACCACGTGACGTCGACGGACATGACGAATGATGAGCCTGCGTATATCCTTTTGACTGAGATTTGGTGTAAAGTATTTCAGGTTCCCTCTTTATCACATTTCTGTCAAACTGGGAAAATGGATGTCCTACTGTTTTGGAAGAAGCTATTTCAACTATTGTCTCAAATGTTACTGACTTTTTCTCCTCATATAGTCTATCTTTCACACTACCTGACTCATAACCAATAATAAAACGATTAACTAAGGCCTTTTCAATCTCCTCACTCCCATCAAATTGACACACAGCTACTAAACTTCTTAATCTCGCTGCAAATTCTTTAGGGGATTCTTGAGGCATTTTCCTCACCTCGAAAAACTTTTCGCGGCACGCAAACACTGAGATTACTGGTTTGAAATGACTGTCACTTAATTTCACTATCTCACTATACGTTTTATTTTCAGGTTCTGCGGGCAAACACATATTAAAAATCAGTTTGTATGCATCTTCATTTAAAAGGCTAAGCAATATTGCACGTTTGCGGTCTTCACTTTTAATTTCATTCTCTGAAAAATAATTTTGTAACCTACGTTTATACAGTGACCAGTCTGATTCGGCAGGAACGAATTCTTGTATATGTCCAGTATATGAAATTTTAAAATGTTAATCCAACCAATTTGGTGAAGAAAGAAAACACCTCGTCACCACTTTGTCATGTACTACACCTTGTTAGGTTTATAAATTACAATTTGGTAATTAAAATACACAACTACAATATGTATGTTTACTGTTTCTCAAACATATACCTTAAAGCATGTGTTACAACTGACTTAAAATTCCCTTCTTTAAATTGCCGCGCATGCGGTTTGTTAATACTTAAATTAATACATCACAACCCCCAAATCCAAAGCCAAGGCTGTGCGGAAGGGTGTTACACATTTCGAAAAATGCAGACATACATCCACCCACCGGTGTTGTCAATACCGGGGCTGGGGGTCGAACCCAGAGCGTGGTAGACAGTCAATCAGCATATTCGCTACTCAATATGCCTTAACCGACTGAGCTACCGCGCCGGTAGCCGGTACTGATTGACCTGATACATTTTCAAAGCACTTTGATTTCTCCTCTTCAAATATTCCATTTAAAAGGGTTGATGATAACTGAAACCCAGAAGGAGGGACATATATCCTGGTTTTAAATGTCAATCGCTTTCCGAACTTCTCTATGTTCACTGGACTTAAAAGAACAATTTGTTACAAAAATCTTGCCTAATTTTTTCTTTTTGTCTTGATATGTTCTTACAACAAAGGAGCTTAAACTAGTGCTACTACAACTACTACCACTCAAATTCCTGCTTGCTCTTCATTGGAAATTTTCACTTGGGCTTGTATTGGCTTGGCACTTAATTTTTTCACCTTCACTTGATTGATTTTTACAGGTTTCCCAGTGGTTTTAAAGCTTGTCGACAAGCTCTTGAATTACCTTATTACATTTTTTACATATTGCATGGTATCCAAGTTTACCCATAATTTTTTTTTTTTTTTTTGACAAAATGTTGCCCCGATTAGACATTTATTTTTAGTATATGTGGCACGTTAACGTTCAGTCAGTACTAAATATTAAACGAAGTTGAAAATTCTCCCCTTTTCGTATATAGTTGACTGGGATTTGCAAGTTTTAACAAGTTCCAACAAGCTCACAAGCGGCTTTTTGATTTGTGGAGCCAAATCGAAACAGTTTTTAAGCCATTTTTCAGTTTTTAACATAATAGGGTTTTCCCACTAATTTTATTTTAACATTTTATGTCGTGAAAATGATATAATAAAACATTCTCTTAATTTACAATAATTTACTTTTCTAATAAGAATTATTTCTAAGAAAATATCGTTAAAACAACTTGCTGATAATTTCAGGGCTTTTTAAAACGAGCATTTTTACGCGCCAGAATGACGTATCTACCCGGAAAACCAATGAGATTGTGTTAAAGGACGCTTTCCTCTAAAATTCTCAGAATTTCCTCTTTTATTGCTTGTACTGTGATTGGTCTAGAGCAGTGGACTTATACATATTGGCCAATCAGAATCCAGATAAAAAATGCCACACAAATTATTCGTAAAAGCGTCGGACGTTGATATTTTGTAGTTTGGTAACCTTCACCCGCTTCTGCACTGACGGTACACATCACATGACAGATGACCAACCTAAAACTTTATTTATATTTTGATGAAATATTTGTTTAGATTTTACAGCAGAAAACCACTGTTGTCATCTTTCAATATTAAGTGGTACTGTCAAAAATAATATTGAGGGAGCATTTTCACTAGTATTATTACACAATGGTACAAAACAAACTTTTTTAAGGCATTTTGATAATCCATTACAACTCATAATAATTAAAAAGTGCCATCAATAAATGGAGGTTATGTTTTATATTTTTCACGGCTATCTTATGCAACAATGTAATCGACTTTTAATTGGATTTCAGAGCGTTGACGTCACAACGCACTAATTTATGGCTGTTTAAAATGAACTCAATATTTTTCAAACTTTAAGTTTTTTTTTGTCACTATTAGTAAAATTAAAAAGATAATAAATATGCCATAAATCATTTTTTTACGTGAATTAAGTACTCCGGCAATAATTTTTTTTTTCTGAGAAAACCCTATTATGTATAGAGATTTTTTAATTATTTATTAAGAGAATACAATACAGAAAGTTAAGAAATTAAATAACCGTTTTTATTTAAAAAAATCGAAAAATCATGATTTTTATCAATCCCGCTTTTCACCATGTGAACGGCATCGATAGTTGGTGTACAAATTTTCACAAGTGGTTATAATCTAATATATGAGGGCTCTGGGCTGCTCTAAACGGTGAAAATTTTGTGAGGAAAAGGTAAACACTTGGGTATAAAATTACAATTTAAGTACTTTTAAATCACCTAATATTTTAGAGAATTTATCTTACTTCACTATTAACATGTACTACAAAGCAATCTTTAACCCGATAAACATTGAAAAAGAAGCAATAATTAAGACTCCTGAAAGATACGTACAATTTAAAACTGTCTGTTTTTAAAATAAAAATGTACCAAAGGAGTATGAATCTAACGATACTACAGGACGTAATTATTTTCAGAAAATAAGCTTGAAAAGTTTCTTCTTCATGCAAAAATTAAAAAACTAGTTAATTGTAAAACTTAAAACTTACTTGTATCACTTTCATTCCTCATCAGCTGAGTTCTACCGTTCTCAAAGGTGATAGCTAAGTTTGGACAAAAAGCATGCATATAACCATTTAAACCATTGTACCAATCCAGTCCCACTATCGGTATAGACTCAAACGTGGCATCATGGCATAAAATATTCACCCGCATCTAAAATATTCCAGCACAGTTAAAAAAATGTTTAGTAATTATCTTCCGCTATATAATTACCACAAAATTGCCTTGGTTGTCATACAGATGTACTTGTCCATTTTTCAAACTGAACAAAAGCAGTTTTCCATCAGGTGACCACTGGACACCTGATAGTTGAACTTGTTTTAATTCCTTGCCCCAGATTCTGTTTCCTCCAACACATCCGACAATAACTGCCCCATCTTCGTAGATTATACATATTTTCTGACCATCTGTACTCCAGGCCATACCGACAACTGTTGACTTTTTACGGTTGTTTATCATCTCTTCATACCATGCTCCCTTAAAAAAGTTCAAATTAAAAGAATTTCTCGAGCCACTTTCTACGTACTTACCTTATACAACATCCAAACAATTATAACCCCGTTTTGGTCACTAGTTGTCAATTTTTTATGAGATTCATTCCAGACAAGTACTTGTATATTTTCAGTGTGTCCTTCCAGTGTTTGATTCATCGACAGATTGCTTGTAGCTGCCAGTCCACGGTTCTTTGCACCTCCTTCATTATCGCTAACTAAAAGTAGTATAAAATTAAAAGCAAGCGTAAATTAAGCAACAGTTTTTACCGGAATCTAGTTTCAGTACTTTTAATAAACCACTTTCTCCTCCAACAGCTATGTAACCATCATGTTTATTCCATGCAATTGCATTAATTCTTGTATTGTTTGGAATTGCAATCTAAAAAGAATAGCATTGATAAAAATTAATTATTTATTTTTCAGTTACGTACCTTTTTACTCAAATAAATAAACATGTCAAAGAGAAATAACAAGTAAAATTTTAACACCCGCTATTTTTTGTTGATGTTGACAAGGTTGCTAGTTGCTCTGTTGCTATGACAATAATCTTAGTAGTTTAGTAGTAATGCGCAGTCGCGAGGACTATCGCCAGAAATAGTTACTTTCCATTCAGTGGCATTGATCTGATCTGATCCATACGTCTAAATGACCGATCACTTAATAATGGTCAAATACCTATGTTATGTATTGAAGCATACGCACATGAACTAGGTGAAGGCGGAGGTTGATTAGCTACCGGTAGTGTTACTCTCAGAAGTCTAAGGAAAGAGCGAGACTAAGAGCGGACATCGGACCCAGATAGCACCAGATAATCATAGAATACCCAGCAAACAAAACTTATTGATATTATATAACCTGGTAGTAATGGGTTACATTGACAGTATTTATTAATGTTATGTTAATATTATGACATTTGTTATAAAATAATAACATAATCATGTTACAATCTGTTGTTATGTTTTAGTAATATAATAATTTTATAACATTTAAAGTTCAGCCAATATAACAAAGTTATATAACAATGTATGGTTTAATAATATTTTTGTTACATACAAACTCTTATAATGAATATATAACTTAAATAACAAAAATTGTATAACTATTATGTTGAAGTTTGGTAAATTTATATTTAAAAACGTTTGTGGTAGGGCGGCAGACTCTGGCATTCGGCGGAGGGCGGAGGCCATTTTGCTCGTGTTGTGTTTTCACTAGAGATGGGAAAAGCGGTTCCACTCGTGTAGCGTTGCAAACGCGATCGCTCCAGAAAAATACCGCGACAAAATAACGTTACTTTGGAACGACGCGACAAAAATAAAATGATACGGCTCGCTCTGCCAAACGCGCTTATTGAGTTCAAGAGATCGCGTTTGTCGTGTAACGTGTGGTATATTCGGAACTCAAAGTTTTGGAGGGTAGGATATGTAATGTAACGTGATCTATTATATGCAGTCGCTTATTCGCACTTCGCCAAAGTACAAAGAGCGCTTGTTAATTTCTATAGTTACATGTAGATTTATTAGATTTTTGCATTTTCTTACTAAACAGTAAAAGTAAACACCAATAAAGGTTGTAAAAAATATAGTAATATAGTACACATTTATTTGTTGTATGAGTTATTATTTTATAATAGACTATATTACATAGACGTGTTTTGAACTTGGGTGGCCATTTATAAAATCGCAGTTTTTCTCGATATATATTGTTGGTATGTATTTTTATTTTATAAAAAATATAAAGAGTTATTTTGTTATTTTTTTACCAGGTAGGTACTTATAGGCAGGTAGAGCATTTTGGGTTGTGGCCCCCAAAAAAAAAGAATAAAGTCGTTTACCTTTTAGAATTGTTTTTCTAATAAACAAAAATCAGATAAGATAGCAATTTGCAACGATTTTTATTATTGTTAGAAAATTATACATATCTTGGCAACACTATAAACCTATGTTAGTATAGGGCCAATAACAGTAAAGAGCTTAACGTTAAGTTCTTTACTCTGGTATGGCATTGCATCATTCCACCTTGTCGCTGGTCAAAGTCGACAAACCTTATGGTCGTCGGTAACGTTGACACATGGTGTTCGCTCCGAGTAACCGGTTACTTTAGCATTTAATAGCGCGACTGTACGTTACCTAAAAATACCGCGACAAAATAGCGTTACAGAGATAACGACCCATCTCTAATCTCTAGCACAGAAAAAGAAACAATCAGAATAGAATCTCTCATTGGCGCGAAAAGTTCGCGCATCTACATCGCGCACTGTCAATCTCGGACGGAATTGTAAAATATTGTGCCAGGCCCGGATCACGGATTTCTTCTGTAACCGGATCGTCTGCGACAAATGGCGAGTGGCGTGATCTCGCCTCGTGATACAGTTTATATATCATGATGCCGCCTAACTAGTTAAGAAATATTGAAAATCTGAAACAAATATTATTTGTCTTCATCTAATGTTTCACAGGTTCTCTGAATCTCTACCGGTCCGTTCCTAAAAGGGGTAAAAAATATTGAGTACTGTCCTGAACTCGCCCAACAAAAGAATGGCGGAAATTTACAACACGAGATCAAAGGATTTTTTGCCGACATTCCCTTCTGATTGTTTCTTCTTCTGTGTCTCTAGTTTTCACTAAGTTAAGCTCAACATCCCAGCATCGTTATGTAAAAACTACAGTTGTCTTGTGCTCTTCGATTTAAATTTAGTTAATATTGGTGATCAGTGTGCATTGAAGAAGATAAGCAGGTATAAAATATATTATAATTTTTATGTCTATCAAATACAAATATGACTTTTTCAATTCTAACCTCAAATCAAAATAATAACCTCATATCAAAAGTTATTTAACAAAATAATTGTTGAAACATTAAAAAAGGTAAAGTCACTTAGTCATTTATCCTGTTACGAATCATCAATGTGTAGAAATTCAATTGAAAATGTAGATAATTAATATCAATCATAATTTTCCTGAAAATGATATTTTATTGAACTGAAAATGATATTTTTACCATTAAAAGCAGTTTTTCTCTAAAGTATTCCATATTCAGTTAATAAACGACATATTAAATTAGCTACTTTTGAAGTAACCATCACCATTTTCATTTTCAATGTTCTTATGTAATATTATAACTGAAGTTTTCTGAACTAAACTACCTACCTCTATTTGATGGTATTGTATTTTAAAAATATACATTATTATTATATTGATTCCAGAAAGAGTGGAAAGAAGCAATTCTTGAGATAATATTCTCAGGATACTAATTTATTTACTAACGAATGTGCCACGAAATGCTCAGGAAGGGCTATTGGAATAATTTAAAGCGTTGACCTGGAAGTTATCGCGGCAAAGAAAGGTGAGGAACTTTAACCAATAACTATATGAATATCTTATTAATATCTTATTAATATTGCTATCATTGTTTCAGAAGTTTTTGTTGCAAGTTTTTCATATGTGATGCAACACACAATAGAGCAGATATCATCAGAATGGTTTCGCTTAGCAAAACAGAGGCATAAGAGGGAAAATAAACACAAGGCATCTTTTGAGTGCAGAGGAATAACAACATTTGACACCTAGAGTCTGTAGCTGTAGGTTTCTGGAAAGCCAGTGTGTGTGCGTCTAGTTTGACTGGAAATTTGTTATACAGGTTTTTGCATAAGTATTCTTAGAAGCCACAAAGAATAGAACTCACCAATTTAATAAAAAAATCTAAATAAATCTTTGTTAGAAACTAAGTAATTTCCAACACATATTAAGCAGATAAATGAAAAATAATCTCGATTTATTGTTTTTTTAATATTGTTCAGTATTGTATGGAAATAATACAACTATTGCAAGTTTTATCCATTTTTACACCACCGAACACAATTTACAATTTTGTTCTACGTGAGTAATTATATTTCCATGACATTTACCTACATATAGCAAATTTAAAGTTTCGAAAAAAAAATTACAAATATGTTTTTTTAAATTTTGTGAATCTTGTGCCTAATCGAAGTTTGTCGACACATTTATAAAATGTCCTACCGTCTGGACTGCTTTGTATTGACAATGCTATCTTGATCTTGATTTTTTTTTTTGTCATAAATAGAATGTTATGCAACCACAGATAGCATATTTTGTGTTACAGAGATTGGATGAATATTTAAAAATTTCGTTTTGTATATTTTACACAGTATATCTAAATTCATGTCATTAATTTCGAGATGTAGTTTTGTGCCCAAAGATATTTTTAAAAAGTTTATATAGACAAGAATTTGAAATGCTTCCAAAGGAAGCTGCGGCCTGGGATGTAGGTCAATCGTGTCTCAGTACTGAAGTATGGGACCTAAATTTGAGGCATGACTATGTAGACCAAATTAAGAAGTTTTTTAGAAAAATTTGCGATTTAAATTTGGGACAAATAATTAAAAAATGAGCTGCCTCACATAATCTATCTTTTTGTGAAAATACTACTAGAGTGAAATTACTTAGAGAAGATAACATAAGTCGCACATCGCGTATAAAAGTTGGCATAATATCAGTGCCCCGTGCCATCCATTTTTTATTTAAATATTAATCAATGGTGGTAGGCAGTCTTAATGCCCATGCAGCTGTAAAAATAGCATCGTTACCTAGGTAACGAGCACGTGGTAACGATATCGGTCTCTGAGTATTCTATAACGATGTTATCTTCTCTAAGTAATTTCACTCTACTAAAATAATTTAAAAATCAATATTTTTTTCAGAACAAGGGCATATCTGCAGATTTAAAATTTTGTTGACAAATTTGAATTTTTTATTTATAAAATTTCAATAGGTTGTAATTTCGTAAAAAAATCAACATTTTTTGACGAGATGTGAAATCCTTTGATGAATAATGTTTGCTCTTATTCTGAAAATTACCTATTTTATAGTAGCTATGTCTTGAGTCCCATACTTCAGTACTGAGATATGGATAACTTAATTACACGAATTTAGATAAACTGAACATTATTTGGTACATTATTTATGTATGAAGTGAAGTGAATAATAAATCCTTTCCACCATTGTGTAGCAGATGATTTTTATTTTATTTATTTTTTTATAGTTTTGTTAACATGTGAATTTCTTCCAAATATAGATTTATAACTCTCACTGCTTTTTTAATAATTATTACTTTTCAATCCATTTCCTGGTAAATGGGATGTTTGACATGTTCAAAAATACATTTTTTTAGCGGTAATCTAGTTTTGCATAGTTCGTCTCGATAAGTTAAAATCCAATATAGAAGCATGCTACTATACCATGTGTCGCCTGGAATGTTTTATTCACTATGTAAATAAATTTAAATAGTTAATTTAAAATAACATGAAAAATTATATGTGTTTATGGAGTTTAGCAAATATGCGAAATTTCTGAAAATTCGGTAGCCTGCCCTGGGTCTAGGAACTCCTGTTTATTTTTATTTTTTTTTTTGTAATATGCATTTGACTTTTCATAAAAATACAATAGATTTTGGAGCTTATGAAAATATTTTCATTACTAACAGATACAACGAATTGAAATATTGTAATTTGTTAAATAATAAATTACAAAATTTCAGTTCATTGTATTTCAGTTAGTAATGAAAATATTTTCATAAACTCCAAAATCTATTGTTGTATTTTTATGAAAAGTCAAATGCATATGATAAAAAAAAATAAAAATAAACAGGAGTCCCTAGACCCAGGGGAGGCTACCGAATTTTCAAAAAATTTTTCGCAAACTGCTTCTTCAAAATTTTTTAGGGATCATTAGAGAAGTACTTCTCTAGATGTTATTTCCCATATTTCGTATGGGTCCCATGCGCCACAGACGAGAAAAAAAATATTGAAATTTCACCAGCCGCCACTGTGCAGCACACTGTATATTTGGTAACAGAAGTATATAACATTTTGATAAAATCATTGTTTTCGTTATATAATAATAATATTACAAAATCTTAAAGATTATACTGCCATAACATAACTGTTATATATATTTATATAACTGTTATTATAACTAGTTATATTAACGTTATATAATGTCTCAGTTAGTCTGAGTGGGAAATAGTAACATTAGCGTTATACCATTATTTTGTATGTGTTACATAACTCGTTACATTTAAAGTTGGTAGGGTTATATAACAAAAATATTTTAAATATATAACGATGTTTGCTGGGTATTATGTAAATCTCCCCACTGACATGTATATATCTGAATAATCGTATCATATTCATGGAATATAAGGGTTCCAGCGGAATATTCCTGGAATACCTATGCGTATTTTAATATTATAATGTTATTCTCACGGAATATTTCAGAATTATTCTTATTGGAATATATTTGATTTCATATTACAGACATATTCTAAGAATAATCGTTATGATGAGATAAATTTTGCTTGTTTACTTAATCATTATGTTGTTGGAAGCAACAATAAACAAATATGATCCTTATTTGGAATTTGCGATAAAGAACAGACATCACAATCGGGATAAGGACCTGGATATCTCAGTACATAAAATAAATAGAAAAATGGATGTGCCTTTTAGGATTTCCTATATTAAGATGTCCTCAAGGCCATTTTAGTACATTCCAGAATATTCTTTTATGGATATGTCAATGGACTATCCTGAATAGGTTCCATTTTGGTATTAACTATATCGATTAACATCGGAATTAAAAACGGATATACGATAAAGATAACCTTAAAATCTCCTTAAAATGCACCCTAATATTATGTCTCTAATATATTTAAATAAAGCGCCATTTTGATTTCCGACCAGCCAAACTGATCAAAGCAAATACCCTAAACCACAGAAAAGGTAAGCTCTTATCCTTCTTGGGTAAGCTATAAAGAAGCGAAAGAAAGGCTTCACGGCAGGACCGAATGGGCAGATTTCTAAATTCACCGGTTAATCGCACCGGTAAGCAATAACATTATTTCATTGGTTATTTTGAAAAAGAGAGCCAATCAGCTTCGTATTTTGTCCACCGGGTGAGTCCACTGGTGAATTTAGAAAAGTGCGGAATTTGAGCAAGATTGGAATTTGAGAGCGGATGTCCAATATCCGCCATAGCCGTATTTCTTTGGCACTCGGGAATCGATTCCGCTCGAACCAAGTGAATCAATGTTGTTTCTTTGGGTAAGTGAACTTTACCCCTTCCATAAGAGTTTCTGATCTAGTTCATTTCTATGTGATCTAGCTTTTTAGTTGAATCAGATATATCACTTCTAAATCAGTACGTCATAAAATAGGGTTATGGGTCTATTATGCCCAATAATTATTATTTCAATCGTTGCATTTAGTGTAATTAACTATGGTTGAAGTTTAAAATCGTAGTATAGATACAGAAGCAATCTTAGAATCAATTTTAAATTGTAATAAAAATAGAAATATAGCAAAATGCACAGCTTATGGCTGTAATGTTCGCAATTGGCGCCTGAACCCGATTAAAATGATGTTTCTTTGACAAATATTTATGATCTGCTCTAAGTGATACGTAAGTGATTTGAAACTGATATAAAATTCACCAAAGAAATACGGCTCATGTTATAACCGCCCCTTCTGTCAGCTGTCACAACACAAGCCATCCGTGTTTACGTTGTGTGATATGGTATTTTATGATTTTTGTGATCTTTTCGTTTAATTTTCGATAATTTACTATTCTGTTATTGTTTCTTTACGTATTGGGATTATCAATCTAACGTGTTAATATAGTTATTGTGCATTTTTGCGAACGTTTCGTGTGTATAAACTTATCTATCCCTGGGCTATTGGGTTTTATTTTTAGTGTTTTCAATGGGCCCTAGAGGAAAGGGGTGTGCTTATCGTTCATGTCCTTTCAGGACAGGTGAACCAACTAGCTTTTTTGTATTTCCAAAAGATCCTGAAAGGTACGTATATATTTATATCACTGAAACAGCTAGAAAGTAGTATTAAGGTTACTTTATGCAGCCGCAAATAAGAAATAAGGAATAACAATAAGAAATAACAGTAACAAATAAGAAGTAGATCCCTTACAATCTTATTGGGTAATTTATACAGCACAAAATAACAAATAGTAAATAAGAATAAGAATAAGAGTTGGTTTACTTTCAACTTCTTATTTATTTGTTATTTCGCGCTTGCGCACAAACGGGATAGCGGGAAGCAACACCATGAAAACCTTGGAAAACCAAGATTTTTTCTTCCTTTTAATAATTGCCATTACAACACTGGTTGAACTTTCACTTTTAATAGTCTTAAAATATTTAGTACACAAACTCCTAAACAAATGTGTTTTCCAAATACATGTGCAACAAGCTTATTTCTTATTTTTTAAACGTGTTGCATAAATGTCCTAATTTTCCTTACATATTATTTGTTACTGTTATTTCTTATTGTTATTCCTTATTTCTTATTTGCGGCTGCATAAAGTAAACTTTAGCTTTACTAATTAACAAGGAAAATGTTCGTGTTTCGCTATGGGTTCGTTAACTAAAAAACTAACATCTCTACACTTTTCTTTATATGTATATAGGTTAGTACTTGAAAAGAGGCAATATTAAATGAAACATTTATCTATAAATTGCTACTGCGAATTCTGAGTAATCTTGAAAGTGTGATTTAAAAAGAACATTTTTATAAAAGCGATACGGTTTCTTGGCCTACCATGCGAACATTTAAGTAGTATAAATATAATTATTTAATAGGTGCATTTTGTCTTTCCAGGGCTGCAATTTGGCTGAAAGCATGTTTAAGGCATGATCTACTGGATAAAGACATGGGCAGGCTGCATAAAAATTACCAATTATGTGAAAAACATTTTGAGGACAAATATATGCATAAAGGTGAAACACGTAAATGTTTGTTTGATCAAGCCATCCCAACAGTTTTTCCCCATAATTTAAAACAAGATGCTACTGACAAATTTACCAATGTTGTTCCTTCTCTGAAATAAGTAAGGACTGAAATCACCTCTATTGAAAACCCCTTCGACATAGCAGGTACTATATATAGTTTATTTTAATATTGCTATTAAGTTCCTTCCAAGAAGAACTTGGGTCTGGTGCACTTTAGGTATCTCCGATTTTTCAAATTTTCTTACAAGTAATGCATAGAATATAGCAAATAGAGCACATTTAAGCAAACAAATTTATGGATGAACCATAAATTGATGAGAAAATAAATGTGAAAGTTACGGGTCTACGGGACTAGTTAGTGACAAGGGGTGCTGGGTGGACTAACAGTGGATTGTAAAGGTGTATAGGGAGCCGAAAAGTATTGGTGCATATATTTAAGTAGTATATTGTCCTTGCGCTATATAATTTTCATAATGTAGTAGTATATTGTCCTTGCCCTAATATATGCACTAATACGTTTCGGCTCCCTAAAATTTATGATTTATGTGTGAGCTCTGTAAAGTTAGGTTAGGTTAAGGTTGTGTTATGTTCCTTTTTTTTTAATTCTGAAAAGCAACGTTGATTACGAGGCAATTGCAATACTTTATTGTGATAGTACTTACTTTCATTTTCATGATTTACAATCTACTGTTATTCCACCCAGTACCCCTTTTCGCTCCCCGGTCCCGTAATTTTCACATTTTTTTTCTCATCAATTTATGGTTGATCCATAAATTTTGTTGCTTAAATGTGCCCTATTCACTATATTTCACTATAAAATCGGAGATACCTAAAGTGCACCGGACCCGAATATATAGTTATTTATGTGTACTGGAACTTTTGCTCATTATCCCAAGTAGCCAAGTAATTAAATTGTTAGATTTGATTTTGTTAGTTACGTGAATTATAATTTTAGACGTGTTGAAGAACCTGGAACAGGTGCTGTGGTATGTAGTTGCCATTTCGTAGATGGAAAGAAAGAAAATGGCCCTATATTATTTATATTTAATGAAGAAAAGAAGCTTCGTCCACATTACTTATCATCCTAGAAGAAGAAAAAACGAAGATTGACACGTAAGATGGAGAACAGAGAGGAAATTGAAGAACACACGTTAGGAGTTGATGAACCTTCTACATCGAAAACATTTTCAGATCAGCCAAGTACTTCAGGCGAGGGGTGGTCCACTCGTAAATCTGGTGTACACTCTTGGGTTCAATCCGTTAAATCTCGATTCAATATTTGTTAAATCCCAATTCTTTTTTTCATTCTATTAAATCTGTTAAATCTTATTTCAATCTCTTCAATCCCAGCCAATCTCTTCAATCACATTCGAATCTTTTCAATCTCATTGCAATCTCTTCAATCTCAGTTCAATCTTAAGAATGCGTGTGCGTCTCCCCTTCTCTTGAGAGGAAACAGATAGTTATTTGAGGGGAAAGAGGCACTTGGCAGTGTTAAATGACCCTAGATACCCAAGTTGACATAAATCTTATCCTCATTTAGATTTGCAGTCTTTAGAAATTGAAAAAACCTTTGTGATCTTTGAGAAACAATTGCACTGAGGAACACAGTATTTACAACTAAGTATTTATTATTGAGAAAAAATGTTCTTTTATTTCTGCCTTCTACACAGTTTATTGAAAAATGTTATTTGAGTAAACAGCAGAGAACTCTCATATAATCAAAATCTAATACGATATCCGGTTGATCAATCGCGACTGCCACCTCGCGCCTTAACCAACGCGGCTATCGGCTATACCCAAATAACATTTTTCAATAAGTATTTATTATTGCAAAAACTATAAGAAAAATGTGTATAACGTACACAAATTTATTTTAACCTTGACAAGGTCAACTCAACATGTAAACATCTGTAAAATTCGGTGCTAGGCTAGGGTTTTATGACTAATGCGTTACCAACGGAAATTATTTAAACAAAATTATGAAAAGAAGGAGATCCGCGGGAATGCGCCGCGCATTCTTAACTCGTACTTGTGACAGTCTGTAATTAATGAGCTCGGGAACTCGCCGGTACGTGTATTAAAGGCAACGGTCGCTCGCGTCAGTGTTGCCAGGTCTAGTAAAATTGAACTAAATCTAGAGATTTTTTTCAATTTAGTGAAAACTTTTATGAAAATGCCTATTTCTAGTGATTTTTGGTTCGTCAGATTTGTTGCCCTCTAGCGGTTCACATTACATTCTAGTTGCGAACCATTTAATACACGTAAACTAAGTCCGGAAACGAAATAATTAGACAGAGAGAGCGCTGATATCGTATGAGTCATTATATTATAGCCCAGAAGACAGAGAAAACTTTATATAGTAAAATCTCCAAAAACTTGCAAAACGAATAATTATTTTTTTAACGAGTTCGTGAAAGTGTATAGAATAATGTCCTGAAAAGTTTACATTCCGCTCAGATACAAAACAGAAAAAAAAAGAGTGAAAAAACTATTTTTTTTCATCAATTTTTTCATAATTTTGAAATTAGTCAGGGTAAGAAAAATAAAAATACACGTGTTTCTGAACAAAAAATGTCCTAATAAAATTTTGAAAAAATGGATGAAAAAATTTTTCTTTCACTTTTTTTAATGTTCTGCATCCGACCGAAATGTAAATTTTTCAGGACATTATTCTATACACTTTCACGAACTCATTAAAAAAATATAATTTTAAAAAATTTTGGAGGTATATAAATACCTTCAACGACTGGGCTATTATATAGAACTGTGAACTCTATTCTAGATAGAAGGGAAAAGGGAAAGGGGCCATCCATAAATGACGTTACGCCAACGTCAGATTTTAGACCCCCTCCCCCCCATTGTCACGCTGAGTTAGACTCCCCCAAAAAAAATTACGTCACGCTTATAGAGACCTTATGTTTTGCTCTTATGTTTTTTTCGATTCCGTTGTTTTAGTCCAAAAAATTTTTTGATGAGCGGGAGGGGAGAATTTTTAGTCCGAAGATGAGTGGGGGGGGGTAAATAAAAAAAAATCGTTACGTCGCACTGAGTCCGACCCCCCCCCCTCCCCTTATCACACTTAGTCACGTAATTACGGAACCTTTTTATGGCAAAAAATTGAAAAAAAAAAAACAGTTTTCTGACCTTCGAACTTTAATGTACCTACTGTAGAGACAAATTGAAAACGTCTACGGCCATGATATAAAATGCACTTTGTTCCGTTGCAAAATATTCATTAGTTTTTGCAATTAATTTAAAAAATAAAAATTCAAACTGTTATATTAAAAGACCAAATTAATATTTTAAAATTTTGCTTTGATAAAAACTCTCTATTTGATGTACATTTACATAATCAAAAACAATGTTGCAAAAAAATTCAAATTTGCGATTTTTTTTCGCAAAATATCAATTTTACAACTTAAACAAATGCAAATATTTCAGTAATTTTTGCATAAAATTTATTGCAGTCAACAGTATTTCAATTACCATAAAAAACATGAATTTTAAAAAAATATGTTTTACACTACTATGCTCTGGAACCCAGATTTGAATAATTTGCGTATTTTGCGATTACGGCGTAATCTGCACATATTTTACCTTGAAAATTTAACTGAATATTCTTCAGTATATCTGTTATCATTTGCTAAAAGTGGAATGTCTCTATATATAAATGGGCCATGGAAAAAACAAACGAGAAACGCCAGCTCCCAAAAAATCCTGGAGTTAGTCGGGATTTGAACACACAATCTTCCGATTATAAAGGTAAAACCACTGAACTCTACTATAATAAATGGAAGGCCAATATAGGTATATGCGCGTGAACAAAATACGGCAATTACGCCACAGATTAAAACTCAAAATATAAAGCCACGCGTCGACGCAGTAAAGAAATTGATGTCTGTGCTTGAACCAAACGTCTGTCTACGGAAGTTATGCGCTGACGCGATTTCTGTGTTTTATTCGTTTCCCATAGATTCCGTAGCGTAAGTCTTGGATTAGATGTAATTTCCAGAGTCGGTGTCACTCATTTTATTCTTTGTTTATTTCTGTCATTTATGTAAAGTTGTTATAAATTGATTATTTTGTGAAATATATTTTGTGAATGTTATAAACAGTTAATTGAGACAATATGGTGCAATCTTGTATGGTACTGTGTTGCAAGAATTGTTGCAAAGTCCCGGGTTTTAAACAGTTGCAGTAACAATAAGACCGGCCCTGACGTATTTTGTAGTGCGATTGCGCTTGGCTTTAAGGTCGCCATACTTGCGCGAGGTTCAATTTCACGTAAAAATTGGTATAGATATTGACCTTCCATTTATATAGTAGAGTTCAGTGGGTAAAACAGATATCGTTGCGCTACGGTGCCACTTTAATATTTGTTACACGAACTTTGTATAAATATTTCATGGTAATACGATATGTAACAACTTACATGATTGAAGTCGCAAATTTGAATTTTTTTGCAACATTGTTTTTGATTATGTAAATGTACGTCAAATAGAGAGTTTTTATCAAAACAGAATTTTAAAATATTAATTTGGTCTTTTAATATAGCTGTTTGAATTTTTATTTTCGTTAATTAATTGCAAAAACACTAATTAATATTTTGCAACGGAATAAAGTGCATTTCATTAAGGGTAAGAAGTTGTACTATTTCTCACGATATCGTGGCCGTAGACGTTTTCAATTTGTTTTTACAGTACTTCGAAGGTCAGAAAACTGATTTTTTAAATTTTTTGCCATGAAAATGTTATTAACAATTAAAATTTCATTCTTTGCTTATACGCACCTTATAGGGGATCTCATAACAAAGATATTGACGGATCGAACTTTTTCTACGATCTTTAGAAGCGGAGATATAAGCCCATTCTTGATTATTTTGTGGCCCTGTTGATATTATTTGAGTATTTTATTTGTAAGAGTGAATAATATATATTATTATATTGTTTGTTTTCTATGTTTGGATCGTTTGTATGCTGCGCATATACATTTTATGACATTTTTAGTGAAATGAAACGTATTACCATATGCATCTCTTTTTTATTTGTTATTTCAATAAGTATCCAAATCATTTAGTAGAAAATATAGAATAATAATATATTTTTATTATCAATAATGCACTTCGATGACTTTTTATAATTAATATTAGCAATCTAATATTACACCAATAAGTAGAATAATCCAAATTCAAAACATTCAATCTCAGTTCAGTCTGTTCAATCTCACTTCAGTCTTTTCAATCTGTTCAGTTTCACTTCAATCTCGATTTAATCTGTTAAATCTCAAATCAATATCGCTTAAATCTTTAAATCATCATTCAATCCTTTTCATGGAGTGGACCACCCCTCGACTTCAGGTGTGCAAAGCTCACCACATTTGGCATTCACAGACGTGTACGAAACTCCGTCTACTTCTAAAAGCAAATCGACGCAAGGAAGTGATCCATTGTTATTATCTCCAGTAGCCCTTCAGGCTGAAATATATCTTTTGCGAAAAAGATATTAAAGAAAAAGTGAGCGGTTAAAAAATTTGGATAGACTGTCATATGCTCATATTAAAGATAATGATAAACTTATCTTACTATATACCGGCTTACCAAACGCTGTAATTTTTGAGGCATTGTATGAATTAATAAAAGACGGAGATTGATTATTACCTGAAATGGAGAGTAGAGAATATATGTAAGACAAATCAGCTGTTGTTAACTTTAATGAAATTGAGGCAGAATTTTCCACATGCCAATCTAGCTTTTCGATTTAAAATATCAGAAGCAACTGTCACAAATATAATTTTTACTTGGTTACAAGTCTTGCATCAGATTTTGTATAAACAATTAATGAATGAAATTTCGTCAAGAAAAAAAAAATAAAACATGCTTACCGAATTGTTTCAGTACATTCACAAATTGCAGAGCAATTTTAGCCTGCACAGAAATATTTACAACAGATAGTAGATCATCAATGGAAACACAAAAACTTACATATAGCTCATAAACACCGTAACACTCAGCCATATGCATAGTCGTTCGCCAGCGACTCGCTGAAGTTTATCTCGGCGATTCTCTGGAGGATTCGCTGGTGAAAGAACAGAACATAATTTGCATTGCATAGTCGTTCTCCCTTCGCTCTCCGTTGGGGTGCTTCGCCGATGGCTTAATCATGCTCAAATCGTTTGTTTACATCAAACACACGTTCTATAGCAGCACTGAGCACGTGTTGGTTAGCGATTAGTTGTTAAATAAATAGGAATAAGGCACTTAATTATAATTATTTTTAATAATCTAGTAAGTATATATTTATTTGAATTATCATATACCATATTCTATTGAGATTTACTTCATTATTTGTGTTTTCCACAAAAAAAAAAATTATATTATGTTTCAATAAATTGGTGACATATTATTATAAAATATAGGTATACTGTCTTAAAGTAAATATAAAATGACATTACTAGTTGCACACCTTATACAGTGTGACAGACACACTTAAGATGAAGATATTCTTACATTTTTATTTTTTTTCTGATTTGAACCAAATTTTACTGAAGTATATAGAACGAATTAATATCTACTTTATTGACAAAAAAAACATTCATCTCCACAAATTCAAAGCCACCTGCGGTACCAAAATAAGCCCAAAAATCAGTAGGCATTTTTCGAATTTTTTATTTTGATTAAATTTTGGACTTAAGGTTTTTGGACAATTCCGAACAATTTTCGTTAATAAAATTTTCCTATAAAAAAATGCCTAATATGATTTAATTTGATTCTCTTCCTGGAAAGTATACAGAAAATATCTGGGAGATGCTATTGCCCATCTCCAGCACGTCGCCACCACTTTACCAAAACTTGTTTTAATGCGCATGCGTAATGTTGTCGGCGACCAACTATGCATTCCAATTCTCATCTGGCGAACGGCAAAACTTCAGCTAGTCACTGGCGAACGACTATGCATACGGCTGTAAAATGTCTCGTTTGTGTTGCGCCAAATGGAGTAATCACATCTTTAAGTGATTCATATCCTGGTTCCACTTCTGGCAAAGAAATTGTTCAGAACTGAAATTTTGACTCTGATGGAAGCGGGTGATTTAATCCTAGCAGATAAAGGCTTTTTAATTAGTGATATTTTGCCATCGGGTGTAGCATTAAATATTCCTCCTTTTTTAGAAACTGTTCAATTTACTTCAGAACAAGTGAAACAGGCTGAGTGTATTGCTAGAGCAAGAATACATGTATAAAGGGCAATACGTAGAATGAAATGTTATAGTATTTTAAATTTTATTCCACAGAGTTTAACAAAACATGCTGATATGTTTTTAAAGTTGTTGGTGCTTTAACTAATCTACAGTATCCACTAATAAAAGAGGTAGAAGAATATTTTGAAATAGACTAATATATTATTTTTCTGTCCAAGTTATGAATATAGATTTGCAATCAAGTGTTGTGTGTATAGAAATAAAATGTTTTAATTATCTATAACCTACTTTTTCTTTCATATAAAACACTTGTTGATTTCCAATTAATTTTAGAATTATATAACCATGTAGATATTAAATTGAATGTATCAATACCTCTAAAACGATACATTCAATCATCGGCAAGGTAACACAGCAGGCTAAGGCGAGTGTTGTGGAAAGCACGCTGGTCAGACTGTTTGCCGTGATTTGGGTTTCATCCCCAGCCCTGACTCTGGGCGACAATGTCGGTAGGTAATAAGATCTCTGCATTTTCAAATATGTAAACCCCCCCCCCCCCCCCCTTCCAGCGGCTTTGGAGTTAGGGGTCTAATATATGTGGTGTGTTGTTTATTAGTAGCGTCTATAAAAGTTTCTCAAAGATTTTAATGGCTACAAAAACTTTGTTTAGTTAACATTTGAACACTATCAAGACAAAGTTTTTAGACATATAATTATACTGAAAAATACTTTTTAAATTACTTTTATTACATAAAATTCAGCTGGGAATGTGACAAAACAAAAAATATGTTATTAATATGCTAAATACATAGTAATCATATTATATTTTATTATGAAACTAATTGTATATAACACAACAGTTACTGATGTGCGATATATCTACTTAAAAATACAGACTAAACTCTCTTGATATTTACAAAATATAGCTAGTTTTACATCTATATTTACTATTACCTATCTCATACTGATTATATATGGCACTAATTTTTTTATATAAAAGTCTTTTAAAATACCAATATTTGGAGCCCACTGTTCGTCTTTTTCTATTAAAAATATTTCAGTTTCTTCCCGTGTCCATATAGTTAAATAACATTTGTTTTTTTTGACATATATAAAGAAGTCCCTGTATTTGATGACAATAATTAAGATTAACTATGGCCGTTTCATTTTCATAATAAACAATATAATTTGTATCACTTCGTAAACAATCAGAAAGTGACAAATTTCTAAAATAAGGGCACTTCACTTCTATAATAGCATCATCGCTACCATCATCGACTATCCCATCAGGACTGGCTCCTAAAAAACCGCACTCGTGTAACCACAAGCCTGAAGGTAAAACATCAAAAGTAGTTTTTTGTTTAAAATCTTCTATTGCTATAACTTCATTATACTTTCCCCATTGCACTGTTTTTACAGAATTTAAACTATAACGATGGGGGAAACTTATTTCGTCTGCAAGCACCTAGTATACTACCAAATTTACTGGCCGTTAAACGATACTTGCGGGCGATCATTTGAGGCGTGTCCTTCTGTGTATTGTTTAATTAAATTTCTTTTCCATATTTACTGCAACTTTCTGAAGAAAATATGTTTCCTTATTTTCAGCATTTATATACTCGGAAGAAAATAAAATTTCCTCATGTCAGGTACAATACTCAATGTCTCTACCGAAGGAGGTGCTTGTAAAAGCCATGTAAATCCTACTTTGTTTTACCCAACTTTTTTTTTAAACCTCGCTATTCCTTCCTCTGGCGCATTTCTTTTTACACCACAAGTAGCTTGTGAAGGATATATGTTAGATATTTTTTTTCCTGCAATTCGCTGTGCTTTCGTACATTCCATGAGCAGGAAATGTCAGTAACACTGATATTGTAATGACCATGTAATATTAAAGCTGCCGTATGATGACAAATAACTTGCCCTCTAGGACATAAGCATTTGGCATCTATAATTTTATCTGAATCTATAGAAATACCTACAAAATAAATATTAGATTAAATACTTGATATCACAATTGTTTTTATATAACAAACCTCAGCAGGATAAAACTTTTCTTTTTCGTACTAACCAATACATTTTCTTTTAAAATGGGAGGCTGAACGCTACTATCGTAAACCATATTGATGACGTGACCACTTTTGAACGCATTTCACCCCTTTATACCCAGGTAGCAAGGGTACGTTATAATGGCGTCAAAATCGGGTGATTCTGGTCAAAAAGACGTCAGGGCACTAAAAATCGACGACACAATGACGTCTTATAAATGACATTAAAATGATGTGCTACACATCACGTCATATTGTCGTCTTTTTTCGGTGTTTAATTTATTTATATTTTATCGGATTACAAACTTTAAAACTCGCTAATGGCATTTTGTTATCGTAAGCAGAGTGTAAAGTTTAAAAAAAAAATAAATCGTTTAAAAAAAAATAATTGCTTATTGTTTTTTTTCAATTTTAGGTCTGTTTTAGACCATTAAATATTCTATTTATGTTGTAGATGACGATATTACACCTTTACCGTTTTTTCTCCAACACGCTTCCCAGGTTTGTATAAGTACCTCAACTTAAAACTTTAATTCTTAAAATAGTTGACTCCTGACTTCCCCTCCACCGCTCATCAAATTTGAGATAAGGAAAATTTTTTTTTCGGATTTCTCCCTCTCTGCTCTTCAATTTCGAGATCTGGGGAAAATATATTTTTTTTAACGAACCGCCACTAATACTAATTAATGCAATAATTACATTGTTCAACAACTACTCGTACTTCTCAGGTGACACTGGTGACAGTTTAATTAAATTAAATAAGTTCTTCTTAATAGTTATAAATAAATAAAAATACTAGTAACTCGAAGCGAGAACCTGAAAGATTTTCATATATTTTAAATAAGGCAAGAAATTCAATTTCACATAATAAAGACTTCATTCACCACCATAAATACTGTTTTTAGCATCCGAAATAGCGGTCGCCAAGCTAGTTCGGTTGAAGCGTAAAGGTGTATCTACAACAACAGCCATTTTAAATTTTCTAAATCTACTCTATAAGAACTTAGATCAACACCATAAATGCGTTGGCATCTTTTTGGATCTAAAGAAAGCTTTTGATTTGGTGAACCATGAAATACTTATTAATAAGTTAGAATACTACGGTATTAGAGGTAAGACGTTAGAGTGGTGTAAAAGTTACTTAAATAACAGAAGGCATTATGTATATGTGAACAACTGCAAGTCTGATCATTCGGAAACCAAGACAGGTGTGCCCCAAGGTTCTATCCTTGGACCACTTCTATATATATATGTGAATGATTTCTGTATTAATAACTCTGTAATGTATGCTGATGATACATCTCTTTTAATCTGTCAACCTAAAGTAGAGGAAGTAACTAGAAATGCTAACATACAACTGCAAGAAGCTCATGACTGGTACAAAAGTAACAAATTCTAGCTTACTGAGATTCAATGTTTCTAATAAGACAATAGTCTGTTAATAAAAACGGAGGCTGTATCATTGGAACAAAAGAATAATATAAAATTTCTGGGGTTATGGGTATCGAATGACTGTTCCTGGCATTCACATGTTGAATCTGTGTGCAACAAGGTTGCTTCAGTGTGTTACTGTATAAATCAATTACGTAAACTTGTAGAGCAGCCTGTACTCTTAATGTATTATTATGCCCACTTCCACTTCGTGATCTCATACAGTGTTATTGCCTGGGGTGGATTGCCTGAAAGCAAGAGAGTATTTAAAATGCAAAAAAGAGCAATCAGACACATTGTAGGAGTGAATCCAAGAACCAGCTGTTATGGAGTTAGGCATTCTAACGTTACCTTGCATATATATACTACAGTTATTAACATATGCAAAAGCTGAATTTAATAGGCTGAATCAATTAAGTATGAACCACAATTATAATACAAGCAATGATCTACTATTAGAAGTTCCCCAACATAATCTATCTCTATTTGAAAAAAGCCCTGAATATCTTGCTATCAATATATATAACAAGTTGCCTAATGGCTATAAAAATTGAAATGATAAAGTATTTAAACAACAAATAAAAACAATAGGGTTCCTATACTCTAGCTAACCCCAACTTAGTTTCCAAATTTGACTACGATCAGACTTTCCATTCTTGAGTTATCGTGACTACAAGAAACGTGACGGGTGGAAGAACGGACAGACAGACGGTCATTTTAAAAGTTGTTCAGAATTCAATTAACAGCACGATATCAATTTGTTTCTCTATGATCGATATTAACGGTTTTAGAAAAGTTCCTGGCAAATACAATATACTCTTCGTTTATGGCGAAGAGTAAAATAACACATTTTATAATAATTATAGGGTAACCGTTCAGATTGTTCCTGTTAACTATGTAATGTTGAATTACCCAACCGATTAATTATCCACACAAATTTAATTTTCATTAAAAGTGTCACTTACCATTTACTGTATTTTATTTTAGCTATGGAAATATATATGAACCACAAAGCACTTCTACCAATATCAAAAGAAAGACGTATACCCTACCTAATATCTGCGTTTCTTCTGATGAAAATTCAAATAATGAAGAATTGACAATTAATACTTTTGATGATGATTTTAATTACACTTTTAACAAAAAATTTAAAGCCAACAAACAGTTCATAATTTGTAACAGGTAACAGATTAATTTACCCATCCGATTTAGATACACTTTTGTCCCGAAAACGACAAATTCTGTGGAAGACAAATATATTTCTGATTCGGTCACAGATGTATACTTTATGGCACTAATAGAGGGAAGAAATACAAAAAAGTCAGTGTCTGTATTTTCCGTGGAATCATTTATTATTAACTTTATAGAGGGTGATAATGCTTTTGCAAATGGAATGTAATATTTTTTAAAGTACAACTAACATACCAGATAAAGATATTGTAATATGTCCTCTTGTTAAGTGTCAACATTTCCGTGTCATTATAATTGTTAGAAAACTACAAATCATATACTTGGACATGTAATGCATATTCAAAAATTAAAGCTACAACTTTCTTAATCAATGATTGGAAATTATTTGCACCAACTGATTTACCAATGCAAAACGCATAAGGTCCTATTTATTTGAAATAATGAGAGGAAAAAATATATAAATATGAATCATCAATTTTCTCATAATAAAAATACAGTATGGAAGGCAGTACGGGACGCATCGATAATTATTGGCAATATTCATTACCAGTGTCCAAGTAAGGCCAGCACTATCGACTTTTTAAATACTCTTATTAATAACTATTGGAAGGACACGATATCAACTTGCTTTTTAGGGGACAAACGTAATAATATTTATGGGGAGATGATATTGTGTTCTCAATGCAATCATTGGTATCATAAGAAATGTATCGGTCGAAGGTAAATTACCTAAATATTATAAATGTAAGACGTGTCAAAAAAAACGTAATATGTAGTTTTTTGGTTAATAATACAGTAAAGATATCATTAAAAAAAAATCAGGACGATGATTTTTTCAGGGTTGTTCAGGGACTGTCTCTCGAGTATCCAACCAAAATATCACACTTGAACCCCTAAAGGGAACAGCGCAATAAGAATGGTTTAAAGTGGTTTCTTAGTTATTTTTAAATTATTGAAATTAATTAAAAATAAATGGATAAATATTCTCTCTATCAAATAAAAATATAAAAAAATATTTTTTTGTGAAATAATAAAAAAAAAGAAAGTCGCGAGGATTGAACTAACAACCTCCGAATTTACCAATAGTTAGGGACCAATCCTACTGAGTTAAGGACGTTGGTGAAGTCAGTTTTAAGCTACGCTAACTTCTATTTATTAATGCATAATTATTAAATGTGGTAATTATTTTTTCATGTATTGAGCGCTAATAATAAAAAGTTACAAAAATATTTCATAAAACAAAGTTGTAATTTTATTACCTACAACTTTTATTAGCATCGTTTTTTTGTAAAAACGTAAATAAGAAACCACCTCAAACCACCCCTATTGCACCGTTTCCTCTAGGAGTTCGAGTGTGATCTTTTGGTTGGATACTCGGGAGACAGTAGTGTCGAAACAACCATGGAAAAATAACATTCCCTGAATTTTTTTTTGCTCTAGATAGGAGAATGTATGAGTTTACTAACATATGTATTTTATGACCAAATAACTATTTTGTTAATTTTACAATTTTGTTTATGTTTATGTTATGTTTTGTTTGTGATATTTATTTATTATTCATTTATTATTATTTTTGTAATACATAAAACATTTCGTTTTTTATATTTTTAATAAAGAATTATTTTTAATATTTAGTGTGGTTCTTTGAAAATTTAATACAGTTTGAAAATTTGATAGAAGCAGAAGAAGATTTAGGAAACGTGTTGTAAAAATAAGACAGAACACTCCTTGGAACGAAAAAAATCTGTAAAAGTGTTTACACAAAACATACCTTACAGTTTGGTTTCTGCTTCCGCCTTTGCGCAAATAAGTTAACGACAAAAACTACTAGTTTTCAAAGGTCAATGCCGATCACACTGCAACTATAGCCCATTTCCGGCGTATGGTTGTTGTCTCCTGAGCATAATTATTGTCTACTGAATATACATCCAGCAACTGTAAATTTTTTCCATTGACTCGCCACTGCGCATGAATAATGTCTACTATGTGTGATTATTGTCTATTTCGCTTATCTTTCAACAACTAACGATTTTGTAAAGCAATTACACTTACTGTCGAGCTATAGTACTGCTCTCTGGTGTGTTGTTGTCAACTGCGTTGCTATCAATTTTTCTAAATCCTAAAGCCGATGCTACTTACTGTTCATAGCAACTTACTGCGCAGCTATAGTTCAACTACTTCTCTAGTGCGCATCATTCATGCTTAGGGGTAGTTCTAAAAATATTGGTAGATCGGTTTTGACGCCAGAAATGGAAAGATAGGTGCTTCCCATACAGCATGAAATATTTTATAAATATTCTAAAAACAGTGCTTATATGTAAAAAATATTATCAATATTTTATTAACATTTTATACACCTTACGGAAAAAATATTATTTTAGTAATATTTAGTAATCAATTATTAAACAGTTTTTAAATGTTTTGAAAATGATTTTTTTGAACATTTTATAAACACTATTTTCATATTATTAACATTGTTTTTAAATGTTCTTATTAACTTTTTTAGCATAATTTAAAAAATGTCAAATAAATATTTATAATAGTATTATTCCTGTGGTACTATTTAAAATTTCCCGCGTCAAACCTAGCAGTGAGCCGCCAGTGGCGCCACTTTTACCATCATGACACATGACGACGTATGTTGAATGTCGGTCGATTTGATGGTTTTTATAAGTTTATGTTCAATCTTTGCATAATTTATTATCTGGGTAAGTAGAATTTTAATAATTAATAATGCTCTAAATCTTAGGATTATTATTGTACCTCTGTATTGATACCACGAACTTCATAAATTAAACTTTATGAAGTTCGTGATTGATACATGCTGTGTGTTTTTTACAATACCGTGGATTTGATACCTACCTATATTAAACTAAAACATTGCACTAAGGGTGAGTTTATAAAAAAAGTCCCAGTCCGAACTTAGCCTATCTTAGTCTTAATTTTTTCCCTAAAATGTTAAATGTACAGGTTACCCGTATGCCGTTTATAAAATTCGTAATCCTGTCTTGGTTCTAACTTAACCTAAAATTTTTAGTTTTTTTCCTATGTGCTAATACCACAAAATAGATCAGAAATCAATTCCAATTGGCGTGAAAAGTTCGCGTATATATTTTACGATCAACTTAGAACAAAGGATAGTTTTTATAAATCCGTCTTAAAACATCAGATATATTTTAGGGAAAAATTAATTCATATAAGTATGATATATGAGCTTCTTAACCTTATTTTTTAATAACGAGTACCTACATCGTATTTTTTTGTTAGTTTTGATAATAAAATAATATTTACCTTGTTTAATAGGCAATGTAAAATGTGCTCTATTTAACCTCAATTTAATTTCGCCGTAAAATAAACGTTTTGCTCATATTTCCATTTTGTGTAGATACTAATAGTAGTGGAGTAAAACTAAGAGTCTAAATCGCCTAAAAAGGAATTGTCTTACAATAGCAATTTTTTTTGTTGGAACTTGCCAGAAGCATTACAATAAGGAGTGTAGCAAAAAGTTTTGGAATAAATCGTATTCCCGCAAGGCATTTGTTTAAACAATAGTAGATTGTAATGCAAGTGTGTATGATGTATGAAAGTAGGAACACGAGCGCAGCGAGTGTTCCTATCATACGAGTTTTGCAAAGAAGCTTGCCACGTGTGTTACATACTACTTTTTCTACGGTTGTGAAGTTATTTCCCTTTTTTAAAGTCTTTCCAAAATTTCAAATTTGCTGCCTGTCAGATTTTATTTAAAGTGACGTTTTCCGCAGTCATACTGAAGTTAGAAAATTTGACTTTGTAATTGCAATTCATGTGTAATTAAATGTACATTAATAGAGTTTAATTGTCATTACCTGTAAGTAATATAAAATTCTTTACGGTAAACACACTATTTTATTCCGGTGTGTGAAGATGTAATCAAGGCGTGTGGCAAATTCTTTGCCGCGCGGCAAAGTGATATTTTCTGCAGTCATTTTGAAGTTAGAAAATTTGACTTTCAGCACAATCGTAGAAAAAAGAATGTTCAAAATTGTGTTTTTTTTACTGCTTTTCTTAAATATTTCTAGTTGTATAGCTCGTATCTCAATGAACAAATAATGAATTGTTCGTAATGAAATTGCGAAGAAAACTGGATTTGTCTGAACCTGCTTGAACATTTTTTTAAATTGTAACAAATCAAAAGAATTGACAATTAAATAATTAATGATAACTTAAACAATAATGCATTATTTTAACTAAACTTTACGAGTGTATACCCCCAATGGAGGTAAATCGTCATACCAAATTTCAAGTTGGTATGTTGAGAACAACGCTTAAAAAATAAAAGTCGAAAATTGAATCGTCGATTGTTTAAGTGGATCAAGTCATACAACAAATTTTTTTTTCAGATTGTAGTTTTTTTGTTCTTTTCAGGGATATTAACAAAAAAAAATAAGAAATTTTTAAACGAAATTTTTTAAATTTATTTACTTTTTTTATAAACAAATGCATTTTACTCATCAATATTTGGCCCACAAATAAAAATTGTTAGCATGTATCAAAAGTATATAAAAGAAATAATGTGGGAAAAAAAATGTTTTGTGTTCGCCAATTAATTGGGAGCTGAGATAGGACATCTTTTCCGTTTTAGCCATTTATAAACAAAATAAATGACATAGTCAGAAATCATTTTTTATTTCTTTCCAGGAGCAGTTCGTAATTGTTTTAAAGAAGCCGCAGAGGCAGACATTGTTGACTGTGTTAAGGAGTGGCTGGTCAGAGCAAAATTCAGGGATATCACATAAAAAAACTGAAACATAATTACTTATTACCCATTTCTATAGTTTTACTTATTTTTTCCTATAGATACGGCTGTTTTTATAGTTTTAAAATTGCATGTTTGTTTAACAAATAACTATATATCGAGTGCGTCTCAAATTGACGCTACATGTGTATTGCCATTTTATTAAAATGTAGAAAGTTTATTAAATGAAGGTTTCAGATAATTTTTTGTACATTTAGTGTTGTTTAACAATAAAAAAAAACTATAAAAAAACTAACGAATTTCTTTTCAGTATGAATGTTTCTCTTGAATGGTAGGGGTGGACCACTAATAATAGGCCATAGTTCAAAGGTAGATTCTCTGGACCAAAATATGAGGATATAACTAAACATGCTTTAGTAAATTGTTGCTGTGGAGAAAGATACAGGGTGTCAAAATTGTAATTTTTTTTTTCTTTTTTTTGCGATATCTCAACCACGTCTTGACCAATCTTCTCCCAATTTGGTAAGGAAACATTTTTTAAGTTAAGAAACAATGATTTATGTATTACGTCACCCTATCCTGTGGAGGGCGCCTCACGAGCTATACCTGATGATGAAATATTTTCTCTCTTTTTTTTTACGAAACGTAGTGGCACCTTTGACTAGAAAATCTCATGCAGGAGTCATTTCTACGTAAAACAGGTAAGTACACTTAAATCCAACCATTTTCGAGAAAACTGCCGCATAGGTCTCAAAAATTTTTTGAAAACAAACTCAATTTGAAAAGGACAAATTGTGTTTATTGAAAAGTGTGCTTTGGTAACGTCTTAGTTCTGTCGTTTACGTACAACTTCATTAGATTGACATTTTGACCGAACTAAGATGTCACCAAAGCACACTTTTCAATAAATACAATTTGCCCTTTTCAAATTGAGTTTGTTTTCAAAGAATTCTTGAAATCTTTGCGGCAGTTTTTTCGAAAATGGTGGTGAATTATCAAGTTCTATCAAGTGTACCTTTTTTACGTAGAAATGACTCCTGCATGAGATTTCCTAGTCAAAAGTGTCACAACGTTTCGTAAAAAAAAGAGAAAAATATTCATCATCAGGTATAACTCATGGGGCAAACGTTTCCTTACCAAATTGGGAGAAGACCGGTCAGAGGTAGTTGAGATATTGCAGAAAGAAAATACAATTTTGCCACCCTGTATCTTTTCCCACAGAAACAATTTACTAAAGCATGTTTGGTTATATTCTCATATTTTGATCCAAGGAATCTACCCTTGAACTATGGCCTATTATTAATGGTCCACCCTGTATAAAATAAATATTTCAAAAATATTTTTAAATCGTGTTAAATAAGTTTTAAAAAACGTTTTAATAAAATTTTATGATATTTTATTTACATTCGTTAAATATTTCAAACATATTAAATAAATGTTTGTAAAATGTAAATGAAATATTTTTTATTAGGAAAATATTTTAAAAATATTTTGAAAAATATTTTTACCATATATATTTCACATGCAAGTAGGTGATTTTTGCTGGTTTATAAAATATTTTAAAAATATTAAAAGGTAATATACAAATATTTTTAAAATATTAGAATATTAGTACTCAAATATTTATTTAATATTTTAAAAACGTGAAAATGTTGTATGGGTTCCTTACCAACGGTACCGATTTTCAAGTTGACCGTAGCAATAAAACGGGTTGACCTGCAGACTTTCCTAAGAGGGATAGTTTTAAAAATGAGGGTAGGTTGTTGGTTTTGATACCGGAAATGGAAAAAAGGTGCTTCCTTACCAACGGTACCGATTTTCAAGTTGACCGTAGCAATAAAACGGGTTGACCTGCAAACTTCCCACACAGCACAGGATGGCCACGGGATAACCTAAAATTATCCCGTATATCCGATAAATGGATTGTTCATTTGGGATGTCGATAGGAAGTCCACTGGCTATCCTTTGGTCCTAATAACAGCCAAAATAGGGATATCCATTGGATAACCTACATGACTATCTATAGGATAGCCTTTAGGGTTATTGATGTCCTATTTAGAACCTATATAGGGATAACCAAAGGCTATCCCTAGGGCCATCCATTGGTCAACTTGTTGGGCTAATGTAGGTCCCAAATTCATGATAATTGATAAATTCACCTAAAGTACAAATGAGAATTTTTTTATTTAGTTTATATTTGCATTATACTTTCATTGTGACAAATGGATTTTATTGACGGAAGACATTACTTTTAAAATATGGTCCTAATAACAGCCAAAATGGGATATTGTCTAGCTCGTTCTTAGCGCTAGTTTCAATAATTCATGTTAGATGGCTCTCCTTGCAAGGTGCAAATTACTTCTGTTGCGATACTCACCTAGTAAGCCAGAAACCCCAGGTTGTGCAATCTATCCACTACGCAGGAAATGCACATATCTTGCAAATGCCTCTTTTACGAGAGTTAATTTTTTTGAAAGATGAGATTTATTTATTACGCAATTTTAAATTGTCTACAGTAATCACGATTTTATACAAGATCAGTTTTGATCCTGTGTAGATACTATGAGCACAGAAGAAGAAACAATCAGAAGGGAATGTCGGCAAAAAATCCTTTGATCTCGTGTTGTAAATTTCCGCCATTCTTTTGTTGGGCGAGTTCAGGATAGTACTCAATATTTTTTACCCCTTTTAGGAACGGCCCGGTAGAGATTCAGAGAAACATTAGATGAAGACAAATAATATTTGTTTTAGATTTTCAATATTTCTTAACTAGTTAGGCGGCATCATGATATATAAACTGTATCACGAGGCGAGATCACGCCACTCGCCATTTGTCGCAGACGATCCGGTTACAGAAGAAATCCGTGATCCGGGCCTGGCACAATATTTTACAATTCCGTCCGAGATTGACAGTGCGCGATGTAGATGCGCGAACTTTTCGCGCCAATGAGAGATTCTATTCTGATTGTTTCTTCTTCTGTGCTATGAGTAAATGCTAACTATGCAACTATGTGTGGATGTCTGTTGTTGTCCAGATTTTAACCTAAATTGGTCCCTTTTTCATCCTATGGACAACCACGGGCTATCCTATTGTGGACGTCTGTAGATTATACCGATTTTAACCCGAATTAGTTCCTTTTTGTTCCTATGGACGACCATGGGCTATCCCATTGAAGACATCCATGGGCAAACCCGATTTGCACCAAAAGGATATCCACAGGAGGTCCGAAATCGGGATTAACCCAGTTAAGGACATCCCCATGACGTCCCGCTTATCCTCCAAGTATGGCCAGTGGTTGTCCTAAGCCCTGCCAAAAATGGCTCATGGAAACTTATAAAAAATATATATATTTGGATCTATAAGATTTGAGTTGGATAGTGAAACTGTAATTTCCTATAATCCCTCATCGAACTTTACCAGTTTATAACAGGATTTGCACATACATCTCTAATCAGTTCAAAATGGTAATTCCAGAAATGATTGTGAAGAGTCTGTATCGTTAACTGATGGACAGGAAACTGCGAATTCGCATAGATTTTTATATAAAAGCAACAGGAAATCCAGATAAATTGTTATTACAGTTTATCGGAATTTCCCTATTCACAAGCCATTTGAATATGAGATTTCATGTGGTTTCACTAAAAATAGGAATTGGTCATTATGAAATCTTTTGAGAATGTATGCGGAAAAGACAATGGAATTCGTTGGTATTTATGAGACTGAATGTGGTCTCAAAGTGGTATGTACAGGGATCTATATGAGAATTGATCTGTATCTATCCAATTGTAGGAGTTCCCTTTATGAGCATATATAAGATACTGTAAGAATGTATGTGAAACCACAATGGAATATATGAGGCTTCGTGTGGTTCCAGAATGGTATGTATTGGGGGATCTATCTGGAAACTGAAACCTGAATGATCTGTCTCTATATACCTACTTCCCTTCCCATACAACATTTTCACGTTTTTAAAATATTAAATAAATATTTGAGTACTAATATTCTAATATTTTAAAAATATTTGTATATTACCTTTTAATATTTAATAAATATTTTATAAATCAGCAAAAATCACCTACTTGCATGTGAAATATATATGGTAAAAATATTTTTCAAAATATTTTAAAAATATTTTCCTAATGAAAATTGAATATTTCAGTCACATTTTACAAACATTTATTTAATGTTAGTAAAATATTATAAAATGTTATTAAAACGTTTTTTAAAACTTATTTAACACGATTTAAAAATATTTTTGAAATATTTATTTTATACAGAGTGGACCATTAATAATAGACCACAGTTCAAGGGTAGATTCTTTGGATCAAAATATGAGAATATAACCAAACATGCTTTAGTAAATTGTTTCTGTGGGAAAAGATGCAGGGTGTCAAAATTGTATTTTTTTTTTCTGCAATATCTCAACTACCTCTTGACCGATCTTCTCCCAATTTGGTAAGGAAATGTATGCCCCATGAGTTATACCTGATGATGAATATTTTTTCTCTTTTTTTTACGAAACGTTGACACTTTTTTTTTCAATTAGTTGGCTTTGAGCTGCGTGTGGAAAATAAAATAACATAGCACGCCTCTGATCGCGCTGAGCCCTACGTCATTAACTCATGCGCGTATGCGAGTGTGTGGTGTGTTCTAGTGTAAGTTGAAAACGTAAGAACGCAAGGTGCCCGGCACGTGTTTAACGAATTATTGTTTAACCTGTTGTTGTTGTTATTAAGAAAACTCTAACCTTTTGTTGTAGTGTTAAGTAGTGATATAAGTAATTTGTAAGTTTAGCGTTAATATACATATCGTATGTTTAACGGCTAGTGTTTTATTTAAGTACACGAGAACCAGGCTTGCATAGTGGTGCAAAACGGGTAGATACGTAGCCTACGTAAATGATTTTATCAGGCCTCCGCATTGCACTCGAGTCCGCGTGTGACGTCACGAAAGGAGTCCTACAACTTTACAAAGTTACTGCGGCTACGGGTGGATTTAGCGCTCTTTTGCAAGATTAATATTTTATTTCTTCGTATAATTTGTTTAGTATTAAGTTGAGTATGGATTAGTGCCAACTAATTGGATTTCAATTTGTACTGGAGTCGAATGAAAAGGGAATTACTTAAATATTTAATGTGCCTAACACAGTAATAATTCACAAAATAGATCGTGAGAAATACTAGAAATAAATGATTCAGCCTCCTAATACTGAAATTAGATATTGATTTATTACTGTATCTTTATACTGTGAACATTATGAAAACGCCCTTAATTAATGAATGTCAATTAAAAGAATGTCCCGTCGATGGCGTCGATGTTGTGTGCCAGTGCAAATCAAATTACAATAAACAACGATATACTACTGTTTCGTTTTCCGTCGGACAAGAACCTGGCAAAAAATGGTCTCACAGCATTCACCGAAAACATTTTATCTCGAATAAAAATTCAGTAATCTGCGTTAATCACAAGTCTTGTAACGACAAAAAAATTTAAAAAAAATTTATTGTTCATTTAGATTTAGAATGTCATGAAACGTCGAGATTTGAGCAAAAAAATTCTGTGTGTCTGTCACTTTCTTTGTGCGCACAATTACTCTGCAATCGTTTAAGATATTGACTAAAAATTTGGTACACGTATGTATTTTAACGAGATCTGGAACTAGATTATATTTTCATCTTATTCCGTTGAAGGGTAAATTTGAGTAAATGGGGGTAAAGAGGTAAATCAAGCAGGTAAGAGTCCAAAAAAATTTATATTTAGTATATATAAGAGAAGCTAATGTCTCAAAAAAAATTTGCTATTAGCCACACCCCCTCCTTACTACCCCCACCCCATTATAAAAGGAGGTGAAAAGAAATTGTTATTTAATGTGTGTACAAGAACCAAAGACCTCAAAATATTTTTTTACTTCATCCATCCCCAATACCACCCCCCTTCACTACCCCCACCCCACTACCGATGTGGGATATCGTTTTATGGGTTTTTGGAGGTAGATGATTTCAAATATTAATTAAAGTTCCATAAACAATTATTTCCACGTACAAAATTTGATCGTTGTGAGAGACTTGATATACTTTTCTAATATATTGTTGAACAATTATTCTAAAGTGAAAAATAATCGTATCAGTGAGGAAAAAAATGAGGTGTAATAAGAAAAAAAATGACTAGCAATGAAGAGTTTAAAATAAAGTCTGATAAAGAAGCCGCTGCCCAAGGAATCATTACTTCCACATTTAAATTTTTTGTCCAAGTCACTCACAACGAAAAAACATTGTATGTGGAAATAATTGTTTATGGAACTTTAATAATATAATATTTGAAATCCTCTACCCCAAAAACCCATAAAACGATAACCCACATCGGTAGAGGGGTGGGGATGGTGATAGGGGGTGGTAGTGGGGGTGGATGAAGTAAAAAAATATTTTGAGGTTTCTGGTCCTTGTACACACACTAAATCACAATTTTTTTCATCCCCTTTAATAATGAGGTGAGGGTGGTAATGGGGTGGCTATTGCCAAAAATTTTTTTGAAACCTTAGCTTCTCTTGTATATCCTAAATACCAATTTTATGGACTCTTACCTGCTTGATTTACCTATTTATCCCAAATTTACCCCAATTTACCCCTTAACCCTTCGACGGAACAAGATGAAAATATAATCTAGTACCAGATTTCGTTAAAGTACATATTATGTGTACCAAATTTCAAGTCAATATCTTAAATGGTTCCAGAGTAAACTTGCGCAAAAAAAAAAAAGTTACAGACCGACAGACAGAAATTTTTTTTCGCTCAAACTTAGAATCTCGACGTTTCATGATATTCTAAGCCTATTTGAACAATAAAAATTTTTTAAAATTTTTTTGTCGTTACTATACTTCCACTGGATGCGGAAGTAAAAGAAAAGTTGAAAAGTTGCAATCTCTGTGATAGGAATTAAATTTAAAATAAATATGTTGTACATACTCGTGTATGTACCGATCTTTTAATATTTATTACAATAACTGTTGTAACTTATTATTAGAGAGGCATTTTAAATTTTTGTTATCCACAATTTATTGCTGTTAGATTAAAGAAATAATTATTTTTGTTTTGTTTTCAACTATTATTAGAAGTGTTTATTTTATTCTGAATCAATAAGGTGTCAAGTGTGTATTTTAGTTTTATAGATATATTTTATTTAATAGTACAATAATACTGATTCTTAATCATTTACATATTATTTATTTATTTTTAGAAAACTATTTATGTGTTTATAATATATTTTATTATTAATTATATAAAGTAAATCATTTTTAAGCATTCTTTGTTGTATTAGTTCATATAATTTTATTAGAAATATTCAAGAAAGCGTTAAAGGTTTCAGTATGCACCGGAATGCTAGGACTCCGACGGCCGCCATTGAAATCCAATGCGTAGGCCTGATAAATCATTTACGTAGGCCACGGTAGATAGCATATATTTATCACATTTGTTGGTGCCGAAACCAGGGACCTTTAAGGGTCGAACGCGTGTGTTTACATATAGACACTAGTGGAAAAGTACTAAGAACGCTACACAGGGCTCTTGAAAGGGACAGCCAAACGAACGACGCAGGTATAGAGATAACGTAAACGGACTGTAACTAAACGTAAACAGTTGGAAATAAAGTGCAGTGATTTTTAAAATAATTTAAAAAATGGAGATGCAATATAGGAAAACGTGCCGCACACAGATAACGAGGCTTATAAAGGCTTCAGAGGAATTATTAAAAAATGAGGTCACCGTGGAGGATTTAACGGTCATGTTAGACAGAGTAAAAGTGGCCCATACTAATTTAAAGGAAGCAAATTAAAAGGTATTACCTCATCTCAAAGAGGACAAATTAGAAGAGGAATTCGAAGTTGTACTGGATTACGACGACAAGGTGGCAGTTGCGGCGTCGAGGCTACAACAACGGCTGGCTAGGCTTGCAGCAGAGGAACAGCGTGACCGGCGAGCATCGTCAGAGGGTAGTAGCGAGCGGAATACAATTCCAGTGCAGTCCCAATATCAGGTACCAGGTAACACAGATGCAACGTTTAACACGGTAAGGTTACCTAAATTAAATTTAAAAACATTTAACGGGGATTTGCATGACTTTATTCCGTTCTGGGAACAATTTAAAAGTGCCGTCCACGACAACAAGTCTTTAGATAGTGCGGCTAAATTCAATTATTTGAAATCGGTTTTAACGGGAAGGGCTCTAGAAACAATCAACGGTCTGACACCATCAGAGGCGTGCTATAAAGACGCGATAGAAATGATCCAAGATGAATATGGTAATAAAGACAGAATTGTGGACAGTTACATACAACAACTAATCAATTTAAATGTAGTAAAAGGTAAAAGCGATGTAGCGGGCTTACGAAATTTATATAATACAACATCAGCTGTTACGCGTTCATTAAAGGCTCTAGGTATCTCTTCTGATAGGTATAGTTTAATGGTAAAAACCATTTTAATGAAATCTTTACCGTTCTAATTAAAGGTAGAGTTTAACAAAACTGAATCAGATTCGGGTGAAGTGGACAGTCAAGACGGTTCAAGCTCGACTTCAGGAAAATGCGACAAACAAATAGACTATCTCCTAAAATTTATAAAACGCGAAGTAGATTCGGTTGAGTGCGCTCAAGCGACATCAGGTACAGCGAATTCAAGCAGTGTCGTCTCAAGAGAGGAGCGTAAAAATAATATTAGTCGGTATAATAATCCTCGAACGGTATCTGGACTATTCACAAGCGCAACGGACAATAAATGTGTTTTCTGTGACTCTACCACGCATAACACAATTCAATGTCGAAATAGAAGATTGTCAATTGAACAGAAACGTCAAATTCTGCAAAGATATTCGAGATGTTATAAATGTACTAAACCAAACCATATGTCGCGTGATTGTAAAAATACATATCTGGTGTGTCAAAATTGTAAAGGGAGACATTCCACAGTTATGTGCGACCCAAACTATAAAAAACCTGCTAATGAAAATAATAGGAACAATAATGACAGATCGCAGGGCTCTGGCACCTACACAGACTCTGAACAAACTTCAAGTTTAATAACAAACGGTTGTTTTAACGATGTGCTACTACAAACGGCGTGTGCGTTCGTCTCGACCACAAATGAAGCGAACAACAATGACGCATTTATACGTTTAGTGCTAGACGGTGGTAGTCAATTAACATTTGTAAAAGAATGTGTATCTAAGAAATTAAAACTAAACATAGTAGGTACACACAAGCTGTCAATAATTCCATTTGGATCAAGTCAAAAAAGTCCAGCAAAATGTTGTAACAAGGTTGAGCTCTATTTAAGAAGCCAATATACAAAACAGTACGTCAAATTAAATGCAATTGAGGTTCCTGAGATATGTTTTGATGCGTTAAGTACCCCACCAATGAATATGAGGAAATTAATAGGCGCGGATAACTACTGGAAAATAGTTACCGGTGAAACAGAAAAAGTTACCGCAGATTTAACGGCTGTAAATACCATGCTTGGTTGGACGTTACATGGACCAACCCCTGTAGATAGTTACAGCATAAATTTAAATATAGCTACGGTTTTGCATACGATGTGTGAGGAAGAAAATGTGAATATATCGGACTTTTGGAATTTAGAAACTATAGGAATAGAAAGTCCAAATAATGTCAGTGGTAAATTAAATGAAAAATTTACAGAACAATTTTGTAAGGAAAATATTAGTATGCATGATAACAGATATGAAGTTGCGTTGCCTTGGAAACATGAAAATATACGATTAAATGATAATTATGATCAAGCTTTAGCAAGAGTAAAGGGTTTAACTAGAAATTTAGTTAGAAGTTCTAAGTTGTTAGAATATGATGAAGCAATACGAAATTATTTATATACAGGGTGTGCTGAAAAAGCACCAGAGGTTCAGGCTGATGGCAAGACTTATTTTATGCCGCATAGACCTGTATACAGGGAAGATAAGGATACCACAAAGGTCCGTGTGGTATTCGATGCGTCTGCGCATCCACCGGGTTTTGCTTCATTAAATGAGAACTTATTTTCCGGTGATAATTTGGTTCCAGAACTAATTAAAATACTATTAAACTTTAGGATTGGTTCTATTGGCTTATGTGCGGATATAGAAAAGGCATTTCTACAAATTTCATTAGCGAAAAAAGATAGAGATTCACATAGTTTCCTTTGGTATCGTGAGAAAATAACGGATGAGAGCGAATTATCAGACATCGTCAATTACAGAATGAAACGAGTTACATTTGGGGTTACTACCAGCCCATTTCTGCTAACAGCTACTATTGGCAAACATTTATCTGATCAGCCCGTGAAGTTTTCTGAAACGTGCGAGATATTGAAAGACTCATTTTATGTTGATGATTTAGTATTTGCAACAAATAGTGTAGAACAAGCCTTAAAAATTTATAACGAGTCTGTTGAAATAATGAGCTCTGCACAGATGAATTTACGGAAATGGGTCAGTAATAGTGATCATTTAAGAAATACTTTTAGGAAGGATAATATAGAAAATATGTCTCCTTGTCCAAAAATACTGGGTGTTCTCTGGTATACAACCCAAGACGAATTAAGTGTAAATTTAGACTCAATAATGAATTATGTTGATCAGGAAAAAATAAATACAAAGCGTAATATTTTGAAGACTATTTCGAGAATATATGATCCCCTTGGCTTTTTGGGTCCATTTGTCATAATACCTAAAATTTTAATGCAAACAATTTGGAAAGAAAATTTAGAATGGGACAGTGTATTGCCAGACAATTTCCAAACTGAATGGCTTAGTTGGATTTCTGATATTAAATATTTAAATGAATTTTCGATTCCGAGATGTGTAGTAGAAAACTCACAAATGCCAGTGCAACTGCATGTTTTTGCAGATGCAAGTCCTCGAGCATATGGGGCTACAGCCTATGTCAGAAAATGTAACAATAGTGTATACCAGTCGAATCTTTTTATGTCCAAAAGTAGAGTAGCACCAATAAAAACTAATGATCAAAATGAACTGTCTTTGCCAAGACTAGAATTAACTGCTGCGGTTTGTGCTGCTAGGTTGCAAAAATACATAACCTCCAATACCAGGTTATTTATTGAAGATGTATATTTATGGACAGATTCGAAAATTACTCTTCACTGGATCAAAGCCAAAGCCGAAAGGTGGAAACCATATGTAACCAATCGTGTTAGGGAAATTCAATCATTAACAAAAAATTGCAAATGGAGACATTGTCCAGGACAAGAAAATCCTGCAGATTTAGTGACGAGAAGTATCACAGCAAGGAAGTTAATTACATCAGATTTGTGGAGGCATGGTCCTTATTGGTTACGTGAACCGGAAGTAAATTGGCCTTATGAGGAATTAATACAAGAAGAAGAAAGTGTTGTATTGACCGTCCAGACACATCAAGAAATACCTGATGCATTATTTGATATGAATAAATATAGTAGCCTGGAAAAAATGCTAAGAGTCACAAGCTATATACTGAGATTTGTTAACAATATAAAATTCCCAAAGAAAAAAATGTTCGACAACTTACAATTAGAAGAGCTAAAACTGGCTGAGAAATACTGGTTAAAATATATACAAAAGAGTAATTTTCCGGAAGAAACGAAGTTATTGACAAGCAATAAACCATTGAATAAAAATTCTGCTATTCTAACATTATCTCCATTCCTTGATGACGACGGATTGATAAGACTTGGAGGAAGATTGCAAGAGAGCAAGTTTTCCTACGAAACGAAACATCCAATCATTTTACCAAAGTCAAGTCCTTGGGTGGAAAAACTGATTTTTCAATCACATGAAAATTTACATCATGGAGGGGTTAATATGATTTTAGCCGAGCTAAGAAAAGATTACTGGATCATAAGAGGTAGACAAAAAATTAAGTCCACTATTGCAAAATGTATCATATGTAAAAAATTTAGAGGGAAACCTGGAAATGTAGAATTTGCTCCACTTCCCAAAAATAGAATTTTAGAAAGTAGACCTTTCGAAAATATTGGAATAGATTTTGCAGGACCACTACACTTTAGAAGGGGTGTTCCTAGCACTATCTATTCAGATAATGCTAAGACGTTCAAAAGAGTCTCGTTAGAACTTGAAGAACTAAACAAAATTCTAACAAATGAAGAAGTTCAGTCATTCGCTTTGAGACATCGGACAAAATGGAATTTTATCGTTGAAAGAGCTGCTTGGTGGGGCGGATTTTGGGAGCGGTTAGTCAAAACCGTAAAAGACTCATTAAAACTCAGTATAGGAAAGGCTATACTCAATTTTGACGAATTGCAAACGATTCTAACAGAGATCGAAGCAACGATAAATGCAAGACCACTGACATACATCGACAACGATCCTAATAATACTTGGATATTGACACCTGCGAAATTCCTTATCGGTGACACAAAGTCTGATTTGACTGAAGATATCCCATTGAAGGAAATTAAACGCAACGACTTATTAAATAAGTGGAAGCTACGTGAGATGACGCTCAATAAATTTTGGAAGAGATGGTCGATTGATTACTTGCAGCAACTGCGGACAGCTCATCACTCTAATCCAAAGAGATCAACTTTGTTTAAAGTAGGTACTATAGTTTTGTTGCATGATCAGCGCACGCCAAGAACTCTGTGGAAATTAGTTAGAATTACAAATCTCTTCTACGGTAGAGATGGCAAGGTGCGGGCTTGCGAAGTGCGGCTTCCTAGCGGAAAAATCTTTAAGAGACCTATTCAGTTATTATATCCACTTGAACTAGACAGTGACGAAGATGAAGTACTTCGTACTCCGGGGCCCGAGGATGTGGAAAATAAAATAACATAGCACGCCTCTGATCGCGCTGAGCCCTACGTCATTAACTCATGCGCGTATGCGAGTGTGTGGTGTGTTCTAGTGTAAGTTGAAAACGTAAGAACGCAAGGTGCCCGGCACGTGTTTAACGAATTATTGTTTAACCTGTTGTTGTTGTTATTAAGAAAACTCTAACCTTTTGTTGTAGTGTGAAGTAGTGATATAAGTAATTTGTAAGTTTAGCGTTAATATACATATCGTATGTTTAACGGCTAGTGTTTTATTTAAGTACACGAGAACCAGGCTTGCATAGTGGTGCAAAACGGGTAGATAGCATATATTTATCATACTGCGCCCATCCAGTCACGAAAAGTGACACTTTTGACTAGGAAATCTCATGCAGGAGTAATTCCTACGTAAAAAAAAGGTACACTTAATAGAACTTGATAATTCACCACACTTTTCAATAAACACAATTTGTTCTTTTCAAAAAATTCTTGAGACCTATGCAGCAGTTTTCTCGAAAATGGTTGGATTTATCAAGTTTTATCAAGTGTACTTATCTTTTTTACGTAGAAATGACTCCTACATGAGATTTTTTAGTCAAAAGTGCCACTACGTTTCGTAAAAAAAAAGAGAGAAAATATATTTCATCATTAGGTATAGCTCATGAGGCGCCCTCCACAGGATAGCGTGATGTAATACATACATTATTGTTTCTTAGCTTAAAAAATGTTTCCTTACCAAATCGGGAGAAGATTGGTCAAGACGTGGATGAGATATTGCAAAAAAAAAAAGAAAAAAGACTTGATCCACTTAAACAATCGACGATTCAATTTTCGACTTTGCTTTTATTTTTTAGGCGTTGTTCTCAACATACCAACTTGAAATTTGGTATGACGATTTACCTCTCCTAAAGTTTACTTAAATAATGCATTATTGTTTAAGTTATCATTACCCTGTCAAAAAAATCTCATCAATCCGTATTGAAAATTATCAAAAATTAATAAGTATCTATGGGAATCTATATGGTCAATAAGTTTCTATAAGAGTTAGGTAAAGTTGCTGTTGAAATTGTTATCAGTTTATATCCGAATTGGCCAGCAAAATGAGTCAAGCCATATCCATTTGTAAATCCAAACATTTACTTATACCACATCAATGAGAATGTATGAGCAAAGTATCTAATGTAATTCGTGCGGCTTTTCGTGATTTAAAGACAAGTGTTTCTTTAAGAAACGAGCTGCATTAGGTTAGAACAGTTTTGATTTGCAATTGAAGATTACAAATTATAATGTTTGAATAGGGATTTATGAGATCAGTTTCTATGAGTATTAATGTTTTTTTTTCAGTAATATATTAAATGTGTTTTCATTTGTTTGAACGGGTAAAAGGAAAGGTCAGTTTTCAACTGCAATTACAAATACAAGTTTAATCACTTCGAATGGGATTATATGCGATCAATTTCTAAAAGTATTTATGCTGTTTTCCGAATATAATTGTGATGAAGTTTAATCAGTAACAAATTGTTCACTACTTGTTAGGATATGGTCGGAAATTCCAAGTACACATTTAGTATTCCTTCAAGAGGATTGGTGAGAGCAGTTTCTACGAGTATCTATTTGTTGTTCCTATAGTAAATTATATAAGTCTTTATCAGTACAGATTCGAATCTAATTTAAATATGAAAATTATATCAGAATAAAGCAACCAAATATTTTAAACAGTATCTATTTGTAAATCCAGACATTTACTTATACTATCTCAATGATAATTTATGAGAACAGTATCTAATGTAAAACGTGCGGCTTTCCGTGGTTAAATGGCAAGTGTTTCTATAAGAAACGAGCTGCATTAGGTTAGAACAGTTTTGATTTGCAATTGAAGATTACAAATTATAATGTTTGAATAGAATAGGGATTTATGAGATCAGTTTCTATGAGTATTAATGTTTTTTTTTCAGTAATATATTAAACGTGTTTTCATTTGTTTGAATGGGTAAAAAGAAAGGTCAGTTTTCAACTGCTATTAGAAATACAAGTTTAATCACTTAGAATGGGGGTTATATGCGATCAATTTCTAAAAGTATTTATGCTGTTTTCCGAATATAATTGTGATGAGGTTTAATCAGTAACAAATTGTTCACTACATGTTATGATATGGTCGGAAATTCCAAGCACACATTTAGTATTCCTTCAAGAGGATTGATGAGAGCAGTTTCTACGAGTATCTATTTGTTGTTCCTCTAGTAAATTATATAAGTCTTTATCAGTACAGATTCGGATCTAATTTAGATATGAAAATTATATCTCAGAATAAAGCAACCAAATATTTTAAACAGTATCTATTTGTAAATCCAGACATTTACTTATACTATCTCAATGAGAATTTATGAGAACAGTATCTAATGTAAAACGTGCGGCTTTTCGTGGTTAAATGGCAAGTGTTTCTATAAGAAACGAGCTGCATTAGGTTAGAACAGTTTTGATTTGCAATTGAAGATTACAAATTATAATGTTTGAATAGGGATTTACGAGATCAGTTTCTATGAGTATTAATGTTTTTTTTCAGTAATATATTAAATGTGTTTTCATTTGTTTCAATGTGTAAAAAGGAAGGTCAGTTTTCAACTGTAATTACAAATACAAGTTTAATGATAATTCGTACAGCGTCCTTCTGGCAGTACGGGGCGTACTACTCGTCCTACCGACTTTAACTCAAGTTTCGAACACTTCATCTCTTTCTAGTAGGACTGAGGCCCCCACCATTCGATAGATAATTTCTCAACAATTAAGCGCAAAAAAAGACGGAGTTTCTAGCTCCTTTAGTATCAAAATGGCGTGCAAGATAGTGATAGGGTGTGACAAGCGCGGATCTAGAAATTTCAATAATTTTTTTCTCGTCTGTGACGCATGGGACCCATTCGAAATATGGGAAATAACATCTCGAGAAACACTTCTCTAACGACCCCTAAAAAATTTTGAAAAAGCAGTTTGCGAAAATTTTTTCCAAAATTCGATTAGAGGTCTAGGGACTCCTGTTTTAAATTATTTTTTTTGTCATATGCATTTTACTTTTCATAAAAATACAGCAACATGTTCTGAAGTTTATGAAAATATTTTCATTACTAACTGAGATACAACGAATTGAAATTTTGTGATTTGTTAAATTGTGAATCACAAAATTTCAATTCGTTGTATCTCAGTTAGTAATGAAAATATTTTCATAAACTTCAAAACGTGTTGCTGTATTTTTATGAAAAGTGAAATGCATATGACAAAAAAAATAATTTTAAACCGGAGTCCCTAGACCTGGGGGGTAATCGAATTTTGAAAAAATTTTTCGCAAACTGCTTTTTCAAAATTTTTAAGGGGGTCGTTAGAGAAGTGCTTCTCGAGATGTTATTTCCCATATTTCGTATGGGTCCCATACGCCACAGACGAGAAAAAAATTATTGAAATTTCTAGATCCGCGCTTGGGGTGTGAGGTATACGTTTTGGCTACGTATTTTGATGCGCCGCGCAGTGAAAATGCCTGGAGTAAAGCAACATTTGGTGAAAATTATAAAAATGCAATATATAAGGGCATTGTTATATCAATTTTTTCTTGTTCTGCGAGTGTCCAGTGGTATGTTGATAATAAGGTGAGCCATGTCAGGCTGGAAGATTTACGTCTTGTGCAACCAACAAATTACGCAGAAAAGACGTCATATACAATTCCCAGCCAACATAACGACTTTTCAGATAGTAATTTTGTTTTAGTTATTTGAAAATCTCAAATTTTCAATTACAATTACATGTTTAAAATTTGTATTTAGTAACCAGTACTGCCGGAAGTAACCAGTACTGCCAGAAGGACCGGTTATGGCAAGAATGCTTGAAAAGCGCGTCCTACTTGCAGGACTTAAAAATCTGAAGGTCTGTCTACAAAAGTACTTCTGGAAGCGCTTCCGGCAGGACTTTCGCTTGTACGAATTAAGATTAATCACTTCGAATTGGGTTATATGCAATCAATTTTTAACAGTATTTATGCTGTTTTCCGAATATAATTGTGATGAGGTTTGATCAGTAACAAATTTTGTTCACTACATGTTACGATATGGTCGGAAATTCCAGGTACATATTTAGTATTCCTTCGAAAGGATTGATGATAGCAGTTTCTACGAGTATGTATTTGTTGTTCCAATAGTAAATATAAGTCTTTATCAGTATGCATTCGGATCTACTTTAAATACAAAAATTATATCAGAATGAAACAAACAAATATTTTAAACAGTATCCACTTGTAAATCCAAACATTTAAAGATATATTTCAATGAGAACCAATCAGAACAGTATCTAATGTAACGCGTGCGGCTTTCCGTGGCTAAATTTTAAAAGTATTTTTAATAAATAAGCTTTAACGGATTTGAACAGTTTTAATTTGCAATTTCAGATGAATAGTTTTATTTTTACAATTAATTATTTTTTATTTATTTGCTTTTATCATGATTAGAGAATATTATTTAGGTATTATGCAAATCACAACTTACACACTTTTTATCTATTATAAAAATACCTACTTTCTGTATATTGTTGCCCTAATCTGGGCACGCTAATATACTAGTCAGGTAAATACTTTAAAACACTCATTATTGGAGAATCAATCAAAACAACTACTCTTCTAGCTAATACTGACGAAGTATTGAATTACATGATAGGATTCTTAGCATTTTAAAGAACAAAAATATATTGAAAATACTTAAATCATTTATTCGAATTTAATCATTCACACTTCTTATTTAATATGAAATTATCTACTTTCTGTATATTGGTGCCTTAATCGGGTCACGCTAATATACTACTTAGGAAAACACTTTAAAACACTAATTATTGGAAGACCAATCAAAACAACTACTCTTCTAGCTAATACTGACGAAGTATTGAATTACATGATAGGATTCCTGGCATTTTAAGGCAAAAAAATATATATTAAAAATAGTTAAATTATTCACAACAATTATTGAACCATACATTCTATTTCAACTCTAGAAAAGTTGTACAAGTTTTTTCGAACTCGTTAGTTCTCATCAGTAGAGTATAGAAACATTCATTCATTATTTACAAGCCTATTCTTGATTTATTTTTACAATTAATTATTTTTTATTTATTTGCTTTTATCATGATTAGAGAATATTATTTAGGTATTATGCAAATCACAACTTACACACTTTTTATCTATTATAAAAATACCTACTTTCTGTATATTGTTGCCCTAATCTGGGCACGCTAATATACTAGTCAGGTAAATACTTTAAAACACTCATTATTGGAGAATCAATCAAAACAACTACTCTTCTAGCTAATACTGACGAAGTATTGAATTACATGATAGGATTCTTAGCATTTTAAAGAACAAAAATATATTGAAAATACTTAAATCATTTATTCGAATTTATTGGAAGACCAATAGTTTTAATTGTTAAATAGGGATCTATTAGGTCAGTGTCTTTGTGTAATGTTTTTTTTTTCAATAAAAACACATTTTATTGAAAAAAAAACATTACACTGACCTCATAGATCCCTATTTAACAATTAAAACTGTTTATTTGGAAATGCAAATGAAAACTGTTCGAATCCGTTTAAGCTTATTTATTGCAAATAATTTTAAAATTTAGCCACGGAAAACCGCACACGTTACATTAGATACTGTTCTGGCGGATTCCCATTAAAATATTATCTTTAAATGTTTGGATTTACAGGTGGGCACTGTTTAAAATATTTGGGGTTTCATTCTGATATAATTTTTGTATTTAAATTAGATCCGAATGCATACTGATAAAGACTGTAGGAACAACAAATAAATACTCATAGAAACTGCTCTCATCAATCCTCTTGAAGGAATACTAAAAATGTACCTGGAATTTCCGACCATATTGTAACATGTAGTGAACAATTTGTTACTGATCAAACCTCGTCACAATTATATTCGGAAAACAGCATAAATACTGTTAGAAATTTATCGCATATAACCCCATTCGAAGTGATTAAACTTGTATTTGTAATTGCAGTTGAAAACTGACCTTCCTTTTTACCCATTCAAACAAATGAAAACACATTTAATATATTACAAAAAAAACATTAATACTCATAGAAACTGATCTCATAAATCCCTATTCAAACATAATTTATAATCTTCAATTGCAAATCAAAACTGTTCTAATGATTTACAAATAGATACTGTTTAATATATTTGGTTGCTTTATTCTGATATAAATTTCATATTTAAATTAGATCCGAGTCTGTACTGGTAAAGACTTATATAATTTACTAGAGGAACAACAAATAGATACTCGTAGAAACTGCTCTCATCAATCCTCTTAAAGGAATACTAAATGTGTACTTGAATTTCCGACCATATCATAACAAGTAGTGAACAATTTGCTACTGATTAAACCTCATCACAATTATATTCGGAAAACAGCATAAATACTTTTAGAAATTGATCGCATATAACCCCATTCGTGGTGATTAAACTTGTATTTGTAATTGCAGTTGAAAACTGACCTTTCTTTTTACCCATTCAAACAAATGAAAACACATTTAATATATTACTGAAAAGAAAAACATTAATACTCATAGAAACTGATCTCATAAATCCCTATTCAAACATTATAATTTGTAATCTTCAATTGCAAATCAAAACTGTTCTAACCTAATGCACCTCGTTTCTTATAGAAACACTTGATATTTAACCACGGAAAGCCGCACGTTTTACATTAGATACTGTTCTCATAAATTATCATTGAGATAATTTATGAGAACAGTATCTAAATAATAATAATAATAAAGTTTATTTACAAAAAAGAAATACATGATACACTTATAGAACTATGATAACTTGTAAAATAAACTAGATACAGCCACAAGATGATGTAAGATCATCTGACCGTGACTAATATAGGTAAATGGTATAAAATACTTTAGAAACTAATATTCAGCATTATCAACATGTAAAAAAAATAAAAGAGATAAAAATTAAAAACTATAGAAAGAGAACTATAAAGAAATATAAATATATATATATAAGTTAATAGCAGTATATAAAAGACCTTCCAATTCATATTAGGACCAAACATTATTTATTACTGCAAGCAATCCCTTATATTAGGTTTTGATTTTTCAAGTCAATTTGTGCAATTATTTTTTGTCTGTCTAACATTACATATTTTTTTAATTCTATTTTAAACTTGTTTTTGTCAGAGATTTTATATGTTTAGGGAGCCCATTGAAACATTTTGAGCCCAGAAATCTCCAACTACGTTGCCCTGTAGTGGTATTCATTTTTGGCACATGTATACATCCTTTAGTAGTTTGCCTAGTTCCATAAAAGGAAGTTGCCTGTGTGGAGTTTCCTACATATGATTCCAAAACACATTTTATAAAAAATAATTGTCTCAAATCTGGAAAATTACTCTCGTCGAAGAGACGGTTAGATGAATACAATCGACTTTTACCTAACAGTATTCTTAAAAACTTTTTCTGCATAATTTCTAAATTAGACATGTGACGGTTTAGAGCTCCACCCCATGCGATTATTCCATAGCTCAAGTGAGATTCAACAAGGGCTGTGTACACTGATCTAAGTTGAAGAATTGGTAGATATTTTTTAAGTTGCTTAAATCTAAATAATATGCATCTAAGTTTATGTACGACGGATTTGACATGCTCGTCCCACCTTAGGTGGGGATCTAAAGTTACACCTAAGTATTTCATACTATTTGCTTTCTGGATATGTTGTGTGTGTCCAATTTTTAGAGTACTAAAATCAGGTAATCCATTTACGTATAACGAAAACGGTAGGTACTGAGTTTTTTTAATATTTATAGTTAACAGCTTTATATCGAACCAGTTCTTAAATAGTATAAGATCCTTTTCAACTTTATTTTTTAGTGAGTCCCAAGAGTTGTCCTTGTAAAAAACTGCTGTATCGTCGGCATAAGAATAAATTTGACCACTTGTAGGAATATCAAAAATAGAATTAATATATAATATAAAAAGGACTGGACCTAAAACCGTTCCTTGAGGCACCCCAAATTCTATTTTTCTTGATTGACTGTAGGTATTATTAACATGTGCTCTTTGCTGTCTATTTTCTAGATAGCTTTCTACTAATTTTAAGGCATTATTTCGGAAACCATAATTTTCTAAGGTGATGAGAAGTTTTTCGTGGCTAACAGTGTCAAAAGCTTTTTGAAGATCGAAAAAAACTGTTAGACATTTTTCTTTTTTATCAAGTGTATTATATATTTCAGTAGTTAAATCTTTGATCGCATCATTAGTTGATTTTCCTTCCATAAAACCGAACTGAGACTCAGAAATTATATTGTATTTTTTTGTAAAACTGCATATTCTGATTTTTAAAACTTTTTCAAAGACTTTTGCTAGAGACGAAATGATGGAAATCGGACGGTAATTGGAAATATCAAGTGGATCTCCATTCTTAAATAAGGGTTTTATAATGGCACACTTAAAGGCCGAGGGACATTTGCCTTGTTCCATCATGCTGTTTATTAAGTTGCTTAATGGTAAGGAAATAAAGTCTGATATATTTTTTAACGTAATTGCATTTATTCCATCCAAGCCAGCGGATTTTTTGCTTTTAAGGTCGTTGATAACATGTTTTACTTCTGTGACAGAAGTGGGGGACAAAAAAATAGAATTATTAATTCTATGCTCAAAATTAGCTGCCTGGGTTTGTTTACTCTGTATTTTATTAGCTAAATGTTTACCAATATCAGTGAAAAAGTTTACAAACTCATTTGAAATTTTTAAGTTATCGTGAGTCGTTTCACCTATTTCGTTCCTTATAGAATGTATTTCAGTTGTGGATAACTTCGAGTTGTTTGTTATCTGATTAACGGTATTCCATAGGTCTTTGGAATTATTTTTTGTTTTGTTTATACAACCTTTATAGAAGTCTTCCTTGCGCTTTTTTATTAGTTTGCTTAGAACGTTTTTATAGTTTTTATATTGTTCTTTTAATATGGCATTATCAGGATTTTTCTTCAATTTAACAAACAAGGAGTCTCGTGTATTTATAGAGTGCACTAAGCCATTAGTGATCCATTTTTTCAGTTTTACATTTTTATGATTAATGTGTTTTGTATAGGTGCAACTATTTATATGATGTTAACAAATTCATTTGTTTCAGATTCAATGTCGGCTCCTACAATAAAATCCCAGGACAGAGAACTTAAAGCAGCACTAAGTTTTTTAAAATTTATGTATTTATATGACTTTTGTTTAGTACTGCTAGATGTTAAATTGTTACTTAATACTAATTGGGACACTATAATGTGATGGTCCGTTATATCACTTTGAATAATTATTGGAAGCACATACTCATCCACATCATGGTTGCTCTTAATAAATATATGATCCAAACATGACTTTGATTCATTTTGTATTCTAGTATGCTCATTTATAAGCGATTTATAACCATGTTCGTATAGTATATTTAAATAATCAGTTGCATAATCTGTATTCGACAAAATATCAATATTGATGTCTCCCACTATAAAGTTAATGTCACTTGTAGTATTAGCAAGACTTAAATAGTTATCCAATGAAGAATTAAATGTATATGGACATGTCGAAGGGGGTCTATATGTAGCTGTAATGGATATATGCTTACCACAAAAATTAAATAAATCTACTTTAATTGCATTCGTATCACCTATTTGTATTGTATTTACTTGGGTATTTATCTGTTTATGTAGATACATTACACATCGATCATTCTTATCAATGTTCCCCATATTATAAAACATTTTATATCCAGGGATGTTAAAAATTTGTAGGTCTTTGTCTTTAAGATCAAAAGTTTCAGATAGAATAATGCAATGATAACTATTGTCAAATTGACTCAAAAATATCAATAATTGATCGAGGTTATGATTAAGACTTCTAATATTTATATGTAAAATTCTAAAGTTTTGAAAGCAGTTATTGATTTCCAAGACAATATTAGTTTGGTACCCATTTTCTAGAATTTCTGTTTTTATAGGTTTTATAGATAGTATAAGTAAATGTCTGGATTTGCAAATAGATACTGTTTAATATATTTGGTTGCTTTATTCTGATATAATTTTCATATTTAAATTAGATCCGAGTCTGTACTGATAAAGACTTATATAATTTACTAGAGGAACAACAAATAGATACTCGTAGAAACTGCTCTCATCAATCCTCTTGAAGAAATACTAAATATGTACTTGAATTTCCGACCATATCATAACAAGTAGTGAACAATTTGTTACTGATTAAACCTCGTCACAATTATATTCGGAAAACAGCATAAATACTTTTAGAATTTGATCGCATATAACCCCATTCGAAGTGATTAAACTTGTATTTGTAATTGCAGTTGAAAACTGACCTTTCTTTTTACCCATTCAAACAAATGAAAACACATTTAATATATTACTGAAAAAAAACATTAATACTCATAGAAACTGATCTCATAAATCCCTATTCAAACATTATAATTTGTAATCTTCAATTGCAAATCAAAACTGTTCTAACCTAATGCAGCTCGTTTCTTATAGAAACACTTGCCATTTAACCACGGAAAGCCGCACGTTTTACATTAGATACTGTTCTCATAAATTCTCATTGATGTGGTATAAGTAAATGTTTGGATTTACAAATTAATACGGCTTGACTCATTTTGCTGCTCCATTCTGGTATAAACTGATAGAAAGTTCAGCAGCAACTTTACTCCAGGCTCCAGTAGAGGGAGCTATATACGTGTCGCTAATTCATATCTAATCTAATGTGACCTAACTAACTGACGTGTGTTTGTTAAATTAAAAGTAAAGCAGTCTCTTTCACTGCTAACTCATTCATTTCTTCTAGGCTAGAACAGGAACACCCGAGGAAATGAGGACTTTGCAGTATTTTCTGTTTACCACTATATTAGTATTTCTATTTGAAATATGCAATTTAAACTGTACATTTGTCGGCATGCATATCCAAATTAATACTAATAAAAAAGTAAAATGGAAGTTTACAATAAAAATACATCTGTAAAATATACAATTGAAACTGTACATTTGTTGACATGTATATCCACATTAATACTAATAAAAATACAATGTTGAAATTTACAATAAAAACATGTTGATAAATGGTGTGTTACATACGATAGATACTGGAGAAAGGACGGACTGAAACTCTTATGATATTACTTATAGAAAAGTTTAGAATCTCTTTAAAGTTGTATCTGTAATTCCATATGTTTACAGATATAAGGGCAAGAGTGCATTTGCAGACACTAAACTGTAGATTTGTTGATGTATATTTCATATAAGTACTCATGAAAGGGCAACATGATAATTCCAAATAGCTCATTCGGAATTACTGTTAGTGATGAGCATAACCGATTAATTTCAATAACCGAATACTAGGTATTCAAGTGATTTCAATAACCGGATAATCATTCGAGTGATGGTCACTTGAATGCTAGGCATAACTTACAAGGTTATTTAACAATTTTTGTTCAAATTCCAATTCATAAAAAAATTTTCAATATTTTCATGTGAAAATCAATCAACCAATCAATTTTTGTGAAAAGGAAAAAATGATTCTTTTTAAAATCGCACATAGTTTGATTATTCTTGACATAATAAATAGAAATAGAAATAAAATAATTATAAATAAGAGGTAAGAGTATATAGATATACTGGTTACTACCATTACTACATCAATTGGTTCGAATTCATATGCCTAATATTTATTTTAGAAACATAGGTTAATAATGATGTTCACTCGTTTATTATACGATACGAGTTAACATTCAATCTATTTGTAAGAGTGATGAGTGATATGACTACTTCAATAACTGTTTAACATTCGATTATTTTTCACTCGAGTACTCGTTGACAATAACCGAGTAATGCAGGTTATTTCAATAACCGGATAACCGGTTATTTTTCACTCGAGTGATCCCATCACTAATTACTGTTTCATAACCGATTTAAAACTTAATAAAACAGATAAAATCCTGTCTGTATAATACTAATATAACTTATAGGCACGATAAAACCGCATCACTTTTTTTTATAAATTTCTATGTGGAATTTTTGGCAGGGTAATTATTTAATTATCAACTGTTTTGATTTGTTACAACTTAAAAAAATGTTCAAGCAGGTTCAGACAAATTCAGTTTTTTTCGCAATTTCATTACGAACAATTCATTATTTGTTCATTGAGATACGAGCTATTAAACTAGAAATATTTAAGAAAAACAGTAAAAAAAACACAATTTTGAACATTCTTTTGTTTAAACAAATGCCTTGCGGGAATAGGATTTATTAAAAAACTTTTTGCTACACTCCTTATAATGTTTCTGACAAGTTCCAATAAAAAAAATTGCTATTGTAAGACGATTCCTTTTTAGATGATTTGGACTCTTAGTTTTACTCCACTACTATATTAGTATCTACACAAAATGGAAATATGAGCAAAATGTTGTTTATTTTACGGTGAAATTAAATTGAGGTTAAATAGAGCACATTTTACATAGCCTATTAAACAAGGTAAATATCATTTTATCATCAAAACTAACAAAAAACTACGATGTAGGTACTCGTTATTAAAAAATTAGGTTAAGAAGCTCATATAGTATCATACTTATATGAATTAATTTTAGTGCAATGTTTTAGTTTAATATAGGTAGGTGTCAAATCCTCAGTATTGTAAAAAATACACCATAGTCATGCTGTGTTTCAATACAGAAGTACAATAATAATTCTAAAATTTAGAACATTATTAATTATTAAAATTCTACTTACCCAGATAATAAATTATGCAAAGATTGAACTGAAACTTTATAAAAATCACCAAATCGACCGACATTCAACATGCGTCATGGTAAAAGTGGCGCCACTAGCGGCCCACTGTTAGCTAGGTTTGACGCGGGAAATTTAAAATAGTACCACACATTTTCTTAAATTATGATAAAAAAGTTAATAAGAACATTCAAAAACGATGTTAATAATATGAAAACAGTGTTTATAAAATGTTCTAAAAAATCATTTTCAAAACATTTAAAAACTGTTTAATAACTGATTACTAAATATTACTAAAATAATATTTTTTCCGTAAAGTGTATAAAATGTTAATAAAATATTGAAAATATTTTTTACATATAAGCACTGTTTTTTGAATATTTATAAAATATTTCATGCTGTATGGGTATTATTTAAGTAGCACTTAATTCCATACATATAAAATACTTTTGCTTTTTTATAAAATTGTAGTTTCTTTGGCGATGGTTAATAAAACGAATCGTAATAAAATAATATTCTATTTTTTAACTGACCGTAAACCCAAGAAATTATGTATCAAGTTATGAGGAAAAAAATAGGCAAGTGCAAATATTTAAAAAATGTGCAAGTTTGACAATATTCTAAAAATTTTACAATTCAATTTTTTTAAATTTAATTATAACGTTATTGCTTAAATGTTGTTTGTGGCATTTTCTTAATTTTTATGTGTTTCTTTGTGGGATGCTTTGCCACATGTTTTCTTCTAAAACAATGTCTGTAAAATCTACAAAATAATACAACTATCCAGTATTTTAGTCGAAAATAACCTATCCCTAATAACCCCTTTCACGCAAAAGTCCAGTAAAATACTGGATAATTATATTATTTTGTAGATTTTAGGGACGTTATCTCTGAAGTAGTTTTCACAAATACCAAATGACTTAATTCAATACTACAATCGAATACTATTGGTCGATGCGCAATTCGTTAACCATGTCAGCATCATTTGAAGATGATTAAAACTCGGTTTTAATCATCTGAAGCTGATGCCAACATGATTGACAAAACGCGCTTCGAGTTTCGGTGTTTGTGGAAACTACTTCAGAGGCAGATTTATTTGCCCTATAAGAAATTTGTAGGAAAAAAAATGAGCTTATAGATATTCTTGGGCTATTGTAAGAATGACCTGGAATGGAATAATGCATAAAAGAATAATCCAAGAATAATTGAAATTTGAACCTGAAAATATTCTAGGATTAATCATGGAATTATTAAGATATTTCAGGAATATTCCTAGGGAATAATCTTGGAATATCTCGATTTTGAACCCATGAATATTCCATGATTAATAATAATAATAATAATAATAATAATAATGATGTCTTTATTTTTTCGTTTAAATTTACAAGTAAAACAAATGGCTCAAAGATGGGTGGCCATATTCACGCAAGTGCTCTTCCATATAACCACCCACAAGTAAAAAATTGAGAACAAAATATACAATATACAATATGACAACTGAAATAATATTAGCAAACATGTGAAATAAGGAACACAAAAAAAGAAAAAAGATAATTAATACTTATTTATATAATGCGCTTATTAATAATTAAAGTTGTGATCTCTTTTCTGAATTTGGCGATATTAGTGCAGTATTTAATATTACGAGGAATAGAATTGTACAGTTTTACGGCTGTGTAACTAAACGAACGTTGAAACAAGGCAGATTTGTGCTTGGGAACAGTAAATTGAGTACAATGGCGTGTAGCACGCTGATGAGTATCGGTGCCTTTTTTTAACTTAATAAGTAAATAAGTAAGTATCTGATATTTAATTATTTTGAAAATTAAACAGGCCATATGACATTCGAAGCGCTCTGAGAGGTTTAACCATTTCGATTGTTTGAAATGATAAGTAATGTGATCGAATTTTCTTAAGTTATATGAAAATCTTATACAAGCATTTTGAATCCTCTGAAGAGATTCCTTATCACGATTTAAAATAGCTGGCCAGTAAACAGTGTCACAGTAAGAAATGGACGACAATATTAATGAATCAGTTAATTTCAATTTTACTTCTGTACTGAGAATATCCTTATGCATATACAAAAGTTTAAGTTTGCTAATTGATTTTTGTATAAGGGTACTTACATGTTTTACAAATCTCAAATCTGTGTCAAACCAAACACCAAGGTTCTTGCAAGCATTGACTGGTTGTAAGTGCTGATTAATTAAAACTAATTTAAAACTGGGATTATTAATAATTTGAGCCTTGTGCCTACCAAACACCAGTAATTCCGTTTTCCCCTCATTTAAAACCAAACCATGATCAGCCGAAAATTTAGATATCTTATCTAGATCAGAGTTAATATTTAGTACGGCAGTATTTAAGTCAGACAAGGAAAAGGAATAATATAACTGAGTATCGTCCGCATACTGATGAGAAGAGCAAAACTGTAGGCATTTGCTGAGATCCGCTGTGTATATAGAAAATAACAGAGGTCCTAAAACACTACCCTGTGGCACACCCTTTGTAATAAAAACCGTGTTAGAAATTTCATCATTTAATATTACTTTTTGACGACGATTACTGAGATAATTACGAAAGAAAGAAGTTGCCGTAATACCAAATCCATAATATTTTAATTTCGCACACGGGGTGGCGTGATCAAGGGTATCAAATGCCTTGCTATAATCGAGTAGTATCAAGCAGTATCTGACTATTATCACAAGCAGTGAATATGTCATCAGAAACTTGCAATAAAGCTGTAGACGTGCTATGTCGGGCACGAAATCCAGACTGCGAAATAGGTAAAATCAAATTATTATTCAAGTAGTTATTTACCTGCTCATACACTACCTTTTCTAATACCTTAGATAGGACAGGCAATAAGCTAATGGGGCGAAAATGATTAATAAGTGTGGGACAGTTCTTTTTAGCCACAGGAATTACATTAGCTTCTTTCCAAGCTGAAGGAAAAATACCTTCTAAGAGACACTTATTTATAATATAAGTTAAATGATAACTAAGATACGGGATAATGTATAAAATAATTTTAATATTAAAACCATCAGAACCCATGGCGTTAGATTTAAGTTTAAATAATATTTCTTCGAGTTTTTCACAAGAAATTTCAGAGAATGCAAAGGTAGTACCATCACGCAAATATTTAGAATTCTCATAATCAGCAACCAAGTCAGGGCGCACATCGGCCTGGAGGTTATTAGAAAAATACTCGTTAAATTCATTTACATCAGCAATACTTGAGACAGAAGTGTCTATGTCAGACTTGATATTCAACCACTTTAGTTAGCACTTCCCAAAATTCTTTAGGGTCACTCTTAAATTTTTGAGATAAGTATGCTTTTTTTTCAGCTTTAACAGCTTTATTAACAAAATTACGCCGTTCTTTATATTCGCGCCACGATTCGTCAGAATTTACTCTCTTATATTTCTGAAAAGCTTTATCTCTAAGTTTCATCATCAGCTTAAGATTTTCAGTTAGCCATGGTGAAGGAGGCTTAGAAATTCTCGCGGTCTTTAAAGGTGCATGAACATCAAGAACATTCATAAGATTAGTGTTAAGAAAATCAACCATACAATCTATATTATTAAGCGTGTATATATGATCCCAATTAACAAGCATTAAATTGTTAATAAATAAATCATAATCGAATGAAGAAAAATCTCTGTAAGTGCGAAATAATGTTTGTTGTTTATTTTTATTAATTTTTAATTTACAACTTACCAAACAGTGGTCAGAAATACCCTCCATATTAATAACTTCAGCACTGTGTGGCAACTCAGGATCAGAAGATACTAAAATATCAATTAAAGTACGTGATCTTTCGTTGATACGTGTAGGGTTTGTAATAATTTGTGAAAGCCCATATCTATCAAAAACATTTTGAATTTGATTATAACCATTACTATTTTTATTTAAAAAATCAATATTTATATCTCCACCGAATAACACACAATCAAAACTAGGCAAAAATTGTGATAAAATATTATCCAAGTCATCTAAACCTACAGCTACATTACAATCGGGGGGCCTATACAATGTTCCCAAACACAACTTCTTGCCCTGTAGTTTAACGCTAATCCATAGCTGTTCAAAAGAGTTATTGTGGAGGTTGGGTAACTGTAACAATTGAAACTTGATTGAATCTTTTACATAGAAAGAGATGCTAGAGGAGGTGGAGTAGACCTCCTCTAGCACCTCTATCCCTTCTAATCAAATTATAGCCGCTGATGGCTACAGTTTCATCAGTTACACGTTCATCTAACCAGGTTTCTGAAACACCTATAAAATCATATGATGCACTAAGAACAAACTCAGAAAACAGATCAAAGTTGGCGCAAAGTGACCTAACGTTAATATGCGCAAACTCGATACATGTATATCGCATATCTCTTGCCTGAAAAAGCTGAAAAAGCTCCAGTAACTACATTAAAGAGGTGTTTCAACTAAATAGAATCCGACTATAACTAAATATTTCTATTAAAATAAAAACACCGATTTTATTATCTTAAAATTAACTGCTACAACCAAGTATAGTATAGTATATAAATACATCTATATCTTCAAGTGAGAAAAACTAACAAGCCAAAGAAAAGAAAAATAAAATATATCATTATTAGAAAAGGAAATGTATTTATATTGATTATTTCTTTGATTCAAATGAAAGCAAAAAACGCACTTGTACAGAATAAAAAATGCTACTACATACCATATTGATAATGAATTATAAAAAGAATGGAACAATTGACTAGGCACTTAATTAAAAAAGATGAAGAAAAAAATCTTGGAATAATCTGGATATTTTAGCAATATTCTTTGGGAATATTCCTAGATTAAGAAAAAGTGTCCCATTCCTGTGTTCTAAGAATATTCCTCATAGAGTGTATATATTCAGAGCGTTACCTCAGATTAATCCAATGTTCCGAAAAGATTATTCTAAGAATATTTTATAAATATCTTGTGCTATTTGGGGAGGGAATTATGCGGCGTCGTGCACTCTATCCTCTTGTATGCAGCTCCAGTCTGGGAAAGTGCGATGAAGGTGGATAGGACGAGGGGGAGGATGGCTAGGATCCAGCGATGTGCCGCACTAAAGGTATGTAGCGCATATAAAACGATTTCGTTCGAGGCAGCGTTGGTAGTGGCGGGGATCCCCCCTTTGGATCTGATGGTCAAAGAACGGCAGAAAATCTTTGAAGGAGCCGGGAGGGCAGAGGCCAGGGACAGGCTGTTTGAAAGATGGCAGAGGCGGTGGGACATTGCAGACAAGGGAAGGTGGACGAGACGCCTCATCCCGAACATCAAAGCGTGGATGGAACGGAGGCATGGTGAGGTAGGCTATTACCTCACCCAAGCCCTGAGCGGACATAGGTGCTTCATGATGACATGACAAAGAGGCTGGAAAAAAATAATAGATGAGAACCCGAACACAAAACGGGAAATAAAGGAGCTTGCGATCAAGCTGAAAAAGAGCGTTGATACTGTCAACAGAGATTCCATCACACAATGGTTGGAGGAAAATAAATGGGAGACGGTCGAAAAACAAATTTTCGACATAGATACCCAGACCGAATCCCGCGAGGACTCTAAATCGGACATGGTGGTAAATATAACACCAGAAATGAAAGAAATAGGAACACAGACTGACCCTGTGCAGACGGATATCCCATTCCGAGAGTAAGAAGTGCTAAACTAGCCGAGGAAGTAAGTAAGGCCATCAAAGAAGGGTAGAGCTTTGATGACTACATGGAGCTGGTGGAAAAGATCTGGCCTCCTCAAGTGTTCGAAAGGGTCGAGGAGGTAGAAGGTAACCCAGTATGGGAGCCAAAGGAAAGTGATCTTGCGCTCTGCATCCAAGGAAGTGAAGAGCTGAATAAGGGAATAGGGAGGCAATTTAAGATGAGATTCCCCGAGTTAGCTGAATTGGACAATGACTCGCCCGAGAAGGAAGGGGTCATGCATATTAAGTATGAGACCAGCTCAACAGTGGCCACCAAGAAGAGGGAGGTTAAGGAACGCTTCCTTTATAGGATAATGATGGACAGCAGTGAGGAAAACACCTACGGCAATATAATAAAATGGAAAGAATGGCTAGTGGACAATGGCCGGACAAGGGTAGCTTTACCTCGTACGGAGTGTAACTGGAGTAGGGTAAAGAAAATGATGGAGTTTATAATGTCCAACACTGACATCAAAGTAGTTGGCTACTATCCACCAGGGAGAAAGGGAGAGAAGCGAGACGGAGACACTGTACACAAGGAAGCCACTGTGACCGAGAAGGTGAAAGGAAGAGAGCATATTACAAGGATCTCCTGAACAAAATTAAAAGAGTAGATGTAAAGGTGCTGGGAGCAGACATCACAGCCCTGAGGAGGACGAAGAGGGGCGAAATGCTTATAGAAGTCAACGGAGGGAGAAGGGCCGTAGAGCCGCTAAAGAACGCCATTGAGAAAGTGGAAGGGATGGCGGTAAGGATGAAAAAGGCGGGAACGGTAATAACTATAAAGGATCTGGATGCGACCTTAACCAAGGAAGAGATCGTAAAGGCGATAGCAGAGGAGACTAAAACAAAGGAGGAGGATTTAGTAGTGGAAAGCCTGAGGTTGGTATTCGGAGAGAACCAGGTGGCTACGGTAAGGGTATCAGACAACGCTGCAAGAGAGCTCATACTGAAACGAAGCCTGAGAGTTGGATAGCTTACATGCAGGGTGCGCGAGTGAGCTGAGATGCAAATTTGCTACAGATGTTGGAGACACGGGCACACAAGGGAGAATTGCAAAGGCCCAGACAGATCAAAGGCCTGTCTCAGGTGTGCAGAGGAAGGGCACCAAGCGAAGGAATGTAGAAACACGGCATTCTGCCTCATCTGTAACAAGGAAGGGCATCGGGAGGTTTCAGCGGCATACCCGCTAAATAGAGAAGAGTCAAGGGGGGAAAGACGAATGGAAGATGGTAGCGGGGTATCTTCAAAGTAAGGCAGATAAATCTTAATAGATGTCGGGCCGCCCAAGATCTTGTATGGGCGGTAGGAAGGAGGAAAGGGGAGGACGTACTGATTATCAGTGAACCGAACAAAATGATGTCGAGCAGATCACGACCCAACTGGTTTACGGATGAGAACCTGGACGCAGCCATCGGGCTGATTAATAACAAGATCAGCATCTACAGGAGCGGGAAGGGCCGAGGGTTTGTATGGTTAGAGCTGAAGGAGGTGTATGTAGTTAGCTGTCACTTCTCCCCAAATAGCACGATGGAAGAATTCGAGGAATCATTATCGAATCTGGACGAAGTAGTTAGAGAAATGAGGAACATCCGGAAGGAAGTCATCTTGGCAGGAGACTTCAACGCCAGGGCCCCAGAATGGGGAATGAGGGAAACGAATGCAAGAGGCAGGCTTGTGACCCAATGGATCTCTCAGCTTGATCTCCTCGTGATGAACGAAGGAGACGAACACACCTTCGTTAGAGGGGACAGCGGCTCCATACCCGATATCACGGTTGCCTCTGCGGGGATCGCGCGGAAAATCACAGGGTGGAAGGTGGCAGGCGATGAGGAGTCAATAAGTGACCACAGGTATATCTGCTTCGAGGTAGGGCAACAACCCCAACCATACTGACGCAACTCTGTCACAGGCCATCACCAGAGCTTGTGACGAGGCCATGCCGAAGAAAAGGGCAGCAAGGGTACATAGAGGCATTTACTGGTGGAACGAAGATCTAGCAAGACTAAGAGATGTATGCATCGCTGCCAGGAGACAGTATTCCAGGAGAATCCGGAGACAGGGCAGACAGGATGATAATGAAGCCTTCCGAGCCTACAAAGAAGCAAAGAAGGCGCTTAGAGAGGCGATATCCGATGCAAAAAGAAAGAAATGGCAGGAGCTATGCGCAAGATGAAGATGTATGGGGTGATGGCTACAAAATAGCCATGCGCCGATTGAGAGCACCCCCTCCAGCGATTCCACTGTAGAGAATGAGGGAGATAGCTGACGCACTCTTTCCCCACAGGGAGGAAGAAAGGTGGGATGACATGGATGTAGCGGATGTCCCCCCATTCACAGAAAATGAACTAAAGGGGGCAATCGAGAGACTAAAGTGCGGCCGATCTCCGGGTCCGGATAACATCCCCCCGGAGGTGATCAAAATAGTCGTCGAAGAATCCCCCGAAGCGGTTTTAGGGGTCATGAATCGAGCGTTGGAGAGAGGAGATTTTCCATCCAGATGGAGGAAAGCAAGGCTCGTCCTCATTATTAAAGGGAACGGAAAACCTGAAGAACCATCTTCTTACAGGCCCATCTGCTTGTTGGATGCGTTGGGAAAGGTGCTGGAATACTTAATCCTGGGAAGGCTAGAGCTAGAAATTGAGAGAGCTAGAGATAGAAATTGACCGGAGGCCTGTCGAACTACCAGTTCGGATTCCGCAGAGGAATGTCGACGGTGGATGCTGTGACCCGCATAACGAGCAAGGCAAGAGAGGCCATGGATGCAAAGAGAATGTGCTTAATCGTCACCCTTGATATTGTTGTAGAACTCTCCAAAATCGTCCTAAGTTGAAGACAGAATCAAAATTCGACTTAGGCAAAAATTTCATTTGAAGACATTTTTGGAAGTCTGCAGAGGCGCAGATCAGTCCATAAGGACCGTTTTGGGTTCTATAAGGCGTTGGAAATGACCAGGTAAAAATTCGAAGAAACACCGAATTTTCACTTAGGAAAAATGTTTTTGGTTCAGAATATGAGAGTAGAAGTATATAATGACAAAGATTTATGAATAATATACTTTTTCAAAGGTACCACAAATTGGACTTTGAAAAATAATATTTTTGGAAGGGCGTCAAAATTTGGCTCAGGAATCGATTTATCGAAAGTACGCCAAAATTTCACTTGCAGACTAATTTTTCAAAACTGCGTTGAAATTTGGCTTGAAGATCGATTTTTCAAAAGTACGCCAAAATTTCACCTGCAGATTAAATTTTCAAAAGTACCTTGAAATTTGGCTTGAAAATCGATTTTTCAAAAGTACGCCAAAATTTCACCCGCGGATTAACTTTTCAAAAGTACCTTGAAATTTGGCTTGAAAATCGATTTTTCAAAAGTACGCCGAAATTGGTCTTAAAATAGAATTTTCAAAAGTACCACAAAGTCAGTTTAAAAAGTACCACGAAAATATCCTTTAAATTATTTTTTATTTTTTATTCCTCAACCAAAGACATTGACCTTTGAGGTACGGTCATTGAAAGCCCAATTCTAAAGTATGAGCATAAAATTTTAACGATACACTGCATCCAAAAGGCAAAATAGAAGATTTTGACAAAGCCGGCGTAGTGCCGATAAGCAAAAATTGATAAAAATCAATGCACATGTACAAGGCCGGTTTCTCGCATAGAAAGAGTTTGGATTGACTCAGCGGCTCGCAATTTGGTCGAGCGCGTTGAGTTATCCAGACAAAGCAATGGTAGAAAAACCAATAACAGAGCTTTTCAAATGACAAAGTTATAGAGGAAAACGCCTTGTGTATAAAAATCCAAAAATTCAATTTTGTCTAAAAGTCGCTCGAAGGTGAGTAGCTGCCATATCGATAATATTGAACGACTGTGATAAGGGCTAGTAAGTCGTGGACTGATCGAACGCCATTCAACTTACGCAGTAATAAGTCCTCTGAATGTGTTCGAGTACGTGGCTCTTCACGATACAAGAACTTTAAAGTTAAGTAGTCTCTAGCGAACCTAAATTCAATGAGTAAAACTTTTTAAAGTTATTTTAGTCAGTCATAATTATTTATTTATCCAGAGTCTCAGACAACTCAAAAAAATGCTCGCATTTTGATTCTGAGAAGGTATGTATGAATTTTTTCTACCTAATCGATCGTTAGCGTGAGCGCTCTCGCTTGTATGGTCTGAAAGTCATTACCTTGATTGGGGAAGGCACGATTCTTATCTTGAGAATTTTGTAAAACCAATTTTGTTAAATAAACGGATTCTTTGAACTAATGTTTCTTAATTGATCTTGAGGCCTGTTGACGGTCTATAATCCCTGGAACTTTCGTATAGAAAGCCGGATGTGTCGAGTTAATTCACATTAACGTTCGACCTTCTGGTTGCTTTACGGAGGTTTGAGAGGGATTTTTTTATGCGTTTTTTGAGAAATAGATTCCGTCATTAACGGAATAAAACGTGGTTTCCACGTATAAAAATTAATCCCTCCGCAGAGAAATTCTTCGGTTGAGATTTTTTTATGCAAAATTTCAGGAAATTAAGAGGTGCCTAAACCCCTAACGAGGGAATTCAGGTCCAGAGAGAGCGTCATTTCCGATCTGTGGTAGTACAGCCTTGGTCCATTACTCGGCTATCGAAGTGCATCTTATCTCGAACCCGCCTGGGAGGTAGAAGAACGGGGTAATACGCGACTGGCGCCCCCTGAGAAATAAATTGGTGTCGCGTCATTTTGACGCCCGGTAGTGCGTTCTTCTACATGGCGCCTAACGTGGGGCGTTGTTAGTCAGCAGGGCTTTCTGGAAAGGATATGGATGATTCAACGCCTTTCCAGTTTTACGACGAGCCGACATCTGTGATGGACAACGTCTCTAGAGGGTTAGAGAGGCCGTGCGCGGAGGATGTACTGGGTAGTTCGGGGGTAGGCCCGAGTACCACTGAAGGAGTCACACAGCCCTCCTCAGAACAAGTGTTCGCCCAAATGGCAGCAGGTCTTGTCAAAGCTCTAAGCGAAGCCACGCACGAGCATAAATATCGGTCGAAGCATCCAAATGTGGAATTTCATGGCTTCGAACACGAAGACCCTGAAACCTTCATTAATCATATGGAGGAATTTTGAGTCCGAGTATGAATTACACAGGATAACGACCGTCTGTATAAAATATCAGAGCAGCTCAAAGACGATGCCAGGAAATGGTTTGAACAATACCGAACCCTAATTACCACTTATCCTCTATTCCTCGAGCGGTTCAGAAGCCGTTACGATTCGGGTGAAATACTCACCGAAGCAATAGCCAATTTATACGGCAAGAAACAAGATGTCGAGGAAGATACGTCAGTATTCATTTCAAGGAAGGTATGCCTCTTCAAGAGAATCGATCCGTTTAAGCCTGAGGCGATGAAGGCGGCTATCATCTTCAATCAGTTGAGACCTGATATAAAAATGCACCTAAAGAGCGCTGTCATACTAGATACAAATACACTAGTGACGATGACCGAACAAATGGCCAAAATCATGAAAGAGAATAAAGAATTCGAGGCTCTGCATAGTGTCAGGAAAAGCAAGGACCAAGGAGCGTCCACCTCTACTGCTTCAGCTCAAGGGAATCAGCAATCGAGCAGTAATTGGAGAACGGAACCCTCCACATTAGCGAAGCCGTCCTCCAATTCCTTTGGTGCATCTAGGACACCATTCAATGGATCTCTACGAAGAGATAATCCGCCGGCACTAAGGGTGCATTTTGCAAATAATATTTCCTCGCTGCCCAGAGGGGATATACCGAGAAGGGGTACTGGTGACGTAAGGAACTCCCGAGTCCCGTATCGCCCTTGCAGATATTGCCCAACGGAGCAGTGGCATTTTCATGCGGAATGCCCGAAAAATCCCTATCGTAATACGAATACGGGAAACCAAGCGGGGGTCAGAGGCGATGGCCCTGGCCGAACTGTACCAACTCCGCCTACCAGGCCCAACCAGACTCGAAGCGACCATCGCGGAAGCTCCGAAGCAAGAAGTTCAAATTAAATAACTTCGATGACCTTCCTGATCTTAATTACCTATTTCAGGATCAAGAAGTCAACCTATCTCCCCACCGATTCACCCCATTAGAATCTATCAATCAAACGAGTGAGGCTTTCCCTCTGCCTCGCATCAAGATTATAATTAATAATCGAGCGGTTAACGCTTTATTGGATACAGGTTCCACAAGGAATATTATCCAACCGAAATTTTTGAACGACATTGATCAGCTTACAGCCCCCCAAACGTTTGTTATGGCTTGTGGTGATGGTTTAGTGGAATCCCTCAGGACTACGACCATAAACGTTAATGTACTAGATGTACCCTTTCAGACCACGTTTCAGGTCATTCAAAACTTAAACGAAGAGCTCATTCTGGGAGCCCCGTTTTTATATGCCCACAATGTCGTATTCGATTATCAACGTAAATGTGTCTACGTCGGCACTGAAGAGCGAATAACCGTCTTCTGGAATCAGGCGGCCCATCAAGCAAGGAAGCAATGCCGGCTTCCCGAAGAACTGATCATCGGAAACGATAGTTTAAAACCTCTATTCGAGGAATTCGCTGAATTGTTCACAGCGGTGCCTACCCAAGCTACCACTGTGACAATTAAACATAAAATAAAGGTTAAAGACGACCGCCCGTTTAATATTAAACCTTATCCTATGTCTCCTACTAAGAAGAAAGTTATGTACGATCAAATTGAAGAGATGCTGAAGGCCGGAGTTATAGAACCGAGTACCGCTCAGTACAGTTCGCCTCCCATTAAAATAGAAGGGCCCGGCAAGAAGCCTCGCTTCTGCATTGATTATCGTCACTTAAACGAAGTAACGGAAGACGAAGCCTCCGTCTTACCTAAGATATACGAGAGTATAAAGGATCTAGGAAAAGCCGGCATATTTACGGTGTTAGACCTCAAGAGCGGATACTGGCAAATCCCTCTTGAGGAGTCGTCAAAAAATTATTCCACGTTTACAACATTGGATGAAGCATCTTACCGATTCAACGTGATGAGTTTCGGATTGAAGACCGCTCCGTGTACGTTCCAAAAATTTATGGCAAGAGACGTATTGACCGGTTACTTGCATCATTTTTGCAAAGTATATCTCGATGATATTATCATCTATAGTGAAAATATAGATCAGCATGTAAACCATCTGAGAGCCGTCTTTGAGCGCCTGCGTTTACATAATTTAAAGGTGTCACCGGAAAAATGTGTGGTAGCCACGTCTAGCATAACCTATCTCGGGCATCAGATAAATGCCAACACCACTCAGCCGTTAGAGAAGCACATATTACAGATACAAAATTATCCGGCACCTACGACGAGGCGCCAGCTTCAGAGTTTACTTGGCCTATGTAATTGGTACGTGAATATATCCCTAATGTCGCAAAAATTACTAAGCCCTTGACCCGACTACTCTCGAAGGACTGGCGCTTCAAGTGGAATCCGGAAGCCCAAGAAGCTTTTATTTTACTAAAAGAAGTATTGAATCAACCTCTAGGACTACACCGGCCCGATTTTAACAAAATGTTCATTTTACAAACCGATGCATCCCTGATAGGATTATCGGCCGTCCTTTATCAGCTGGGGGATAACGACCAGAAGCACATCATCTCTTATGCAAGCAATACACTGTCTCCAACAGAGAGAAAGTATCACATAAACGAGTTAGAATGCCTGAGCGTCGTTAACTATATAAAGAAATACAAAATATATTTGGCAGACCGTCCATTTATAGTTAGAACTGACAACAGAGCATTACTACGGCTGAATAAGCATAAAGATGAAAAGACCAAATTTACACGATGGTCGTTATTACTTCAAGAATATAGCTTCTCGATAGAGCATTGTCCTGGTAAAGAAAACATACTGGCGGACTATTTGAGCAGAAACCCCCAAGGCCCGAACGTCGAAGCAGACGACGAAGAGGAGAGAATGTACCCACCAAAATTCTCGTACAAGGAACGAATATCAGTGATTACCACATTGGAATTAAACGATCAGGTCAGAGAAGCGCAAACGCACTCAAGAGATATCCAAGACCAAATTGAACGATGGAATACTCTAGTGCGACAAGCAGATAAAACCGAGGCAGAGGTGAAATTCGTCAATACACGACAAGTGATAGGCGGCACACTTTGGACGAGACGCGAAAATGTCAAAGAAAAATTATACGTACCAATACGTATGGTCATGAGAGTAATATCTCATTTTCACGACCGACCGGAAGTAGGTCACCCCGGCCGCGATGAAACTGTCTCATCTCGGGCCGCTATTATTTTAATAATTTGTCACGACTAGTCAACAAATATTTAAATGAGTGCATTATTTGTAATTCCGTAAAAAGCAGACAGTCACAACCGAATGCTCCTCTCAGAAGCCATGCTCCATCGCATCCGTTCGAAGTTCTAAGCGTCGATGTAATAGGACCGCTTCAGCGAACCAAAGATGCAGATAACCGATATATATTAATGGTAGAGGATGTATTTAGTAAGTGGGTCGAAGCCAAGGCGTTCACCCAATTCAGTGGAAAAACAATAGCACAATTTATCGAAGAGGAACTAGTGGCGAGATATGACGTTCCAAGGGTCATCATTTCCGACCAGGGAGGCCACATTTTTTTTTTTTTTTTTTTTTTTTTTTTTTTTTTTTTTTTTTTAACTGTTTAACGTCGGCCTATTTCCTATACCCCTAACCTGGAAATTTTGCCGAACCTCTTCACTTAAGAAGAGTAGGGATCTTTTACTTGCCTAACATTTAATAGACAAGGGACCGCCTGCTTTACATCCCCTCCGAAGGATGGTATATCCACTACGTAATCCTCGTCTGAAATTACGTAGCTTCCGAGTATACACTGATATACAAGCCTCTAGAAGGTGGGACGAGAACGCTGTATTTCCCAAGATGGGAGCCCATCCAAGTACTAACTGCGCTCGACGTTGCTTCAACGGAATATCGACTGATATTCACATTGAAGTCGCCTCTACGCTCGCCCCAGGGAGGCCACTTCAATTCCGGCTTTTACAATACTTTCTGTACACGTAACAATATTGAAAGATTCTTCACAGCAGCTTACCACCAACAGGCCAATCCAATAGAAAGGAGGGTGCAGGAAGCTAAGAAGATCTTAAAAACCTTATTATATGGTTTACCCAACGACGAGTGGGATCGACATGTTAGTCAGATGGCATATATCTTGAGAACAAGAAAAAACGCCGCTACGGGGCATACGCCCAGTTTAGTAGTACTCGGCTATGAATTACCGCAGATTGGTGATTGGAATATGTTCGCTTATAGACAAGAGCGTCGTAATCAAGCGGACGTTCCCCGCCTTGAAAGAGTCAAGGAGATTCGTAGAAATCAAACAAATTACCAATGGCGTTACGCGAGTTATGATATCCAGACGCCGTATTAAACAAAAGAAGATGCAATTGTGCATAATTGCACAGATAAAGAAGCTTATAAATAGATGTAGTAACAGTATTAAGTTTAGTTATTGTCGTACTTTAGATACATACCTTTGTATTTTAACGCAATAAACTCATTCGCTATTAATTGTCAAAAGTTTGTTTTAAATAAAAAAATTACATTTTTTAAAAAAACCTAAACCGCTCGACAAAATATAGCTGGCGCAGTCATAGGGATTTTCTTTGGAGTAATTTCGAGAGAATATCGGAAAACTCGTCGTGCCATCGACTAACCAAAGAAGACCTGCAACCCCTTACCATACCGTTGGTAAACAAATAATTTTTAAGAAGATAATTAATCAAGAAACAAGTGAATTCAAGCAAAGAAGATATACTCTGCATACCTAGCTATACCATTCCTTTGTACCTATCCTTAAAATATCCTTCCACACCCTGAGCTATAAAACTGGTACATCTCAATCTGAGTACACCCAGCTCAGTACGTGTGAGCACGACCACCAGACGCTCAGTATCCCCTCGTCGGAAGCGCCGTGAGGCTTTGCACTTGTGAAAGTAATTTCACATAAGCCCTTGAAGAAACCAAGATCGTGCACTCTCTTTCCCAGGACTACACGTGACCTTAAATCGTGTATAGGAAAGATTGGCCCAAGCCAGAAAACACCTATAAAGAAAACATCTTTAAAAGCACATAGCCTTGCGCTATTTAGGGAAATTGACTAGAACGACCAAAACTAACGAGACAATAACCGCCCTCCAGCTCAAGAAAAAATATATAATCAATCAAAGTGTAATAGAGCATCGCCTGGGAGCTCTCTGAGTTCTCTTGAAATCCCTCGTTATCACATTGTAATCGATTATATATACCAGAGCCTTCATGTTTTCTGTCATCTTAATATTCTTGTAAGTACCATTAATGCCTGACTCCGACGACGAAACCTTAGCTAATCTTGCTTTACGGACATTTGGTCCTAACCAGTATATACTAACAAATACGGGAGCAAATACCTCTAATAGTACCGGAACCTCAAATTTAGTAGGACGAGAAAATTTAAATTCAACCGCGATGGCTAGAAATGATGTTACCGTTCGAGATTATTTAGAGCTCATACCTCAATTCGATGGAGATAACTCAAAATTACCGATATTTTTAGACACGTGCGAGCAAGTATTAGATATGTTAGTACAGGATAATAATCCACAAAGAATTAAATTTTTGATGCTGCATTTTAGAAATAAAATTGTAGGTAAAGCAGCTCAAGTATTAGCCGCGAGAACTATACTCACTTTCCCGGAATTAAAAACATTTTTATTAGACACTTTCGGTGATCAACGGAATGAAGAATCACTGTTAAATGACCTTATGATGTTAACGCAAAATCACAACGAAACCGCTAGCCAATTTGCAGACAGATGCATATCGCTACGTGGACTGTTACTCTCAAAAATGCAGATGGCAAATATAACAGCATAACTACGAAAAGAAAAATTAGATTTGTACAAAAAAATGGCACTACGGACTTTCCTATCTGGACTTAACGCACATCTAAGTCACCTATTAAGATGTAAACAACCCACGAGCCTAGAAGCAGCTATAAATATGGTAGTAGAAGAATAAAACATGAACTACAACCGGCAACAAAAGTTAGGGACGAAGAACACTTATCAGAATACAAATCAATCTCAAATAAGAACGACACCGACAAACCCAAAATATAACCCCAGTTACTCTCAAACACCCCCACCAAAACCGAATCCTCAAATAATCCGCCCTACGTCAAACATCCCTTATCGTATGCCGAATTTTTTCATGCCAAGAAACCCCCAACAAACATTTCAACAAAGACCATTTCAAAACCCTCAAAATTTCCAACGCCAAGCTCCACCGCAGCAATACTTCCAAAGACAAAATTTTTCCACTCCGCAAAATTTCCAAAATACGCAAAATTTCCCACATTTCCAAAATCAACCACGTTTCAATTTCCAACCTAAAACGCAACAATCCTATCCCCAACCAATGGATACCTCATCTGGAAACACAAGAAGATCAAAATTCTCCCAACCGTCTAATGCACCGAAATGGACAGCGCAAGAATTACATTTGCAAGAGATACCGAGTACCTCTTCCAACAGGGACGAATATCAATCAGACTATTACGAAGAACCGACATACGATTCAGAAATTGCTGACAATAGTTATTACCCCGAAGAATACTATTCAGAAAATTATCAAAGTTATAACGATGACGAAAATTTTACCTTACCAGCCTCGGAGACCAATATTACGAACCTGCCGAATGCGAAGAAGTAACCCAGACAAAACAAGTAGAAATCAACGTCGCAGCCAATACAAATCTTCCATATATAATTATCCCAGAACTCGAAGCCAAATTTATGATTGATACAGGGTCCACAAAAACATTGATTACAGAAAAAGTCGCCGAAACATTTTTTCCAGACCGAATTAAAGAAGACCCTTTCCAAATAAAAACACCTCATAGCATATCCTTACATAGATATTCAGCAGAAATTCCAGTATCAAAAATCTTTAAAAAACCAGGAATGTTGTATACACACTACATCTTTAACTTTAGTCAAACATATGATGGACTTATTGGCCTTGATCTACTACAAGAAATAGGAGCCACCCTTGATTTTAAAAATGGTTACTTACTAACAGACTCAGCAAAAATTCCATTATTTTTGGAAGGAAAAAGACTAATAAGTACTAACGACACCAACGAAATGGAAAACAATTACGAATACAGAATTAGTCCTAAGACAGAAATTGTAGCTAAAATACCAATATCACAAAAAAATGGAGAAGCTCTAATAAATTCTATTGTATTTGAAAATCAAATAGAAATTTCAGCAGGACTTATAAATACAAAAAATAACGAAGCGACAGTATTGCTTATTAACAACACTGACGAAGAAAAAACATTCACAATAACTGAACCTCTTCCATGTATGCCTAGCCACCAATTAAATAACTTTACAACCGAACCTATGGACTTTGATGAAGAACTTTCTATATATAACAATCCAGATATAAACTACGACGACCTACAAAAGAAAAATTTGGAAAATCTTGATCTAAGACACTGTAATCAAGAAGAGTACGAAGCCATAAGAAAACTTTGTTACGAATATAGAGACATTTTCTACTGCGAGGACATTCCACTAACTTTTACAAACCAAGTTAAGCACGAGATTCGAACAACGGACAACATACCAATCTATACGAAATCATACAGATTCCCACACATCTATAAATCAGAGGTCAAAAAGCAAATCGACTCAATGTTGGAACAAAATATAATAACTAATTCAACTTCGCCATGGTCCTCCCCCATTTGGATTGTCCCGAAGAAAATGGACAATAGTGGAAAAAGAAAATTTCGTATTGTAATAGACTACCGAAAATTGAATGAGAAAACCATACCCGATAAATTTCCAATACCAAACATTACGGACGTCCTGGACAAACTTGGTCGCAGTCAATACTTTACAACATTAGATCTAGCAAGCGGATACCATCAAATTGAAATGGATCCCAAAGATATCGAGAAAACAGCATTCTCGACAGACGACGGTCATTACGAATTTTTAAGGATGCCCTTTGGACTTCGAAATGCACCCTCAACCTTTCAACGAACAATGAACCACGTACTATCAGGCCTACAGAGTAAATGTTTAGTTTACATGGATGACGTATTAATATTTTCAACTTCCTTGCAAGAGCACATAGAAAGTATACGCTCAGTATTTGATAGATTCAGAAAAACTAATTTCAAAATACAGCTGGATAAGTCAGAATTTTTAAAACAAACAGTAAAATTCCTTGGGCATATCATTACACCAGAAGGCATATTACCCAATCCAGATAAAATCGAAGCAATTGTAAAGTTCCCAATACCAAATACAAAAAAAGAAATTCAGTCATTTCTTGGACTAATAGGATATTATAGAAAATTTATAAAAGACTGCTCAAAACTGACAAGACCATTAACAGCCTGTTTAAAGAAAGGAGCCAAAATAGAACATACAAGAGAGTTTGTAGAATCCTTTGAAACTTGTAAAAACATTCTAACCAACAGCCCACTCTTACAACACCCGGATTTTTCCAAACCATTTATTTTGACAACCGATGCGTCGAAATATGCCATCGGAAGTATTTTGTCACAGGGGATCGTGGGAAGCGATAAACCTATTGCTTACGCATCCAGAACACTGAACGAATCAGAGAAAAATTACTCAGTTGTGGAGAAAGAACTTTTGAGTTTAGTATGGTCCACCCAGTATTTTAGGCCTTATCTGTACGGCAGACGCTTCACTATATATACAGACCACAGACCACTAAGGTGGTTATTCTCATTAAAAGATCCACAAAACTCTAAATTCATCAGATGGCGTACAAAGCTACAGGACTATGATTTCGATATAGAATACAAAAAAGGCAAGCTAAATACGAACGCGGACGCGCTGTCAAGAATTGAAATTCACCCAATTGACACAGAATCGATGCAAGTAAACATAGATGATCCTGAATTGGACAGAATAATACAAGACCTAAACAGGGAGACAGAATTAAGAACGCCTACGCAAGAAGAAATCGAAGAAATACTCAACCCTCCTGAAAATACGAAAGACACAGACGATGAAACAAATGAAATTGATATTCCTGAAATTTCTACAGCTCGATCTAACGAAGACGATGAACCACGAAACACGATTCCAATCATAGACGATGTAATAAACACAAAACCTAAACAAATATTTATAAAAACAGTCTCAATGAATCCCAGAAGAAACAGAACTTTACATGTAGATAACAAAACTATTCTATATGCAGAAATCACGAAGGAAGACAACGACGATCAAATTCTTGAACTATTGAGAGATCATACAGTTGAAGAAACTACCTTCTATATATATTTTGATAACGACAAAATGTACGAAGACTTTTGTCGAATATATAATCAATATTTTAACAACAACGGCCCAAAATTAGTAAGATGTACCCAAGAAAGAATATATTTAAGAAACAAAGAAGAAATAAACGAAGTTATACAATTTTACCATGAAAGCAAAACAAATCATAGAGGCTCACAAGAAACATATGATAAATTGAAACAAAAATATTATTGGAGTCATATGTTAACCACAATACAAGAATATATCAATAAATGCAATATATGCCAAAGAGGAAAATACGATAGACATCCACCTACAATTCCAATGAACCAAACACCTACCCAGCAAAAACCATTCGAAGTCGTTTTCATGGACACATTTACCATTGATCAAAAAATCTACCTAACCCTAGTAGACTCGTTTTCGAAATTTGGACAAGCAATTCCTATTCAATGCAAAGAAGCATGTGAAGTAGCGAAGGCCCTAATTGATTATTTCGAACATTATGGAACCCCAACCGCAATCACAACTGATAATGGTCGCGAATTCGTTAACAATCAAATAAAAAACTTGTTGGCTTATCACAAGATTAATCTTCACTTCACAACCCCATTCCATCCAGAATCAAATGGCATTGTGGAACGCCTCCACTCCACACTAATTGAACACCTTCGAATATTTCGACAAGACCCACAACTTAACAACAAAACTACCGAAGAACTTATGAAACTAGCTGTTATTGCTTACAACCACACAAACCATTCTGCTACAGAATACACACCCTTCGACGTCGTTTTTGGATATTCACCAAGTAAAAACTTATTTGATACGAAAACCAGTCAAATAGTTTTCGATTATTCACTAGACGAACATAGAAAGAAACTTTCTCAACTTTATGATATTATTTACGAAAGAATCGAAAGTCGAAAAACAACAACAGTCAACAGAATGAACAGAGAGATAACAAATCCACAAGAAAAATATAAAATAGGTCAAAAGGTCTATGTCAGAGCACCCAAAAAACGAGGTTCCAAAACAGTCCCTAAATTTAAGGGACCCTTCCCAATAATTTCTATTAGTAATGACAATACCTGCATGATTAGATTAAGAAATAAAAAAGAACGTCGAGTCCATTTGTCTGACCTAAGATCTACTCTTACAGATGCACCACCACCCTCGCAGCAGCCGACGACATCCAATGGAAACCCCTAGATGACAACCCCGGACTTCTACCGATTCGCATGGGTACAGCAGACAATATTGTATCAGAATGGGAAATAATGAACGCATTTGACATACAACCGTTATATGAAACCTTTATTCAAGAAAAAGACGAAATTATTAGAATCCTAGCAAACATCAATAGATATCTAAAACTGAATCTATCCTGCGACAAACAACAAACTTCCTTAACAAACACCCTCCTATTCCAAATCAATAGAACTCTATCCTTTGAAATAACCAGAACCTATACATTATTCGAACAAGTTTTACCAAACCACATTAGAAAACCACGAGGAGCATTTAACTTTATTGGTACAATTGAAAAATCAATCACAGGCAACCTAGATGCCGAAGATGGCGAAAGATATGAGCAAAATTTCAAGAAATTATTTAACAATGAAGCCAAATTAAAAATAGACATGGAAAAACACTTATCAATTACGGATGATCTCATTAAATCTACAAATAAATCAATTACCATTCTCGTAGAGAACCAAAAGAAAATTAATTCAGCAATGGCTGAAATTGGAGAGAAAATGGAAACAACAGCACGCTGCATTGAATTATTGGTTGTACAAAATACCCTAGACCAATTATCACACTCCCTGTCACTTATCTGCAATCTTTTAGACGAACTTTCGACAGCAATTTCCTTTGCTAATTTAAGACAAATGCACCAAACCATTATAAAACCAACTAATCTTATCAAAGAACTATTAGAAATCCAGAATTACCTAAAAAGAGTAGAACTACCATTTCAACCTACTCTCGAAAACATTATAAAGTACGAGAAACTATGCGAAACTTCAGTTTTTCAGAAGAATTCCTATACATATTTCATTATTAAAATACCATTGATAGAGACAGTATCTTATGACTACTACAAGTTATACCCATTGCCTGTAGAGAACAACGACTTTTACTTCACTATTATACCCAGAAGCTATCTACTTATAAACCCAGATTGGTACTCGTACACGAACACACCCTGTACAGAAATAGAATCGAAAAAATTCCTGTGTACTCACAACTCTATTATAAAAAGGACATCAAACGAACCCTGTGAAATTCAACTCATTGACTTTTCCCAAGAAGAAAACAGATGTGCATTCACAAAAATCAATATCAACAATCCCAAAATTCAAAGGGTCGAAAACTCAAATTCATGGATAATTACAAGTCCCACCACTATTATAGCCGAAACATATTGCGAGATGAAGAAAAAGAGACAACTCAAGGGAAATTATCTAATAACAATTCCTGATCAATGCTATTGCGTTATTGACAAATATAAGCTTAATCCAAACAAAAACTTTCGGAGAACTTTTGAACCCATAAACATTCCATTAGTGAAAATAAATAGCAACCTTTCAATTATAAGAGATGGTACCAATATACCAACCATGGACCATGTGGACTTAGAGGAATTTACAGACCTGTCACGACGTACACAAAATCTGCAAGAAGAGATAAAGGATCAGATGTTAGAACCAACCTTAATTGAATCTAATTCCTGGCTTACCTATACCCTGATTATAATAATTATCATTGCTGTCCTAATTATATCATGGAAAATATATAACAAATATAAGATCAAAGGCTTTCCAACTTTCAACATCTTTACCAGCAACCCAAAAACACGAGAAACCCCCCAAGAAACTGAAATGACGAACGTCGGTCCTTTCTAAAAGGAAACTCCGAGTTCTCCACTAGCGATGGAGGAGTTATGATATCCAGACGCCGTATTAAACAAAAGAAGATGCAATTGTGCATAATTGCACAGATAAAGAAGCTTATAAATAGATGTAGTAACAGTATTAAGTTTAGTTATTGTCGTACTTTAGATACATACCTTTGTATTTTAACGCAATAAACTCATTCGCTATTAATTGTCAAAAGTTTGTTTTAAATAAAAAATTTACATTTTTTAAAAAACCTAAACCGCTCGACAAAATATAGCTCGCGCCCAAAGTGGCGGTAACGCCGGTCGTATATAAAGTGGGAGATATGGTAATGACTAAAAGGATCAGGAAGGATCATACCTTCGCACCGTCGTGTAGTGGGCCACACAAGGTTTTAAAGAGATTGTCCGATGAGGTTTACCTCATTCACAAGGGGGTAACTTCGACGAGATTACATGTCGATGCCATCAGGCCGGCACCTAAGGGAGACCCCAATGTTGTATTGGAATTGTCTGAAGAATCAGAAGATAGTCCGGATGAAGCCCATCTTAGTGACGACGCTTCCTCATCAGACAATGAGATCGCGCCCAGGTCAGAGCGACGTAGTTCAAATCAATGTTCCCGCAAGTGCTCAAGATGAGCCGGATGTAATAAGTCGAAACCCCGGTGATGCTCGAGATGAGCCAGACATAGAAGAGTCGCCTCTAGATATTTCCGAGGTCGACCACGGCTAATAGCCGTTTTTGCTTTTTTTTATATTTTTTCTCAAAATTCTAAGTGGCGATTTTGACCTATATGCGGTCGAATCGAAAATTTAATTATCAAAATCCTATGTAGTAATTCTATCCTTGAACGGATGAATTAGCGAGATTAAGTCTACCCCATGAGCAGACATGGAAAGACGGCGAACCCGACGCAAGAGCGCGATCCGGTAAGCCTAGCTTCTCAAGAGCGAGAGCCGCCAAGTTCGAGTAATGGACGTAGGCATAAGTACGAGTCAGTAGGAGTTTCGGAAATTGTTTTTCTTATGCAAGAAGACAACTTCTATTTTAATCATTTTAAGTCAACAAAATTAACATATACCCAAATGGAAACTACGAGATGAGTTTCAGAAGTTGTTCTTCGCTCAAGAAGACGCTTCAATTTTTTTTTATTTTTTTATACTTTTTTCACAAGTCGTGATGACCGCACGAGTATCGTAAGCCGATTTAATCTACCTTACGAAGTAGAAACTACGAGACGAGTTTCAGAAGCTGTTCTTCACTCAAGAAGACGCTTCAATCTTTTTTTTTATACTTTTTTCACAAGTCGTGATGACCGCACGAGTATCGTAAGCCGATTTAATCTACCTTACGAAGTAGAAACTACGAGACGAGTTTCAGAAGCCGTTCTTCGCTCAAGAAGACGCTTCAATTTTTTTTTACACTTTTTTCACAAAGTAGTAATGACCGCACGAGTATCGTAAGCTGATTCAATCTACCTTACGAAGAACCAATTTCTAACCATTATAAGTTAACAAAATTCATGTTAGAAAAATATTTCATTAAAAACAGCACATTGTGTTTGTTAGTCGACGCCTCCCAGTCGACGACTTGCTAAAAAGTCAATCTAGTTGCAGAACTGCATTTTCCATGTGCAGAAATTGAAAGATGACCCAGCCTGTCGCAAGAGCGCGGCATGGTGAAGTCTGGAACTCAAAGGCGAGGACCATCCTAAGCTGCGGCATGGAGATATAGACAGCCTCTTCTAGAAAGGGCCGAAGTCAAGCAAGAGCGAGACAAGGGCGACAAAGCGAGTGCAACGAGTTAGTGAGAGTGGACGCTAATCAAAATTGTGCTACGCTTCGCTTCGTTCCGCCCTGTACGCCGACGCGAGTGTCACTTAAGTTGGTAAAAATGTTGTATCAACTTAGCGTATTGTTTGGTTATTTATTTGTTACCATTTAAGTTAGATAGGCGAATCAGCCGTCTACCCCAATTAAGGCATACAGGCATACAAGTGAATATGGAATTAAAGGCAATCGATGAGTAGAAAAGATTCAACCAAAGGAGGGGAGTGTTGTAGAACTCTCCAAAATCGTCCTAAGTTGAAGACAGAATCAAAATTCGACTTAGGCAAAAATTTCATTTGAAGACATTTTTGGAAGTCTGCAGAGGCGCAAATCAGTCCATAAGGACCGTTTTGGGTTCTATAAGGCGTTGGAAATGACCAGGTGAAAATTCGAAGAAACACTGAATTTTCATTTAGGAAAAATGTTTTTGGTTCAGAATATGAGAGTAGAAGTATATAATGACAAAGATTTATGAATAATATACTTTTTCAAAGGTACCACAAATTGGACTTTGAAAAATAATATTTTTGGAAGTGCGTCAAGATTTGGCTCAGGAATCGATTTATCGAAAGTACGCCAAAATTTCACTTGCATACTAATTTTTCAAAACTGCGTTGAAATTTGGCTTGAAGATCGATTTTTCAAAAGTACGCCAAAATTTCACCCGCAGATTAACTTTTCAAAAGTACCTTGAAAATCGATTTTTCAAAAGTACGCCAAAATTTCACCCGCGGATTAACTTTTCAAAAGTACCTTGAAATTTGGCTTGAAAATCGATTTTTCAAAAGTACGCCGAAATTGGTCTTAAAATAGAATTTTCAAAAGTACCACAAAGTCAGTTTAAAAAGTACCACGAAAATATACTTTAAATTATTTTTTATTTTTTATGCCTCAACCAAAGACATTGACCTTTGAGGTACGGTCATTGAAAGCCCAATTCTAAAGTATGAGCATAAAATTTTAACGATGCACTGCATCCAAAAGGCAAAATAGAAGATTTTGACAAAGCCGGCGTAGTGCCGATAAGCAAAAATTGATAAAAATCAATGCACATGTACAAGGCCGGTTTCTCGCATAGAAAGAGTTTGGATTGACTCAGCGGCTCGCAATTTGGTCGAGCGCGTTGAGTGATCCAGACAAAGCAATGGTAGAAAAACCAATAACAGAGCTTTTCAAATGACAAAGTTATAGAGGAAAACGCCTTGTGCATAAAAATTCAATTTTGCCTAAAAGTCGCTCGAAGGTGAGTAGCTGCCATATCGATAATATTGAACGACTGTGATAAGGGCTAGTAAGTCGTGGACTGATCGAACGCCATTCAACTTACGCAGTAATAAGTCCTCTGAATGTGTTCGAGTACGTGGCTCTTCACGATACAAGAACTTTAAAGCTAAGTAGTCTCTAGCGAACCTAAATTCAATGAGTAAAACTTTTTAAAGTTATTTTAGTCAGTCATAATTATTTATTTACCCAGAGTCTGAGACAACTCAAAAAAATGCTCGCATTTTGATTCTGAGAAGGTATGTATGAATCTTTTCTACCTAATCGATCGTTAGCGTGAGCGCTCTCGCTTGTATGGTCTGAAAGTCATTACCTTGATTGGGGAAGGCACGATTCTTATCTTGAGAATTTTGTAAAACCAATTTTGTTAAATAAACGGATTCTTTGAACTAATGTTTCTTAATTGATCTTGAGGCCTGTTGACGGTCTATAATCCCTGGAACTTTCGTATAGAAAGCCGGATGTGCCGAGTTAATTCACATTAACGTTCGACCTTCTCGTTGCTTTACCGAGGTTTGAGAGGGATTTTTTTATGCGTTTTTAACGGACTAAAACGTGGTTTCCACGTATAAAAAAACCGCTGCCCAAGGAATCACTACTTCCACATCCAGATTCTCTATCGAAGTCACTCACAACGAAAAAACGTTGTATGTGATAATAATTGTTTATGGAACTTTAATAATATAATATTTGAAATCCTCTACCCAAAAAACCCATAAAACGATACCCCACATCGGTAGTGGGGTGAGGGTGGTGATAGGGGGGTGGTAGTGGGGGGTGGATAAAGTAAAAAGAATATTTTGAGGTTTCTGGTTCCTGTACATACACTAAATCACAATTTTTTTTCATCCCCTTTAATAAGGAGGTGGGGGTGGTAATGGGGGTGGCTAATGCCAAAAATTTTTTTGAGACCTTGACTTCTCTTGTATATACTAAATACCAATTTCATGGACTCTTACCTGCTTGATTTACCCATTTACCCCAAAGTTACCCCAATTGACCCCCAACCCTTCGACGCAACAAGATGAAAATATAATCTAGTTCTAGATCTCGTTAAACTACATATGTGTACCAAATTTCCAGAGTAAACGTGCGCACAAAAAAAAGTTACAGACAGACCGACAGACAGACAGAAATTTTTTTTCGCTCAAACTTGAAATCTCGACGTTTCATGACATTTTAAGCCTATTTGAACAATAAAAATTTTTAAAAATTTTTTTGTCGTTACTATACTTCCACTGGACGTGGAAGTAATTAGTCCCTCCGCAGAGAAATTCTTCGGTTGGGATTTTTTTATGCAGGGAGAGCGTCATTTCCGATCTGTGGTAGTGCAGCCTTGGTCCATTACTCGGCTATCGAAGTGCATCTTATCTCGAGCCCGCCTGGGAGGTAGAAGAACGGGGTAATACGCGACTGGCGCCCCCTGAGAAATAAATTGGTTGTCACGTCATTTTGACGCCCGGTAGTGCGTTCTTCTACAATATCAGGAACGCATTTAACACTGCAGGATGGGGAGCGACTATAAGCAAACTAGAGAGATTGAAAGTGGCACCTTATATCATTAATATCATTAAGAGTTACTTCAGGGATAGGCAAATAGGGATGGACGCAAATAACACCTTTGAATGGAGAAACGTGACCTGCGGTGTCCCACAGGGTTCGGTACTCGGGCCAACACTGTGGAATATTATGTTCGACGACGTCCTACGGATTCCCCTCGCAAATGGGGTCACTCTTACGGGCTACGCCGACGATCTTGCCCTAACTGTGACTGGAAACTGGACAGGGCTAATCGAGGAGAAGGCGAATGCCACTATTGAGAGAATAGAGGATTCGCTGCGGAGCGTAAAATTAAAACTTGCTCCGGAAAAGATCGAAGCAGTGATGATCATGTAGAAGAACGCACTACCGGGCGTCAAAATGACGCGACACCAATGTATTTCTCAGGGGGCGCCAGTCGCGTATTACCCCGTTCTTCTACCTCCCAGGCGGGTTCGAGATAAGATGCACTTCGATAGCCGAATAATGGACCTAGGCTGCACTACCACAGATCGGAAATGACGCTTTGCATAAAAAAAATCCCAACCGAAGAATTTCTCTGCGGAGGGATTAATTTTTGTACGTGGAAACCACGTTTTGGTCTGTTAATGGCGGAATCTATTTCTCAAAAAACGCATAAAAAAATCCCTATCAAACCTCCGTAAAGCAACCAGAAGGTCGAACGTTAATGTGAATTAACTCGACACATCCGGCTTTCTATACGTGATTATAGACCGTCAACAGGCCTCAAGATCAATTAAGAAACAATAGTTCGAAGAATCCGTTTATTTAACAGAATTGGTTATACAAAATTCTCAAGATAAGAATCGTGCCTTCCCCAATAAAGGTAATGACTTTCAGACCATACAAGCGAGAGCGCTCACGCTAACGATCGATTAGGTAGAAAAGATTCATGCATACCTTCTCAGAATCAAAATGCGAGCTTTTTAGAGAAGTCTGAGACTATTTGTAATTTATAATTACGGCTGACTGATATTAACTTAAAAAAGTTTTACTAAATGAATTTAGTTTCGCTAGAGACTACTTAGCTTTAATGTTCTTGTATCGCGGAGATTCACGTACTCAAACACATTCATGAGGACTTATAACTGCATAAGTTTAATGGCGTTCGATCAATCCACGATTTACTTGCTCCTATGCAGTTTTTCAATATTATCGATATGGCAGCAACCCACCTTCGAGCGACTTTTAGGCAAAATTGAATTTTTGGTTTTTTATGCACAAGGCGTTTTCCTCTATAACTTTGTCATTTGAAAAGCCCTGCTATTGGCTTTTCTACCATTGCTTTGTCTGGACCATTCAACGCGCTCGACCAAATTGTGAGCCGCTGAGTCAATCCAAACTCTTTCTATGCGAGAAACCGGCCTTGTACATGTGCATTGATTTTTATCAATTTTTTGCTTATCGGCACTACGACGGCTTTGACAAAATCTTCTATTTTGCCTTTTGGATGCATCGCTAAAATTTTATGCTCATACTTTAGAATTGGGCTTTCAATGACCGTGCATCAAAGGTCAATGTCTTTGGTAGAGGAATAAAAAATAAAAAATATTTCAAAGTATATTTTCGTGGTACTTTTTAAACTGACTTTGTGGTACTTTTGAAAAATCTATTTTAAGACCAATTTCGGCGTACTTTTGAAAAATCAATTTTCAAGCCAAATTTCAAGGTACTTTTGAAAAACTAATCTGCGGGTAAAATTTTGGCGTACTTTTGAAAAATCGATTTTCAAGCCAAATTTCAAGGTAGTTTTGAAAAATTAATCTGCGGGTGAAATTTTGGCGTACTTTTGAAAAATCGATTTTCAAGCCAAAGGGCATAGCAGGATAAGCACCTGTTAGGTGCCCCTGAACCAATCGGGTCGAAATTTTTAGCACACGTTGATAGTAATGTTAGATGAAATTTCCCAAACTATTATTTTTGGAAAACCATTTTTACGGGAGTTATGGGGGTAAAATGAAAAATGAAAAAAGATTTTTTTCTCGAGAACGGATGAACCGATTTTCATGAAAAAAATATATGTTATGGCTTTTGATGGTGCAAATGAGGGAAAAAATTATTGAACTCATTTGTCGAAAAAAAGTGGTGAAAAAATTTGTTCAAAATAAAAAAAAAATTTTTTTAGGGGATGTTCCAGAGGCACACCGACCATTTTCTTCCAAATAAATGCTTATATGCCCCTTTAAAACATATCCAATTTTCAAAGCGATCGGAAGGGTACAACATACTCAAAATTGATAATCATTGGCAGACTACGGGCGGCGCGTAGTCTACGTAATGAAGCATTATAAGACGACTTTTTTGTAAATATTTCGTGCAAAGACGAGATTACCTTCCCCCCTTCGTTTTTGAGGGTACTGAACACGATGCAGGTGGTGGGAGAAGTTTTTGACCGCCGCAACCCCCTGAAACGGCCATCCCTCTTATGGATCCCTTTATGTTTTCATATATAAACGGGTTTGGGGAGTGATTTATCAACGGGTTATACTTGAAGTAATATGGAAGAGGGTTATAGAGCAAGTAGAGTCCAGACAGCAGGCCTAGGGGGTTGATTAAACCCTCCCGAGAGGTGTAGGTTTTTTTTTCAAATGATTCGGTTCAAATACGTATACCTCTTTTTTGGGGTCGCTGATCACGGGAAAAATATTTATTTTTAGCTCCAACCCCCTCAAACGGGCAGAAATCACCTCTCACTCACCGTTTGAGAGATGAAGAGGGGTTGAAGCTAAAAATGAATATTTTTCCCATGATCAGCCCAAAAACAGGGGAAACGCGTTTGAACCCGAATTATTTGATAAAAATTATTTTCCACTCCTCGGAAGGGTTTAATTAACCAACTAGACCTGCTGTCTGGACTCAACTTACTCTACAACCATCTTCCATGTTATTTCATGTATAACCCGTTGATAAATGACTCTCCAGACCCGTATAGAAAACATAAAGAGATCCATAAGAGAGGTGGCCGTTTTAGGAGGTTTTCGGCAGTCAAAAACTTCTCCCACCACTTGCATCGTGTTCAACACCCTCGAAAACGGACGGAGGAAAGTAATTTCGTCTTTGCAAGAAATATTTACACTATTTCTGCCTTTATTACATAGACTAGCGGTTCATTACTACATCTTACTACAACGGTCACTGGCGGCCATTACAACCCTACCATTTAAATCAGTATCAAACTTCAAGAAGTGTGGTGCAAAAATTCTCTGACGTCAACTGTGGGGTCAAACAAAATCTAGTTTGAAAATCTGAAGATTTTGCAAGGATGACGTCCGCAGTCAGCCTACGAAAGAACTAGTTTTCAAAGTCCACTACGAGGAGGTTACAGTGCCTTTCACTAGTGAAGGTGCCTGTTTATTGTGAGTCCCCTTGCCTCTCACGAGTCGGGGTGTTTATTTATCGTGTTGAATTTTTTGCTTGAGTCCTCCTGCCTCTCACGAATCAGGTTACTCTATATTGATGAACTTTTCTTAGTCTTCATTCTTCGAGAACATCCCATAAAAAAAAATTATTTTGAAAAAATTTTACAAAAAAGTTGCAGGGGGTTGCGGCGGTCAAAAACTTCTCCCACCACCTGCATCGTATTCAACACCCTCGAAAACGAGGGGGAGAAAGCAATCTCGTCTTTGCACGAAATATTTACAAAAAAGTCGTGCTTCATTACATAGACTACGCGCCGCCCGCAGTCTGCCAATGATTATCAATTTTGAGTATGTTGTACCCTTCCGATCGCTTTGAAAATTGGATATGTTTTAAAGGGGCATATAAGCTTTTATTTGGAAGAAAATGGTGGGTGTGCCTCTAGAACATCCCCTAAGAAAAAATAATTTTTTATTTTGAAAAAATTTTTTCACCACTTTTTTTCGACAAATGGACTCATTAATTTTTTCCCACATTTGCACCATCAAAAGCCATAACATTTTTTTCATGAAAATCGCTTTATCCGTTCTCGAGAAAAAAATTTTTTTCCATTTTTCTTTTTACCCCCATAACTCCCTTAAAAATGGTTTTCCAAAAATAATATTTTCGGAAATTTCATCTAACACTACTATCAACTTGTGCTAAAAATTTCGACCCGATTGGTGCGGGGGCACCTAACACATCCTTATCCTGCTATGCCCTTTCAACGCAGTTTTGGAAAATTAGTCTGCAAGTGAAATTTTGGCGTACTTTCGATAAATCGATCCTTGAGCCAAATTTTGACGCCCTTTCAAAAATATTATTTTTCAAAGTTCAATTTGTGGTACCTTTGAAAAAGTATATTATTCATAAATCTTTGTCATTATGTACTTTCGCTATCCTGGACCAAAAACATATTTTCCTAAATGAAAATTTGGTGTTTCTTCAAATTTTCACCTGGTCATTTCTAACGCCTTATAGAACCCAAAACGATCCTTATGGACTGATCTGTGCCTCTGCAGACTCTTAAAAATGTCTTTAAATTAAATTTTTGTCTAAGTCGAATTTTGATTCTGTCTTCAACTTAGGACGATTTTGGAGAGTTCTACGACACTCCCCTCCTTTGGTTGAATCTACTATCTATCTACTTATCGATTTCCTTTAATTCCATATTCACTTGTATGCCTATATGCTTTCATTTGACGGTCTGACCTATGGTACAGATTTAAAGTGCCTGCCTTAATTGGGGTAGACGGCTGATTCGCCTATCTAACTTGAAAAATAAATACATTTTTTTAAACATTTATGCCAAGTTGATACAACATTTTTATCAACTTAAATTACACCCGCGTCGAGGTACGACGCGAAGCGAAGCGTAGCACAATTTCGATTAGCGTCCACTCTCACTAATTCGTTGCACCCGCGTCTTCGCTCTTGTCTTGATCCTGCATGACTATGGCCCTTTCTAGAAGAGGCTGACTATACCTCCATGCCGCATGTTAGGATGGTCCTCGCTCTTGAGTCCCAGACTCGGTCGTGCCGCGCTCTTGCGACAGACTGGGCCATCTTTCCATCTCTGCTCATGGAACATATGCAGTTCTGCAACTAGATTGACTTTTTGTTATACGGTCAATAACAAGTCGTCGACTGGAACGCGTCGACTAACAAACACAACGTGTTGTTATCTGAAAATATCTTTAACATAAATTTTGTTAACTCATAATGGTAGCAAATTAGGTTCTTCGTAAGATAGATTAAATCGGCTTACGATAATCGTGTGGTCATCACGATTTGGAAAAAAATATATAAAAAAAAAAGAAAATTGAAGCGTCTTCTTGGGCGAAGAACAGCTTCTGAAACTCGTCTCGTAGTTTCCATTCGAAAAACGGTAATTTTGTTGACTTGAAATGATTGAAATAGAAGGTGTCTTCTTGCATAAGAAAAACAACTTCCGAAACTCGTACTGGCTAGTACTTATGCCTACGTCCATTACTCGAACTTGGCGGCTCTCGCTCTTGAGAAGCTAGGCTCACCGGATCGCGCTCTTGCGTCGGGTTCGCCGTCTTTCCATGTCTGCTCATGGGGTAGACTTAATATCGCTAATTCATCCATTCACGGATAGAATTACTACATTTTCGGTCCGACCGTATATAGGTCAAATCGCCACTTAGGATTTTGAGAAAAAATATAAAAAAAAGCAAAAACGGCTATTAGCCGTGGTCGACCTCGGAAATATCTAGAGGCGACTCTTCTATATCTGGCTCATCTCGACCATCATCGGGGTCTCGACTTATTACATCCGGCTCATCTTGAGCACCTGCGGGAACATTGATTTGAACTAGTGTGGTATCGCTACGTCGCTCTGACCTGGGCGCGATCACATTGTCTGATGAGGAAGCGTCGTCACTAAGATGGGCTTCATCCGGACTATCTTCTGATTCTTCAGACAATTCCAATTCAACATCGGGGTCTCTCTTAGGTACCGGCCTGATGGCATCGACATGTAATCTTGTCGAAGTTACCCCCTTGTGAATGAGGTAAACCTCATCGGATAACCTCTTGATAACTTTATGTGATCCACTCCACGATGGCGTAAATGTATGATCCTTCCTGATCCTTTTAGCCATCACCATATCTCCCACCTTATAAACAATAGGCGTTACCGCCACCTTGGGCGCGTAACGCGTTTGATAATTCGTTTGGTTTTTACGAATTTCTTTGCCTCTTTCGAGTCTAGGCGTGTCCGCTTGATTTTGGCGCTCTTGCCTATAAGCGAACATATTCCAATCACCAATCTGTGGTAATTCATAGCCTAGTACTACGTAACTGGGAGTATGTCCCGTAGCGGCGTTTTTTCTTGTTCTCAAGATATATGCCATTTGACTAACGTGACGATCCCACTCGTCGTTAGGTAAACCGTACAATAAGGTTTTTAATATCTTCTTAGCTTCCTGCACTCTCCTTTCTATAGGATTGGCCTGTTGATGGTAAGCTGCTGTGAAGAATCTTTCTATGTTGTTACGCATACAAAACGTATCGTAAAAACCGGAATTAAAATGACCTCCTTGGTCTGATATGATAACCCTCGGAACGCCATATCTCGCCACTAATTCTTCTTCTATAAATTGTGCTATGGTTTTACCACTTACTTGCGTGAACGCCTTAACTTCGACCCACTTACTGAATACGTCTTCCACCATTAATATATAACGGTTATCTGCATCTTTTGTCCGCTGAAGCGGTCCTATTACATCCACGCTTAGGACTTCAAACGGATGTGCAGGTGCATGGCTTCTGAAAGGAGCATTCGGTTGCTTCTGTCTACTTTTTACGGAATTGCAAATAATGCACTCATTTAGATATTTGTTTATTAAACGAGTCAAGTTATTAAAATAATATCGGTTCGAGATGATTCTGACTGTTTCATCTCGGCCGGGATGACCTACTTGTGGTCTGTCGTGAAAATGAGATATAACTCTCATGACCATGCGTTTTGGTACGTATAATCTCTCTTTAACATTTTCACTTGTCCAAAGTGTACCTCCTATCACTTCTCGTGCATTCACGAATTTCACCTCTGCCTCTGTTTTATCCGCTTGTCGCATCAGAGTATTCCATCGTTCAATTTGGTCTTGGATATCTCTGGAATGCGTTTGCGCTTCTTTGACCTGATCATTTAATTCTAAAGTGGTAATCACTGATATGCGTTCCTTATATGAAAATTATGGTGGATACATCCTTTCCTCTTCGTCGTCTGCTTCGACGACTGGGCCTTGAGGTTTCCTACTCAGATAGTCTGCCAATATATTTTCTTTGCCGGGACAATGTTCTATCGTGAAGCTGCATTCCTGAAGTAATAATGACCAACGCGTAAATTTAGTTTTCTCGTCCTTATGCTTATTTAACCATAGTAAAGCTCGATTGTCGGTTCTGACTATAAATGGACGGTCGGCCAAATATATTTTATATTTCCTTATATAATTAACGACGCTCAAACATTCTAATTCATTAATATGGTATTTTCTCTCCGTCGGAGATAACGTGTTGCTAGCATAAGAGACGATGTGCTTCTGGTCATTATCTCCCAATTGATATAATACTGCAGACAATCCTATTAAGGATGCGTCCATCTGCAGTATGAACATTTTATTGAAATCTGGCCGGTGCAGTCCTAGAGGTTGATTTAATACCTCTTTCAGTAGGATAAAGGATTCTTGGTCTTCTGTATTCCACTTATAATGCCAGTCCTTCGAGATTAGTTGGGTCAAGGGCTTAGTAATTATTAGGGATATATTCGCGAACCCAATTACATAGGCCAAGGAAACTCTGAAGCTGGCGTCTTGTCGTAGCTCTGTATCTGCAGAATATGCTTTTCTAAAGGTTGAGTAGTATTGGCATTTATTTTATGCCCGAGATACTGGATGTGGCTACTACACATTTTTCCGGTGACACCTTTAAATTATGTAAACGTAGGCGTTCAAAGACGGCACTCAGATGGTTTACATGCTGATCTATATTTTCGCTATAGATGATTATATCATCGAGGTATACTTTGCAGAAGTGATGCAAGTAACCGGTCAATACGTCTTTAGCCATAAATTTTTGAAACGTACACGGGTCTGTCTTCAGTCCGAAAGGCATCACGTTGAATCGGTAGGATGCTCCATCCAATGTAGTGAACGTGGAATAGTTTTTGGACGACTCCTCAAGAGGGATTTGCCAGTATCCACTCTTGAGGTCTAACACCGTAAATATGTTGGCGTTTCCTAAATCTTTTATACTCTCGTCTATTTTGGGTAATACGGAGGCTTCGTCTTCCGTTACTTCATTTAAGTGACGATAATCAATACAGAAGCGAGGCTTCTTGCCGGGCCTTTCTATTATAATGGGAGGCGAACTGTACTGGGCCGTACTCGGTTCTATAACTCCGGCTTTCAGCATCTCTTCTATCTGGTCATACATAACTTTTTTCTTAGTTGGAGACATAGGATAAGGTTTAATATTAAACGGGCGGTCGTCTTTAATCATAATTTTATGTTTCGTAGTCACAGTGGTAGCTTGGGTAGGTACCGCTGTGAACAATTCCGCGAACTCTTCGAATAGAGGTTTCAAGGTATCGTTTTCTAGAATCAACTCTTTGGGAAGTTGGCATTGTCCCCTTTCTTGATAGGCAGTCTGATTTCAGAACACGGTTATTCGATCTTCAGTGCCGACGTAAACGCACTTTCGTTGATAATCGAATACGACATTATGGGCATATAAAAATGGCGCTCCCAGTATGAGTTCTTCGTTTAGATCTTGTATGACTTGAAACGTGGTCTTGAAGGGTACATCTAGTTCATTAACGTTTATTGTCGTAGTCCCGAGGGATTCTACTAAACCATCGTCACAAGCCATAACAAACGTTTGGGGAGCTGTAAGTCGATCAATGTCTTTCAAAAATTTAGGTTGGATAATGTTTCTTGTTGAACCTGTATCCAGTAATGCGTTCACCGCTCGGTTATTAATTATTATCTTGATGCGAGGCAGAGGGAAAGCGTCGCTGGTTTGATTAATAGATTCTAGTGGTGTGGATTGGTGGGGAGATATGTTGGCTTCGTGATCTTTAAATAGGTAATTAAGATCAGGAAGGTCATCGAAGTTATTTAATTTGAACTTCTTGCTTCGGGGCTTCCGGCTCGGTCGCCTCGAGCTTGGTTGGACCTGATAGTTGGGGTTGGTACAGATCGGCTTTGGCCATTGCCTCTGACCCCCGCTTGGTTTCCCGTATTCATATTACGAAATGGGTTGTTCGGGCATTCCGAATGGAAATGCCACTGTTCCGTCGGGCAATATCTGCAAGGGCGGTACGGGACTCGGGAGTTCCCTGCGTCTCTAGTACCCCTTCTCGGTATACCCCCTCTGGGCAGTGAATTTATGTTATTGGAAAAATGCACTCTCGGTGCTGATGGATTATCTCTTCGTGGAGGTCCATTGAATTGTGCTCTAGGTGCACTGAAGGAATTGAAAGAGGATCGAGCTGGAGCCGACTGTTCGGTTCTCCAGTTGCTACTGGAATTTTGTTGATTTTTTTCGAGCTGGAGAAGTGGATGTGGACGCTTGGTCCTTATCACGACTGGCACCATACAGAGCCTTAAAATCCTTCTTTTCTTTAATACCTTTGACCATCTGCTCGGTCATCGACACTAGCGTCTCCGTATCTAAAATTACGGCGCTTCTTAAAGCCATCTTGATATCGGGCCTTAATTGATTGAAAATGGTAGTCGCCTTCATTGACTCCGGTTTAAATGGATCGATTCTATGGAAGAGACAAACCTTCCTGGTAATAAATACCGTCGTGTCTTCATCGACACCCTGTTTCTCGCCATATAAATTGGCTATGGCTCGTGTGAGTATTTCACCATTATCATAGCGGTTTCTGAACCGTTCGAGGAATAACGGGTAACTAGTAATCATGATTCGATACTGCTCGAACCATTGTTTAGCATTATCCTTCAACTGCTCGGTTATCTTGTACAGACGATCCTTGTCCAGAGTTATTCGTGCTCGCACGAAGAATTCCTCCATTTCGAGGATGAAGGTCTCAGGGTTTTCGTATTCGAAGCCATGAAATTCGACCTTCGGGTGTTTAGCCCTTTATTTATGCTCATGCGTGGCCTCGCTTAGAGCTTTGGCAATACCTGCTGCCAGTTGGGCGAACACTTGTTCTGAGGAGGGTTGCATGACTCCTTCAGTGGGAATCGGACTCACCCCCGAACTACCCAGTACATCCTCCACGCACGGCCTCTCTAACCCTATAGAGACGTTGTCCATCACAGATGTCGGCTCGTCGTAAAACTAGAAAGGCGTTGAATCATTCATATCCTTTCCAGAAAGCCCTGCTGACTAACAACGCCCCACGTTGGGCGCCATGTAGAAGAACGCACTAACGGGCGTCAAAATGAGGAGACACCAATTTATTTCTCAGGGGGCGCCAGTCGCGTATTACCCCGTTCTTCTACCTCCCAGGCGGGTTCGAGATAAGATGCACTTCGATAGCCGAATAATGGACCAAGGCTGCACTACCACAGATCGGAAGTGATGCTCTCTCTGGACCTGAATTCCCTCGTTAGGGGTTTAGGTACCTCTTAATTTCCTGAATTTTTGCATAAAAAAAATCCCAACCGAAGAATTTCTCTGCGGAGGGATTAATTTTTGTACGTGTAAACCACGTTTTGGTCTGTTAATGACGGAATCTATTTCTCAAAAAACGCATAAAAAAATCCCCATCAAACCTCCGTAAAGCAACCAGAAAATCGAACGTTAATGTGAATTAACTCGACACATCCGGCTTTCTATACGAAAGTTCCAGTGATTATAGACCGTCAACAGGCCTCAAGATCAATTAAGAAACAATAGTTCGAAGAATCCATTTATTTAACAGAATTGGTTATACAAAATTCTCAAGATAAGAATCGTGCCTTCCCCAAACAAGGTAATGACTTTCAGACCATACAAGCGAGAGCGCCCACGCTAACGATCAATTAAGTAGAAAAGATTCATGCATACCTTCTCAGAATCAAAATGCGAGCTTTTTAGAGAAGTCTGAGACTATTTGTAATTTATAATTACGGCTGACTGATATTAACTTAAAAAAGTTTTACTAAATGAATTTAGTTTCGCTAGAGACTACTTAGCTTTAAAGTTCTTGTATCGCGGAGATTCACGTACTCAAACACATTCATGAGGACTTACAACTGCATAAGTTTAATGGCGTTCGATCGGTCCACGATTTACTTGCTCCTATGCAGTTGTTCAATATTATCGATATGGCAGCAACCCACCTTCGAGCGACTTTTAGGCAAAATTGAATTTTTGGTTTTTTATGCACAAGGCGTTTTCCTCTATAACTTTGTCATTTGAAAAGCCCTGCTATTGGCTTTTCTACCATTGCTTTGTCTGGACCATTCAACGCGCTCGACCAAATTGTGAGCCGCTGAGTCAATCCAAACTCTTTCTATGCGAGAAACCGGCCTTGTACATGTGTATTGATTTTTATCAATTTTTTGCTTATCGGCACTACGCCGGCTTTGACAAAATCTTCTATTTTGCCTTTTGGATGCAGTGCATCGCTAAAATTTTATGCTCATACTTTAGAATTGGGCTTTCAATGACCGTTCATCAAAGGTCAATGTCTTTGGTAGAGGAATAAAAAATATTTCAAAGTATATTTTCGTGGTACTTTTTAAACTGATTTTGTACGCGTACGGCGTACTTTTAAAAAATCAGTTTTCAAGCCAAATTTCAAGGTACTTTTGAAAAACTAATCTGCGGGTGAAATTTTGGCGTACTTTTGAAAAATCGATTTTCAAGCCAAATTTCAAGCCAAATTTCAAGGTAGTTTTGAAAAATTAATCTGTGGGTGAAATTTTGGCGTACTTTTGAAAAATCGATTTTCAAGCCAAATTTCAAGGTAGTTTTGAAAAATTAATCTGCTGGTGAAATTTTCGCGTACTTTTGAAAAATCGATTTTCAAGCCAAATTTCAACGCAGTTTTGGAAAATTAGTCTGCAAGTGAAATTTTGGCGTATTTTCGATAAATCGATTCTTGAGCCAAATTTTGACGCCCTTTCAAAAATATTATTTTTCAAAGTCCAATTTGTGGTACCTTTGAAAAAGTATATTATTCATAAATCTTTGTCATTATATACTTCTGCTCTCATATCCTGAACCAAAAACATTTTTCCTAAGTGAAAATTCGGTGTTTCTTCGAATTTTCACCTGGTCATTTCCAACGCCTTATAGAACTCAAAACAGTCCTTGGACTGATCTGTGCCTCTGCAGACTCTTAAAAATGTCTTTAAATGAAATTTTTGTCTAAGTCGAATTTTGATTCTGTCTTCAACTTAGGACGATTTTGGAGAGTTCTACGACAATCACAAGGAAAAGAAGTGTCCAGCCTGTCTCCATCAGGATTGGACAGATGGAAATTAGACCGGGGAATGGACTTAAATACCTCGGAATCTGGCTGGTCCCAAAACTAACATTCAGGTGTCACATAACAAAAACGGCGGAAAAAGCGGGGAAATCGGCAACCGCTCTGGGAAGAGTGATGTGCTACACGAAAGGGCCAAATGCCAACAAAAAAACAGTGCTTTGTGGCGTGGTGCATTCAGTCATATTATACGCCGCCCTGGTCTGGGGATAAGCCTTAGGGCTAATGCCAAAGTAAGCCTGGCAAGGATTCAACGGCAGATGGCACTGAGGGTATGTAGCGCCTATCGGACAGTCTCGTACGAGGCAGTGCTGGTGGATTTACTGGTCAAAGAAAGGGTAGAAGTGTACGAAGGAGTCGAGAGAGGAACCGCCAGGGAAAGACTGTTCGAAAGATGGCAGAACAGATGGGAGAACGCCCATAAAGGAAGATGGACTCACCGTATGATTCCTACAGTCAAAGAGTGGGTGGAAAGGAAACACGGAGAAGTAGGGTATCATCTCACGCAGGCCCTGAAAGGTCACGGCTGTTTTGCCGACTACCTGCTGAGAATAGGAAAGCTGGACTCTCGAGAGTGCGCATATTGTGGTGAAATAGACGATGCAGAGCACACAGTCTTCCATTGCAACAGATGGGTGGAGGAGAGACGAGGCATAAATCGTCTAGGGCCGGATGAGCTTGTGGAATTCATGCTGCAATCTGAAGACAAGGCCGAAACATCTATTACACGGATCGTCGTGCATAAAGGAGAAGATGAGAGGAATCCCGACCTATACCCTTTGCACAACTAGAAGGAATACAGGGAACAAAGACACGGGAAAAAAAACAACATCTATACATTGAATAACGATTGACGTGTATCCTGAAGAGAAGCGAGAGCGGTTCCAGGATACATCATACACTGAAGAGGGGTGGTTTTAGTGGGTATGCCTAGAGGTGAGTCCCACACTACCGTTCAGGTGTGCATAAAAAATTTCCACCCCGGAAAAAAAAGAGTTGATATTGGCAAAACTGACAGCAGAGTGTGTATATACTGTGGAGAGGTCGATGACGTGGAGTACACCGTGTTCGCATGCAACAGATGAAGGGTAGAGAGATGAAGGGTAGAGAGACGAGACGGTGGGGCGTCGTTATTGTCTCCGAAAGATATGGTAGAGAGGATGCTAGAAAAAGAGGAAAACTGGAGAAGGGCGGAGGAGGGAATAACCCGCATTATCAAAAATAAGGAAGAGAAGGAAAGAGAGGTGGGTTTGAACCCATGGAGAAACGTCAATTAACACCGATAAACTCAAATGACCTGTGGGTCGGATGAAAAGAGAAAGCAGTCCCAGCCCAAGTAGCACAAGGAGTTGTATTTTGGTCATCATCCTGTTACAGTAGCTAAAAAGGATGACTATTTAGTGATAATGGCGATTATTAAAATTGAATTATTACGTTCTGAAGACGTACTGGAGACGAAAATGGGGAATCATATCTTGGTCATCGGCTCTCTTTTTAATTTTTGTGGCTGCTTTATTACTAGTTATGAAATGACTCTTATGGAGAAAGAGGTGATGTATCTACTTCACCGTGACTAAATCAGGACTTTTAAGCATAAAATAAAACAAGAACACAATTATGACCATCCTTTGGCTTTAAGCAGGTGTTGTTTCCTAATAGCACAAGACATCCAGTGGATGTCCGATTAAGATCCAGTTACTGTACAAATGTCCATGGACATTGGATGGACGTCCTATGGATGCTTATTTTATCTACGTACAAGGATGTCCTCTATGGGGTATTAAATAGACATCCTAGGGACGTCCATTTACTGTACATAAATGTACAAATACTTTATGTTCCTACTTGAACAACTAATGGATGTTCCGCTAAAGTCCATTTATTATACAAACGTTCATGGTGAATAAATTAACGTCCCATAATTGTCCCTTTTATGTATATAAAGGACATCTTCTATGGACGTTGTGTGGACGTCCGAGGGACGTCCATTAAATGTACATAAAAGGAAGCACATTTTATGTCCCTATTTGAACAACCAGTGAATGTATCGTTAAAGTTCATTTATTATACAAAAATATGCACAGAAGATAAATGGATGTCGCTTAATTGCTCATTTTATGTACGTAAAACGATATCATCTGTGTACGTTTTTTTGTTCCTACGTGGACGTGGACCGTATAATGTCCCATTGTAGACTTTATATTTTTTCATTTGGAAGATGCTGGCAAATATAAATATTCTTTTAAATATACCCACTGATGGACATTGAAACTTGCAAAAGTTTCCTACAATGTTGCATCTTATTTATTTTTGTACTTTTAAATTGTTCCTTTTGCTGGAAGGTTCAGCAAACTTGAAAGAAATAAAACTATAGCTGAAACTTTGTGGCAAAGTTAATTTTACAAATATATTTTAAAGTTGTGACTGCAACTTACGATAATTTGCTACGAATTTCCAAAAGTTACATTGCAAGTGAGATAATGAGTCAAAGTTAATTTTGCAAATAAAATGAAATTTGACTGCAAAATCCAAAGCCCTGTCTATTTTAACTTAAACCATGTTATGCGCACGCGCTTCTCTTTCGACTTTCTTTCATGGCATAGTAGTAAGGAGATATTTAATAATTTTTAGAGTTGAAGAAAAATGTGCAAAGTGAAGTGTAAAATATCTATATACCGGGTGTAAACGAATAGTGGGCCACTCCTGTAACTTCCTTGTTTTTAAAGATATCGGGATGATGAAATTTTGTATGGTGAAATTAGGTAAGATTTTCAACTTTTTCAGACCTATCCGCGGTATTTATCACTTCCGGTTTCACCGGAAATGGCCCCAATAATCTTTTCTAAATGGACCACCCTGTATGTTTTTACATTCTTGATATAAAGATCACATTTTGGATACATTTATACTATTTTGAACAATTTATACAGTGTTGCACAAAAAATAATTCGAATTTTAGTTGTCAATCTAAATGGCCGCGAATATGTTAAAATTATTTTTGTTCCAATGTAATTCATATAAAAAATACGAAAACGTCAATTTGTCCAATAATACATCATACAGGTTGCTGTAAACTCATTAAAATCACATTTCTCAAAATGACTCATTTGTTTTAAATATTATGATATGGGCCACCCGGAGATTCAGAAAGCTCTATTTAGTAGGGGTTAAACAGTACCAAAAGTTCCGTAATGTGTAATCGTTACCAGCAGGAATGACAATTTTTCTTAGAAATTTATGATTTATATCTAATTTCAATTAAATTTTTATCAACCCTGTATATTTGTGTTAATATTTTATGATATGCAACAAGAATGAGTCAGAGGCCCATTCTGTCTCCTGCGGAGGGTGGCATATCATAAAATATTAACAAAAATATACAGGGTTGATCAAAATTTAGTTGAAGTTAGATATAAATCATAAATTTCTTAAGAAAAATTGTCATTCCTGCCGGTAACGATTACACATTACGGAACTTTTGGTACCGTTTAACCCCTACTAAATAGAGCTTTTTGAATATCTGGGTGGCCCATATCATAATATTTAAAACAAATGAGTCATTTTGAAAAATGTGATTTTAATGAGTTTACAGCATCCTGTATGATGTATTATTGGACATATTGACGTTTTCGTATTTTTTATACGAATTACATTGGAACAAAAATAATTTTAACATATTCGCGGCCATTTAGATTGACAACTAAAATACGAGTTATTTTTCGTGCAACACTGTATAAATTGTTCAAAATAGTATGAATGTATCCAAAATGTGACCTTTATTTAAGAAATGTAAAAACATACAGGGTGGTCCATTTAGAAAAGACTATTGGGGCCATTTCCGGCGAAACTGGAAGTGATAAATATGGCGAATAGGTCTCAAAAAGTTGAAAATCTTACCTAATTTCACCATAAAAAATTATTTCATCCCGATATCTTTAAAAACAAGGAAGTTACAGGGGTGGCCCACTATTCGTTTACACCCGGTATAGCTGCCGCCAAATTATCCACATATGTCTTTATTTGCATGATGTCTTTGTGGTGAATTTTTAAATACGAAAAATGAGAAAGTGAACAAAACGGTAACCTTGAGGTTATGTATTATCGAGGATTCTAATGAAAAACTTAAATATATTTATTACCTGTAATTACTACTAAATATTTCTCTAGTTAATCTTAGTTTACCCGGACACCAAGTACATGTCTGTGGCCTTTAAACATAGGTCTCTCCGCACAAAGTCACTTGTCACTTTAAGCTTTCAGGGATAAAGGTGTTTATTGCCTGCTAGAGGTGGGTAGTATTCGTATGATTTGTATTATTGGTACGAATCCTTGCAGTGGTACGAATAGTACGAATCCCACAAAAAAAAAAGATTCGTACATTTCGTACCCAGATAGCACAAACATAAACTTATGTTATTCCTAAAACAGGCACGGATTTATGGGGGGGGGGTAACGGGGTAATTACCCCCCCCCCTAGATTCTGTAAATCATCAGCTTTTGTTTTAAAATGTTATGATTTTTGTTAATTTTGGGAAGAAAAAAATTTTTAACAGGGTAATTACCCGCCCAAGAAACTTTTATTTTAAAATTTTATTTTTTAGGATGAAAAAATTTTTTTGGATTTTTGCCCCTTGTTCTTCAAAAAAATTTTTTTTTGGATTTCTCCCCTCCGCTCATCAAAAAGTTTTGGGTTCAGTGTTACCCCCCCTTCCCAAGTTCAAGGCCCAGATCCGCCCTTGTCCTAAAATATTCCTACAGAATATTTCATTATTCTTAGAATAACACGAAAATAATTATTATCTTTTAAGAATATTCCTAGAAGTAACAAACGGTACAACTATATGTCTCTTTAGAATAATTTCGGAATAATTCGCACAATATTCTCTGGAGAATCTATAATATGTTGAGAATATATTTTTATGGTTAATCTTAGATTATATTTTCAAGTTATCTTTATACTAATGCCAAACTATATGTGCATAACATTAAATTATTCTTAGGATATTACTTCCACGTCCAGTGGAAGTATAGTAACGACAAAAAAAATTTTAAAAATTTTTATTGTCCAAATAGGCTTAAAATGTCATGAAACGTCAAGATTTTAAGTTTGAACGAAAACAAAATTTCTGTCTGTCTGTCGGTCTGTCTGTCTGTCGGTCTGTCTGTCTGTAACTTTTTTTTGTGCGCACGTTTACTCTGGAACCGTTTAAGATATTGACTTGAAATTTGGTACACATATGTACTTTAACGAGATCTAGAACTAGATTATATTTTCATCTTGTTCCTTCGAAGGGTTGAGGGGTAAATTGGGGTAAATTTGGGGTAAATGGATAAATCAAGCAGGTAAGAGTCCATGAAATTGGTATTTAGTATATATAAGAGAAGTTAAGGTCTCAAAAAAATTTTTGGCATTAGCCACCCCCATTACCACCCCCACCTCCTTATTAAAGGAGATGAAAAAAATTGTGATTTAGTGTATCTACAGGAACCAGAAACCTCAAAATATTTTTTTTAATTCATCCACCCCCCATTACCACCCCCCTATCACCACCCCCACCCCACTACCGATGTGGGGTATCGTTTTATGGGTTTTTGGGGTAGAGGATTTCAAATATTATATTATTAAAGTTCCATAAACAATTATTTTCACATACAAAGTTTTTTCGTTGTGAGTGACTTGGATAGAGAATCTGGATGTGGAAGTAGTGATTCCTTGGGCAGCGGTTTTTTTATGTTTAATCATGGATCGTATTTTCAGGTTATCTTATATTAATGCAGAGTAATATGTGCGTGATATTAAATTATTATTTTTTTGTTATATTTTTGGGTTTTATTACCACATGCGTCCTTATATATCTTCAAAATAGTCGAAATAATTTACAAAATAGTATATTTATTATTGGAAATAACTGTCCGTTAATTTACAGCAAAGGATGCAGTTAGAGGTTGTTCTTTTTTGACAACAAATATATAGATATAAAAATATCAATAATGAATTATTCACTGAAGGTCCAGTGGGATAGGTCGGAGTGATCGGTTGTGCGTCTGAAACCCTCCCACTTAAAAATGTTAAAAAACCCGGTAAAACTGTGTTAAATTTGACAAAGCTTAGGTGAATTGTAGCTTAAGAAATCCGGATTAAATTGATGTGTTATAACAAAAGAACAAAGTCGAAATATAATTAATATTTTGAAATAACTAATACAGAGTTATTTAGTGCATAAAGAAATGAGCTTAAAGAAACGAATATATAAACACGACCCAAACTCAGGCGTATAAGATAAGTATATCTTAGTTTATTTGGGTCTTAATGACTACAAGTGTCTGCCCATAAAACCATTGAAATGTTTAGGTCCAGCCCCTTGAAGAATCGACATCTGTTGAAAAATTTATGAGAGCAGTAAAAATATGGCCAAATAAATTGTTTTCAATCATTATAAAAATATTCAAACGTTTTAATTTAAATCATATCCGAAATAATCAATAACGTATCGTAAAATATGGTCATATATTTCTTTCTCTCAAATCATTCTTTATTTCATAATTATAAAAAATACTCAAACGAATTTAAAAGTAATGCATTTGATTATTGCGGGTTTAATGTATATTAAAGTAGGGACAGAACAATTTCTTACGTACATTTTCAAGTGAGGTTTTTTATAATTATTAAAAGTACTCAAACGAATTTAATTTGGATTAAACCCGAAATAATCAATGAGACATTGTTGACATACGGCGTCAAAATTGAATTCTCAGATTCTCACAGCACTTCAACGGAGGTATGCGTGGTGCCAGGCTTCTTTCAGAAAAATGGTATTTTCTAAGAAAACATACACATACGCCAATGATCTCCTAATCACCGCAGGACTAGGTGCGTAAGCAGGGGGGCAACTACCCCCCAGGCCCGGCGTGGTTTAAGAAGTTTGGGATAGTGACAATTATTTCATATCTGTTTTTGCATACCAAATATTAGTTTAACTTTGTTTTTAAACATATGTCAAAAAAAGTGAGGTTTTTAAGTTCCACTGTGCTGTGTTATGTGTTTATTTGGTTCCCCCCTGGTTGCCCTCCCCCCAGGTGCGGCGCGGTTAAGAATTTTTGGGATAGTGGCAATCATTTCATATGTGTTTTTGACATACCAAATAGTAGTTTAAATTCGTTTTTAAGCATATGCCAAAAAGAAAAGTGAGGTTTTAAGTTTCACTGTGCTGTGTTATGTGTTTATTTGGTCCCCCCTCAGAACACATTCCTGCTTACGCGCCTGCGCAGGACACAGCTGGACTGAAAACAAACTTCAAGAAAAACCTAATAATAGAGTGAGAGCCGTCAACAAAAGAGAGTTGGACCAGCGGAGTGGAACATAAAATACGGAGTCAAATTGAATTCTCAGATTCTCAATGCACTTCAACGGAGGTATGCGTGGTGTGGCTTCTTTCAGAAAAATGGTATTTTCTAAGAAAACATACACATACGCCGATGATCTTCTAATTGCCGCAGGACCAGGTGCGTACGCAGGGGGGCAAGGGGCAACTACCCCCCCAGGCGCGGCGCATGGTTTAAGAAGTTTGGGATAGTGACAATTATTTCATATCTGTTTTTGCATACCAAATATTAGTTTAACTTAGTTTTTAAACATATGCCAAAAAAAGTGAGGTTTTAAGTTCCACCGTGCTGTGTTATGTGTTTATTTGGTTCCCCCTGGTTGCCCTCCACCCAGGCGCGGCGCGGTTGAGAATTTTTGTGACAGTGGCAATCATTTCATATGTGTTTTTACATACCAAATAGTAGTTTAAATTCGTTCTACGCATATGCCAAAAAGAAAAGTGAGGTTTTAAGTTCCACTGTGCTGTGTTATGTGTTTATTTGGTTCCCCCCTGGTTGCCCCCCCGGCCATTATACTATTAGGAGACTTCAATGCACATATACACCACACATGGCCTAACAAAAATGGAAACGCGCTGAAAAACCTAACACACATGTTTGACTTAACAATAAGAAATACATGGAGCAAAAGTCAAACCTGCATTGACACCTGGAGTAATGGAAGCTCAATTACACAAATAGACCATATCCCGGTAAGCAGAGAGATAAGGGCAAGGATCAAGAAGGTTAAAGCAAAAAGGACAGCAGAAGAAAGCGCTAACACTGAACAGCAGCAAACTAAAAATAGGAAGACCATGTTACACGTGGGAAATAACAACCGAGAGAATCATAAACAAACTAGGAAAGAAAAGCGAGAAAAAAAAAACACGCGTCATGTGGCTCTCGCTGCTGACAACAAGCATGACCCAAAACCAACCCAGCATCGGAAACCGAGGAATCAGAAGACTCAGCAAAAGAAGATTTGAAGAAGCAGAAACACAAAAGGAGGATCATAAACACTCCATATCAAGACACAGCACATATTTCACACGAAGATTCAGAAGAGGCAGATGCCCAGAACCAAAAACACAAAAAGGGAGCTTAAACGCTCCCTCACGACACAATGCGGTAACGCATCTCATAAATACCTACACCTCCCATCCCATATTCCTTTACCATGCGCCATGTGGCTCTCGCTGCTGGCAACAAGCATGACCTTAGTCCAACCCAGCGTGGACGTAGCAGGCCCAGCTGTATAACCCTGGGAGTGGCGGCAATGCCTACCGCACGCTGGTAAATCAATCAATCAATAAAATAATGAATTATTCACTGAAGTTTCGGCAACTTTCTTTCTCAAAGTATCTTCTCTTTGACCAAAGAAAATATTTTATTTTTACTTTGAGAAAGGAAACGGATTTAGTTTCCGAAATGTCAGTGGATAATTTATTTTTGATATTTATATATCTATACCGGGTGACACAGGTGATATGTAACACCCCGTAGCATGTTTATTTAAAAAGAAATTATTTTGAAATTTGGTATACTTATATAATGCGTGATTGTCCTTTTTCTGGTACAAACATGAAATTTTTTCAACTTCCGGTTTTACCGGAAGTGACATCTACTTCATTATTTTAAATGGCACACTGTATATATTTTTTTCCTATCTGATTCTACATAAATTTCTCTTTTCAACTATGTTTACCAAGATGACATTCGTTTTTAAAATGGCTGCTGAAAACCATTTTATTGCACTAAGTCAAGTTGGCTATGGAATGAAATGTGGCGGTAATTAATGCTTAATGTGCTGCGATATCAAAAGAACCCTGGCACACAATTTTGTGTTTCATATTTGTTTTGTTCTAATCAGTACCCGAAGAGACTTTGTAGAATTTTTATATTAAATAAAAATCTCTAGACTAAATCCCCGAAATCATAAAAACTAAGATAGAAACACTAATTTTAAATTTGACCCATTTGTAAAGTATTTATTCATCTTTCATTTTTACCCAGTACAATTCATAGTTATGTCTGATTTTTTTTGCTTTTAAATAAAATTGTTTTCGAAGAATCTCAAAATGCTGGCCATTATTTTCCCTGCAGCGCCGAATTCTTGTAACCAGTACCTTTAAGCACATTTTCTAACTGCAATTCAGTAAACTAAATTATTGCTACCTAACTCTCATTTTTAAGTCTTCCCTATGGAGTGCAGTGGAGTTTTATAAACCATTTCCTTGAGATGGCCCCATATGAAAAAATCAAGTGGCGTAAAGTCCGGACACCTCGGGGGCCATCTAACTGGTAAAAGTGAAATATGAATAAATATTTTACAAATGGATAAAATTTGAAATTAGTGTTTCTATCTTAGTTTTTGTGATTTCGTGAATTTAGTCTAGAGATTTTTCTTTAATATAAAAATTGTACAAAATCTCTTCGGCTACTGATTAGAACAAAACAAATATGAAACACAAAATTATGTACCACAGCTCTTTTGATATTGCAGCACACTACCCATTAATTACCGCTACATTTCATACCACAGCCAACTTGACTTAATGCAATAAAATGGTTTTCAGTAGCCATTTTTAAAATGAATGCCACCTTGCTTTACATAGTTGAAAAGAGCAATTTAAGGAGAACCAGATAGGAAAAAAATATATACAGGGTGCCATTTAAAATAACAAAGTGGATGTCACTTCCGGTGAAACCGGAAGTGGATAAAATTTCTTGTTTGTGCTAAAAAAAGGACAATCACACATTATATAGGTCTACCAAATTTCAAAATAATATCTTTTTAAATAAACATGCTACGGGGTGTTACATATCTTCTGTGTCACCCGGTATACTAGTTGTCAAAAAAAATAACATCTAACTCCATCCTTTGATGTAGTCACGGGCGTACAGATTATTTCCAATAATATTCTATTTTGTAAATTATCTCTCGACTATTTTGAAGATACAAGGGCGTATAATAAAACCCAAAAATAAAATAGAAAAAATAAAGAAAATACCACAAATAACTTTTAGACAATATTAAATTATTCACGATATATTTTTTTCTGCAAATGTTCTGTTGTCAGGGAAACATAAAAATAAATGTTATTTATATATATGTATACGAGTTTAGTTAAGTGAATTTCAAAATTCCCGCCTTCTCCAATTCGAGCTTATGGACCAATAATAATGGTGCAACAAACCAATTTTTCAACGATTAATGCTTTTCTGTTCACCATACAGCAAAGTTTTTGTTTTTACTTCATCACGAATATGAAAAGAATAATTGTCAAAAAAACGGTTTTTATTAGAGTTGCTGCGATAACTTATATGCTTCGAAGAAGGTGGGAAACCTTAAATTTACTTGATAGGACCCATACGAAGGCTTATGCAGACTAAAAAATATCAACATCTATTAACAAGTTCATTTACGTGGCCTATAGATAAAATAACGAAATAAAAAACAGTTTTAAATAACAGAGGCCCTTACTCCTTAGTCAAAAAAATAAAAAGAGATGTTGTAATTTGCTTACAAAAAAATTCAAAATTTTAAACAAATTGAAAAAAATTCTTCAATGAAATTAAAGAAACAATTTCTTAGTATATTGCATCGCCCATATTAAGACACACTGATTAAATATTCCTTTCCTTTTTACCCTTTAATCTTTCATTGGCTTTTGTAAGCTTTATGGCCCACTTGCACTACAATTTCCTTCACTGTTTGATCCGAAGTACTTAATAAATGGTCAGATGTGAAAATAGTTACTATGATTTTGTGATGAACTCAATTCGATTGCACTCAAAACATCATTGAATTCCTCATTTAGATGTCTGTACCACGTTGTGGTTTTAGTTTTCTTATTAGAGAGAGACATGTTTAGACAACTTATTGGGGGACATATGTACGTTCGACTCTGAAAAAAAAAAGAAACAATAAATCTTTTGCAAAATCATCAAAATATCTGGTGTCACAGTGACAAGTAAACGATATTTCATATTGTTCTTTAATTATACCTATCTACTTATATTCTAGGAGCTAGTGTCGAAAAGTGAAAAATTTATCAAATCACTAACCGAAGTGGTTTGATGATAGTATTCGTCCAAACAAGCAAACTTATCTCTTGTGAATATGGGCCTTAAGGGCCGGCAATTTATATTGCGGGCCTGTGAAAAATTGAATGTATTTCATCGTAATGAAACCACTATGTTCTTCGGTTTGACTGTACTGCCCTGCTAAGACAAGATGTCGTAACTGCAAAAAAATAATTTTTGAGATTTTAATTGCATTTGCACTGTATTAGTGACCCTCACCACTATACAAAATGTAGAATTCGTATCTAAAGCAAAACTAGTGAATATACATAACGAATATGAATATGTCGAATCCACAAAATAGACCTATTCACCAGAGCTGGGTAATTGCTGGTGAAAACGTAATTAGCAATTACAATTCCTTTTTTTTTTCGTGTAATTGTAATTGTAATTAAGTACTTTTTTTATTAAAGTAATTTGGAATTGTAATTGCAGGAAAATTGTTATAAGAATTGTAATTTGTAATTATATTATTTGGACTATCTAATTACAAATTACTTCTATAAGTACAATTACTTTGTCCAATTACAATTACTTTTTCCAATTACAATTACTTTCTCCAATTACAATTACTTTCTCCAATTACAATTACTTTTTCCAATTACAATTACTTTAAGAACATGCGTATGTGGTTTAACAAACAAGAATACATTAAAGCAGAATTTTACAGTTGCATAGTTTAAAATGAATCTGAAAAGTTCAAAAAAAGTTACTGACTAAAAACGAGTTTTTGCCGTGGTCCGCTGCACATTTATGTTTTTTTATTAAGTACACAAACTTTTGTATTTTTGTTCAATAAACTTTTAAAACCTAAATGTGTTTACTGTTTATTATTATCATTCTTTTTATTATTAGGCATTGTTATTATAGTGGAGTCGATTTAGTCAATAAAATAGCGAGGTTGGGAAATTTTTTAAGATGGATGCAGACCCAGCGGAAATTGTTTGTCATGGCGAGTATAACAAAACCCAAAAGGGGTGGAACCGTGTTTTATGGTCCGAAAAGGGGTTTTTTGGACATTTTAAGGGCGAAATTTGCAGTTTTAATTTTTTTTTGACCACTTAAACAATTAGTTAAGGAACGAAAATGGTATCCTTTTGTTCTTAATTTTAAAAGAACCTCCAGTTTAAATTTGGTGAAGATCAGACCAACCCCCTCCTGATATATATATATATATATATATATATATATATATATATATATATATATATATATATATATATATATATATATATATATATATATATATATATATATATATGTATATATACATATATATATATATATATATATATATATATATATATATATATATATATATATATATATATATATGTATATATATATATATATATATATATATATATATATATATATATATATATATATATATACGTACGGTACGCATGAAACGAAGCCCACCATACACTACAGGGTACCAGAAGCCCAGCCTTATTTGTAATTTAAATAGTGTGTACATCTGTTAATAATGTTTTAAGTGGGAATAATAACGCGAGCAACATGAGAGGGGGGAACTTTTTTGGACATGCAGATTAAAAACAACACGACATGTCATACGAAGCCTTTTATAATTATGGTACATTACGAAGCCCGTTGTATAAAATGTATACATGTTTCAGATTACACGAAGCCATACATAGTTGCCACTTCTCTTCTAATTCTTTAACTAAATGATATAACTGTGTGCGACCATATAATTGAGTAGTCGGCCGCATGGCACCAAAGGGGCCGCCCTAATATAAATAATTATGTTTAGGGTATGCATGTTAAAAGTGATAATTGATATAGTTTATATTTATTCTAATGCAAAATAGGTAACAGATACAAGGTATTGATTCCATTATTGACGTTCGACTAAAATAGGTTTTTTGTACAAATATGAAGCCTCAAAATAAAGCCCAAAGTAGCATGCATATTCCTCGCTTACTTGAAGCCCACACCCTGCCTATGCTTATTTATAAACATTTTACAATTTATGATGATTATTAAATTAATTATTTTATGTACTTGTTCTTTTAGACAAGTTCACACGTTCAAACACATGTTAATTCTTGATAAAGCTCGTGAAAATATGAGTGAGGTCTCATTAGATTTAGAATGACGTCTAGAAAAATGTGCAAAAGTTTCAAACCCGCACATAAACCATTGCAAAAGTTATAAACAAATTAAAATTGAAAAAATAACGAGTTTTGTGTTTTGCAAATAACTCTAATACTATTAATATATAAGAAATTAAAAAAAAAGATTCTTAAAAAGGAAGAAATTTCCAATAAAGAACTCCTGACTCCCGGAACTCTATCTCTATTATTAATAATTTTAATTTGATGTTGAAAATGGAGATCCGCGCTGTGAACGCAAAGCCGTTGTGATGCTCTGAAACCGACCTTGGCAAGTAAAAACATTTTTTTATGTTATTAAATATTAATTTAAAAATTTTATAAATTATGGTACCTACTATTTAGATACTTAAAGGAACAATGGATCCTCGTTTTTCATAAAATGAGCCTATTGTGAATTAAAAATTTTTTTTAGAGTTTGCCTTTATATTTCAAGTCGGATGATTGTTAAACAAAAGCCACTAAATTTATTATTATTTCGCTTCGTGGACACCTTATGTCAACTATACTTTATGAGATTATGATATTGCGATGTTTTTAATTGTTACAATCTATTAGTTATTAATTATTCAAGCTAACAAAAAACTAAAAAATGGAAAAGAGAGGTTGAAATTTTTATTAATTTTAATTATTAATACTGTTTTTATACTCAAAAATACTATAAGATTACATAAACATTAAATTTTTAGTGCTGTTTGTTTAAACAAATTTTATGAACAAATAGATAATTTACGTATTTTTGAAAAAAAAATTTTTTGCCATTTTGTTATAAAATGATTTAAAAAAAAATCCTAAAACAATTTTTTAACGGTTTATAATCAATTATTTCTTTTTTCATTAGTTAAATAAATTATTAAGAAAAAAAATTTATTCTTAAAATTTATTATTTGCAATGCTCTCTAAGGTGGGAAATTTTTATTTATTGTTAATTCATTTGTTTATTTAATAAACAATTTGTTATTAACAATCGCCGAATGTGTTTATATTTTTTTATGGAAAAAAATAACGTATACAACCGTATACATAAAAATTTTTAATATTTTTTTTATAGAATTTTAAATTTTAAATATTATTTTTTTTTACATGTTTATGTATAAAATATGTATGTATAATATAAGGTTGTTTTTGTTTTTTTTTTTCTATAAAAAAAAAATATAAACACGTTCAGCGATTGTTAATAACAAGTTGTTTATTAATAAATAAACAAATAAATTAACAACAACAAAATTTTCCCTTGTAGAGAATTGCAAATAATAAATTTTAAGAATCATTTCTTTTTATAATATATGTGAGGCGGAAAGCAAAAAGGGACCTCTTGTCGGCGATGTCAATTTTTCAGTACAGTCGAATTAGTGGTATGGGTCAAAATAATCGATTTTCGGATTTTTGCGATTTATTACCTTTACAAGTTGTAATCGATTACAAAACCGATATAATTGGATGAGACACTTAAAATAATCGATAAAGCAGTCGATGTTCAGCCCTGGAAAAGGTACCTCTTGTCGCTTATGGAGAAATAACATGGGACCGACAAGAGGTCTCTTTTCATAAACGCACTAGTAACTTAAACAAAAAAAAACATAGATATGATTTTTGCACCAAATTATTCGGAATTAAAGCTTAATTCATTTAATATCAATAACTAAAAACTGGAATTTGCCGACAAGAGGTCCCTTTTTGCTTTCCGCCTCACATATTTAAATAATGAAAACAGGAAAAAATTGATTGTAAACAGTTAAAAAAAAAATTAAATCACATAATATTTTATAACAAATAAAATGGCAAAAATGTTTTTCAAAAATACGTAATTTATATATTTGTCTATAAAATTTGTTTAAACAAATAGCACCAAAAATTTAAAGTTTATGTAATCTTATAGTATTTTTAAATTTAATAACAGTAATAATAATTAAAATTAATAAAAAAAAATTTCAACCTCTCTTTTTCATTTTTTAGTTTTTTGTTAGCTTAAATAATTAATAACTAATAGACCATAATAATTAAAATAATCGCAATGTCATAATCCCATAAAGTATAGTTGACATAGGGTCTCCACGGAGCGAAATAGTTTTAGTAGCTTTTGTTTAACAATTATCCGACTTGAAATATAAAACAAACACAAACTCTAAAAAATGTATAAATTAACAATAGGCTCATTTTATGAAAAATCGACAAAAAATTTTTTTTCCAACGAGAAATTGTTCCTTTAAGTGTCTAAATAATACCATAATTTTTTTTAATTTCTAAATTAATATTTAATAATATAAAAAAATGTTTTTACTTGCTACGGTCGGTTTCAGAGCATTGTAGCCCTGTTTTCAACATTAAATTAAAATTATCAATAATAGAGATAGAGTACCGGGAGTTTTTTTATTGGAAATTTCTTTAAGAATCTTTTTCTTTTAATTTCTTAACTATTAATAGTTTTCGAGTTATTTGCAAAAAACGAATCTCGTTGTTTTTTCAATCTTAATTTGTTTATAACTTTTGCAATTGTTTATGTGCGGGTTTGAAACTTTTGCACATTTTTGTAGACGTCATTCCGAATTCAATGAACCCTTGCCCAGATTTTTACGAGCTTTATCAAGAATTAACACGCGAACTTGTGAACTAGACTGTTTGAGAAGTTTGAAAATAGAACAATGTTATATAAAACGTTGAAGAATTAATGTAACTGTTCTTTTACTTCCACGTCCAGTGGAAGTATAGTAACGACAAAAAATTTTTTAAAAATTTTTATTGTCCAAATAGGCTTAAAATGTCATGAAACGTCGAGATATTAAGTTTGAGCGAAAAAAAAATTTCTGTCTGTCTGTCGGTCTGTCTGTCTAACTTTTTTTTGTGCGCACGTTTACTGTGGAATATATATATATATATATATATATATATACATATATATATATATATATATATATATATATATATATATATATATATATATATATATATATATATATATATATATATATATTTACATCCCACTATCCATAAAACGTCATTACAAAAAACATTCATTGGGCGTCCGTCATGAGATAAGCGCATATATGAGTAGAGCGACAACGATATTTATTATATACTTCGAATTCTCCGCGTATACTGCCTTTATTCGGCGTATGATTCACTTTAAAAAACCATTCGCTACCTTCAGGCGTCCGTACGTATAACCACCTCAGAGCGCCCACAAACATGTATAAAATGCGTACATTTACTACCTTAAAGCGTCCTCTCGTGTATATCTCACATATGGAACGACCTTAGAGCGTCCGACAGTGTTGTCATATTTGCGTTAGTAATCAGAGGGGAAAAGGGTATCAATATTTACTATGCGCATGCGTCAAGTTTACTCTCGGAAGGTATCGGAGTGAGGGCCCGTATAGCTTGAGTCAGCTATCTTTTCTTTCAACCAAGTGTGCAATTAATGCTTTAGAAGCAATACAGGGTGTTGTATTAGGAATGGACCGGAAGTATAATCATTAATAATTCTCTAATTTAATCATGTTCCAAAGATTAATGTTGTCAGATATATTTTTATTAGTTATTGTATTAACACAAAAATACCTTAATCTATACATATAAAAGAATACGACTGTCTGATTGACTAACTGACTGACTGATCTATCAGCGCACAGCTCAAACCACTGGGTCTAGAAACTTCAAATTTTGCATAGAGGTTCCTCGAATGACGTAGGCAACCACTAAATAGGGATTTTTCGAAATTCGGCCCCTAAGAGGGTGAAAGAGGGGGTTGAAATTTTAGGCTTTTTCGGGAACGGTTAGATCTAGATGCGTAAAAATTTGGCAGAAATATTTTTGTTGAAATCTATTAGATACGTGTAATTTCGATTTTTACTTTTTGAAGGGGTGAAAACGGGGGTGGTAGATGGTTTAAAGCGCACCCGTGTTGTGTGTTTGAAATCACGTTAAGTCAGAAACGTGATTATTCGAGCGATGGACTCTTCTAAGGAAATAAGACGACACGTATTCGACGGTTTTTTAAAAAGAGATCCCCGAAAGGGTGAACGCGGAGGGGGAGGTTTTAAGCTTTTCGGAAAGGGTTAGACCTAGAAGCGTGAAATTTGGCAGAAATACTCTTTATCTATTAGACACGAGTAAGACGAAATTTCGATTTTCACTTTTTGATGTAGTGAAAGCGGGGGTGGTAGACGGTCTCTGAAATCGCGGAAGTCAGAAACGTGATATTCCAGCGACGGGCTCTTCTGAGGAAGTAAGGAGACACTATTCGACGGTTTTCAAAAAGAGACCCCCCCCCCGAACGGATTAACAGAGAGAGGGATGTTTTTAAACATGATATTTGACACATACCCGCCCGTGTGCTTTATTGTCGACCAAAATAATAATTTTTTCGTTTAACTCGCTCTAACACAAAAATAGAATAATGCATTGTTATCAAATTGCGCAGTGGGTTTCTTCGAGTGCAGTGGATGCGCAGTGGGTTTCCTTGAACGCAATGGATGTGCAGTGGGTTTCCCCGAGTGCTATGGATGCGCAGTGGGATTCCTCGAGTACAATGGATGCGCAGTGGGTTTCCTCGAGTACAATGGATGCGCAGTGGGTTCCCTCGAGTACAATGGATCCGCAGTGGGTTTCCAAGAGTACTATGGGTGCGCAGTGGGTTTCCTCGAGTACAATAGATGCGCAGTTGGTTTCCCCGAGTACTATGGATGCGCAGTAGGTTTCGATGAGTGCTATGGATGCACCGTGGGATTCCTTGAGTACAATGGGTGTGCAGTGGGCTCCCTCGAGTGTACTTCTTGGGTAATATAGGAGTACTCAGTGAGTATGTAATACTTCTTATAGGCATAAATTATTATGTTAATGTTCTTAATTCCACGCGCAAGAAGTCTTCCGCGCGAACGAAGTCGCGAGCATCAGCTAGTCGAGATATAAATATATTGCTTCCTTTGCTTACCGTATTGTAGTCGTGAAAGAATCTTGGTGTCTTTAGGCGCTATATCTACAAAACGGAGAAAATATTATTTGGTAGGTAGTTGACGTCATTGCCAATGAAAGAATCCGACTTTTAGTAAAAATTATATAAGGTGGACACCCCACAAATATAACACAGTCCCACAAAACAAGTGGTCTGTCCAGTGGACCAGATCGTGTATCCTTATGTATCTTGACCCGTTGAATCTGAATTCGAAGTCAGAATTGTCAGATTGGTCCACTTTTCAACTATAATCCTAAGAAACAACCATGCGGCGAAAAAAGTGGTCTATTCAGCTAATATGTATTTTGATCCGCTGCTCAAGGAATCATTATTTCCATATCCAAGTCTCTCACAATGAAATAAAAATTGTGTGTGGAAATAATTGTTTATGGAACTTTAATAATATAATATTTGAAATGGTCTCTCCTAGAAATCAATAAAACAATACCCTACATCGGTAGTGGGGTGGGGGTGGATGGATGAAGTAAAAAAATATTCTGAAGCCTTTGGTTCTTGTACCCAAACTAAATCACATTTTTTTTTGTCAAAAAAAATTTTGAGACCTTAGCTTCTCTTGAATATACTAAATACCAATTTTATGGACTCCTGCTTGATTTACTTGTTTACTAGGGGGTCGGTAGCTCAGTGTGTTGGCGCGTCTAGCTTGCACTTTGAGCGTACCTAGCGAAGTAGGTTCGAGCCCCATATAGCGAAAAAATTTTTCAATGGAAATTTTTCCCAAGAAGTGGTTCGGATTCCACTATAAACTGTAGGGCCTCGTCTCCTTTACTCAGACAAATCTAGATCTACTGGACTTAATAGGGTCATTGAGGTGACATGGAAGGCGGTTAAAACACATTTTTAAACACACACACTATAATTTACCCCCAACCCTTCAACAGAATAAGATGAAAATTTAATCTAGTTCCAGATATCATTAAAATACATACGTGTACCATATTTCAAGTGAATATCTTAAACGGTTTTAGAGTAATCATGCGCACAAAGAAAGTTAGACAGAACGGCTGACCGACCGACAGCCAGAAATTTTCTTTTGCTCAAATTTAAAATCTCGACATTTCATGACATTCTATTTGAACAATATTTTTTTTTTGCGTTACTATACTTCCACTGGATGTGGAAGTAATATGCTCCCGCGGATTTTTTGCATAAAATTCAGTACTCTAGTACTCTACACAAAAGCATTTTTGTCGTATCTATTTTCATTTTCGCTATGTAAGCGGTAAAAGATCCAAAACATCATCCTTGAAATTTAAACAGTTTTTCTTTATTGTGTAAACAATTTGAGAGGCCTTAAAACTACTCGCAAGTACTGTTCCCATCGAGTTAAATCGAATGGCATCGAAAACTTATTTTTTCGAGTACCGGGAAATTGATGCAAATGACTACATGGGAAACCGTCTAATTGCACTGGTCTACCGGCTTACAAATCTTATAACACAATATATATATCTGCTAACTGATGCCCGCGACTTCGCGTTGAAGACTTTTTGCGCGTGGAATTAAGAGCATTGACATACTAACTTATGCCTATGAAGGAGTACTACATGGTCACTAAGTACTCTTATAGTACTCAGGAAGTACACTCGAGGGAACCCACTGCACATCCATGGTACCCGGGGAAACCCACTGCGCATTCATTGCACTCTAGGAAAACTTCTGCGCCTCCATTGTACTCGAGGAAACCCACTGCGCATCCATAGTACTCGAGCAAACCCATTGCACATTCAATGTACTCGAAGAACCCACTGCGCATATATGGCACTCAGGGAAACCTACTGCGCATCCATTGTGCTCGAGAAAACACACTGCACATTCATTGTATACTAGGAAACCCACTGCGCAATCATTGTACTCGAGGAAACCCACTGCTCATCGCAATTTGATAACAATTCATTAAGCTATTTTTGTGTTAGAGCGAGTTAAACGAAAAATAATTATTTTAATCGACAATAAAGCATATGGGCAGGTATGGATCAAATTTCATGCTTAAAAACATCCCTCTCCCTGTTCACCCGTTCAGAGGGTATCTTTTTGAAAACCGTCGAATACGTGTCTTCTTATTTCCTCAGAAGAACCCATCGCTGGAATATCGCGTTTCTCATTTACGCGCAGGGTACCCTTTAGACCATCTACCACCCCCGTTTTCACCCCTTCAAAAAGTGACAATCGAAATTTCGTCTTACTTGTGTCTAATAGATTCCAATAAGGAGTATTTCTGCCATATTTCATGCTTCTGAGTCTAACCGTTTCCGAGAAGCTTAAAAACCTCCCCCTCTTCGTTCACCCGTTCGCGGGGGGGGGGGTGTCTCTTTTTGAAAACCGTCGAATATGTGCTTCCTTATTTCCTCAGAAGAGCCCGTCGCTGGAATATCACGTTTCTGACTTTCGCGATTCCAGAGATACGGGTACCCGTTAGACCATCTACCACCCGCATTTTCACCCCTTCAAAAAGTGAAAATCGAAATTTTGTCTTGCTCGTATCTAATAGACTCCAATAAAGAGTATTTTTGTCAAATTTCAGGCTTCTGGGCCTAATCGTTTCCGAAAAGTTTACCCCCCCTTCCCTTTTCGGGGGTTTCTTTTTGAATATCGTCGAATACGTGTCTCCTTATTTCTTCAGAAGAGCCCGTCGCTGGAATATCACATTTCTGACTTATGCGATTTCAAAGATACGGATACCCTTTAAACCATCTACCACCCCGTTTTCACCCCTTCAAAAAGTGAAAATAGAAATTTCGTTTTACACGTATCTAATAGATTTCAACAAAAAATATTTCACTATCGGTGTCTGTCGACTTGAAGATTACTTGTTGGCAAACAATTTTGAATTAGTTAACGTGCCGCTCGAAAAGTATCTATATGAGAATATCTACTATGCACAATATAAATATGAAATATAACTATTGATGTTATGTTTGTAATGTACTTACGTAAGAAGCAAATATCCAATACTATCAAAAAGTAATAAAGGATTCGAAAATCGACTATGCATTCTTCTATTAGTACTTCTATTACAACGGTAATAGCAAACGTTCAATAGTTGAGACCGTGAAAGTCAGGTTGCTGTAAATACATATGCGCGAATTTGTTCTAATACTTACTGACGACTAATGAGCGCCCGCGACGTTGTCATGTCTACTGGGCGCTTCATGGTCTGTGACCGAAGGATAACTGATATACAGTGTGTTTCACTTCTCGTGAAGACACCCCTGTATCTTTTTTATTTGTTGCCGAATTAATTTCAAATTTTTATCAGCCATACAAGTCCATAAGGTGACTTTATTCAACACATAAATGCCGTCTAAATCTAAAACGCCGGCCTACTGCGATAAAAAGAAAATGTCAATTTTCGAGAAATCATAGTAGGCTTAGAGATAGACAAAAATTTTGTTAACAAAAGTTGTTCACAATCACTTGATATGCCCCCCCTGTAAAATTTTGTGAAAATCGGAATATTTTCAAAAAATAATTTTTTGTTTCACTTCTCGTGAAGACACCCCTGTATCTTTTTTATTTGTGGCCGAATTAATTTCAAATTTTTATCAGCCATACAAGTCCATAAAGTGACTTTATTCAATACATAAATGCCGTTTAAATCTAAAACGCCGGCCTACTGCGATAAAAAGAAAATGTCAATTTTCGAGAAATCATAGTAGGCTTAGAGATAGACAAAAATTTTGTTAACAAAAGTTGTTCGGAATCACTTGATATGCCCCCCTGTAAAATTTTGTGAAAATTGGAATATTTTCAAAAAAAAAATTTTTGTTTCACTTCTCGTGAAGACACCCCTTCATCTTTTTTATTTGTGGCCGAATTAATTTCAAATTTTTATCAGCCATACAAGTCCATAAAGTGACTTTATTCAATACATAAATGCCGTTTAAATCTAAAACGCCGGCCTACTGCGATAAAAAGAAAATGTCAATTTTCGAGAAATCATAGTAGGCTTAGAGATAGACATAAATTTTGTTAACAAAAGTTGTTCGGAATCACTTGATATGCCCCCCTGTAAAATTTTGTGAAAATCGGAATATTTTCAAAAAAAAAATTTTTGTTTCACTTCTCGTGAAGACACCCCTGTATCTTTTTTATTTGTGGCCGGATTAATTTCAAATTTTTGTCAGCCATACAACTCCATAAGGTGACTTTATTCAACACATAAATGCCGTCTAAATCTAAAACGCCTGCCTACTGCGATAAAAAGAAAATGTTAATTTTCGAGAAATCATAGTAGGCTTAGAGATAGACAAACATTTTGTTAATGAAAGTTGTTCAGGATCACTTCATACGCCCCATGTCGTCTAAATCTAAAATGCCGGCCTTAGAATAATTAAAATTAAAATCTAATTACTTTAATGAGTTTTAACATCTGTCAACAATATGTAGGTTGGTAGGATGCTGTCATATAACGAATTCTTTTTGAATTAAATTGGTGGCCCTGAAAAGGGCCGTTGTTTTTACAGAGAAGACTACTAATAATGAATGATAATATTGTCGGAAAAAAAAATACAGATAAAGCAAAAGCCGCAGTGTTAGAATAGTTCAAAAATAAAAGAAGTTAATGGTTTTTTTTACTTATTTATTATATTGCGCCCCTTTCCACTAACCCACCCTCAAGTGTAATACACGTCTCAATCCGTTTTCTGTTATTTTTTACAACTCTTCGCAGTTCTTGAGCTGTAACTTCTAAACATGCTTGCCTTATCCTCTCACAAAGCTGCTCTATATTTTGAGGTCTGGTCATATAAACTTTGTTTTTAATGTGACCCCAAAAATAAAAATCCATTGGAGTGAGATCAGGTGATCTGGGTGGCCAATGTATTAAAGGGCTATTTCGTCCTATCCATCTTTGGGGAAAATGTTCATTCATCCATGCTCTCACTACTACGGAATTGTGGATAGATGCTCCGTCGAGTTGAAAATACAATTGTTCCAAAGGAAAATCAACAATTGCATTCCAAAGATCATTATTTAAAAATTCTAGCAAATTTAACGCATTTATATTTTGAAAAAGAAAAACGGCCCTATTATTGTTTCGTTAAAAATTCCGCACCACACATTTACTTTCTGGGAATATTGCCTTTTACAATTTATTATCCAATCAGGATTTTCTACTGCCCAGAACCTAGAGTTTTGTGATGACACTACCCCGTTGGTGGAGAAAGTTGCCTCGTCCGTGAAAATTACTTTCTTCAAGAAGTCTCTATTGTTTAAATAATTACCTTGGATCCATAAACAATATTCTAATCTTCTCTCTTCATCACCTTCCTCCAAGGTATGTAAAAATTTTGGTTTAAACGGTTGTAGCTTATGGCGTTTTAAACATCTCCAAATTTTTGATGCCGACAAATTAAGGTCACGAGCCATATTTCGAAGACTGGTAGTGGGATTGGCGTTAAACGCCGCTAATATAACATTATCATCTCCGTGATTTCGATTAAGATGTACTCTCGGTTTAAGCACATTGCCAGTTGTATTGAACAAGTGACATATTCTTGCTACGGTACCATGGTGTATTGGTTGTCTTAGAGGATGTCTTAAATTAAATTCTTCTGCTGCTTCTCTTGAAGACCGTACATTTTCACCGACTATCTTTATTATTTCAATTTTTTCATCAGTAGTTAAAAGTATTCTAACCATTATGAGAAAAGATATGAAATAAGGAAACTTTAGTATGAATAAAATTATTAAAACAAGAAAAACTAACAAACTCCACAGAAAATAACAACAATCACTTTTGTCATGAAAGCAATGACGAAATAAATAAAACAATACATATTGACAGTTAATTTCACGGCACTCTTTACATTCAACGCAATAAAACCGTCCATGTTCCTAAATTTCTGAGCCGATAAGGAGGAAGGATGTGATGAAGAGTTACTCCTCCAGAAGAGAGATAACAAAAAGAAAAAAAGAAAAGATATTACATTCAACTTGATATGTAAAAATAAAAAGCCCTTTTAGTGTTTTATTGAATGCTGATTTTTGTTCACAACTTTCATTTGTTGGAAAAAGTTCTCTTTATGTGTTCTCTTTTTTTGAAAATATTCCGATTTTCATAAAATTTTACAGAGGGGCATATGAAGTGATCCTGAACAACTTTTATTAACAAAATTTTTGTCTATCTCTAAGCCTACTATGATTTCTCGAAAATTAACATTTTATTTTTATCGCAGTAGGCAGGGGTTTTAGATTTAGACGGCATTTATGTATTGAATAAAGTCACCTTATGGATTTGTTTGGCTGATAAAAATTTGAAATTAATTCGGCCGCAAATAAAAAAGATACAGGGGTGTCTTCACGAGAAGTGAAACAAAATTTTTTTTTTTGAAAATATTCCGATTTTCACAAAATTTTACAGGGGGACATATCAAGTGATTCCGAACTACTTTTGTTAACAAAATTTTTGTCTATCTCTAAGCCTACTATGATTTCTCGAAAATTAACATTTTCTTTTTATCACAGTAGGCCGGCGTTTTAGATTTAGACGGCATTTATGTGTTGAATAAAGTCACCTTATGGACTTGTATGGCTGATAAAAATTTGAAATTAATTCGGCCACAAATAAAAAAGATAAAGGGGTGTCTTCACGAGAAGCGAAACAAAAAATTTTTTTTTGAAAATATTCCGATTTTCACAAAATTTTACAGGGGAACATATCAAGTGATTCCGAACAACTTTTGTTAACAAAATTTTTGTCTATCTCTAAGCCTACTATGATTTCTCGAAAATTGATATTTTCTTTTTATCGCAGTAGGCCGGCGTTTTAGATTTAGACGGCATTTATGTGTTGAATAAAGTCACCTTATGGACTTGTATGGCTGATAAAAATTTGAAATTAATTCGGCCACAAATAAAAAAGATACAGGGGTGTCTTCACGAGAAGTGAAACAAAAAATTTTTTTTTGAAAATATTCCGATTTTCACAAAATTTTACAGGGGGACATATCAAGTGATTCTGAACAACTTTTGTTAACAAAATTTTTGTCTATCTCTAAACCTACTATGATTTCTCGAAAATTAACATTTTATTTTTATCGCAGTAGGCCGGCGTTTTAGATTTAGACGGCATTTATGTATTGAATAAAGTCATCTTATGGATTTGTTTGGCTGATAAAAATTTGAAATTAATTCGGCCACAAATAAAAAAGATACAGGGGTGTCTTCATGAGAAGTGAAACAAAATTTTTTTTTTTTTAAATATTCCGATTTTCACAAAATTTTACAGGGGGACATATCAAGTGATTCCGAACTACTTTTGTTAACAAAATTTTTGTCTATCTCTAAGCCTACTATGATTTCTCGAAAATTAACATTTTCTTTTTATATATATATATATTTACAGCCTACTATCCATAGAGCGTCCATACATTAACAAATTTCTATCCTTAGAGCGTCCGGTTACCATAGAGCGCCCGTATGTGGACGATCTAAGGTCAACACATTAAAATTCGCTCCAGACGTTAAGAAGGGGGTCCCCAGGCAATTGGACAAATATTTAGTGGACGCCCTAAAGTGGTACTTTGTACAGGATCAGTATATTTTAGTTCTTCCATTTGGCCATCAGAGGCGCTGGTGTCGCCTTCATGTACAGTGTGTTTCACTTCTCGTGAAGACACCCCTGTATCTTTTTTATTTGTTATATATATATAGAGATATGCATGGTCATATACAGGCCCGTTTCATACACTGAGCGGTTGTAGTGCAGCCCGATTTGACGTTGTGCAGCCCGGGGTCGGGCTCATCAACGTACCCCCGTGTATATCATCACTAAATGGCCACAAATCACGTTAGCTTCCTTCCTACAAAATTTTGGGGTGGGCTTCAAAAAGTCATATTTTCATGTTCCGAGATACACTTTTAGTTCAGCGCTACTGAGTCAGGCGGCGCTGTTCCTGCATATCCGAGACTCTTATACAGTTGATATCCATCGCTCGTTATATAGCCCGATATTTGGCATCGCTGCAATGGCTCGATAACGTTCGATTCTTATTTCCTCTTAAATACTTTCTTCATGAAGTCACAATTGATGAATGAAAGCTCTTTATTTGAATCAATTTTTTAACCTCACAAGTATTGTATCATATTCGAACAATTTTTCTAAATTCAAAAATTTATATGCCTACTAAGAATTATAAAATACATGGTGCAGTGTTTATAAAAGAAGAATAGTTGGTAGCATCTTAAACATCTTAAAATGTGTTTTGAATTGTAATACAGAAATTCAAATAAATGTCCCTAAATTAGGATTGTGTTTTTTTTTGCATTCAGTACTCAATAATACTATACTTAATTATTATAATTTTGGTACTAAAATTTTGATGGAGAAATATCGGTCATTAAACAATTATTATTATTATGCAGAATGATGTTTTACATATTATAAGGATAGATAGGCATTGCCCATAATGATTATAAGCTGGTACTACTCCACATCCACATAGTGGAGTGGACGTATAATTAAGGTAAAAAAAAAAAGTTTTTTAAACAGGCTTAGAATGTCACGAAAGGTCGATATTTTAAGTTTGAGCAAAAAAATCTATCTGTATTTTTTTTGTGTGTGCAGGATTACTCTGGAACCGTTCATGATGTTAACTCAAAATTTGGGACACCTGTGTATTATAATGAGATCTGGAAATAGATTATGTTTTGATCTTATTCCGTTGAAGTTTGTGACGTGGGGATAAATAGGCAAAGCTAGCAAGTGAGAGTTTATAAAATTGGGATTTAGTGTATGTACGAGAAGCCAAGTACCTACTCAAAATTTTTTTGACATCAGCCACTTCCACTATCACCCCCATTACCATCCCTACCCCATTATTAAAGGGCGAGAAGAAATAAAATTGTGATTTTGTGTGTGTATAAGTACCAAAAGCCTCAATTTTTGCATCAGCTATACCCCCACTACCATCCCACTGTCGATGTGGCACATTGTTTTATGGGCTTTTTCGGTAGACGATTGCAAATATTATATTATTAAAGTTCTGTGATCAGTTATTTCCACATAATAGGCTGCAAATACAGTATCAACCTTTTTTCTTTGTAAGAGACTTGGATGTTGAAATAGTGATTCGTTAGGCAGTGTTTTTTTTTAGTCAGGTTCCCTTTACTGTATGGTGCACCTAACTGCATGACGTGATCTGTCTTGGTTCCCTGTTAAGCCTATATGGTCTCTAAAAAGACACAATTTTGATTGTTTAATTTTATTTGGACGTCCAAAAGAGAACAACGTCATAACTGCGGAATATTTATTACTTACACATCCATGTAGTGGAGTTGAAGTATAGTAATCGTAAAAAAATGTTTTTGCTCAAATTATTGAAGATAATTATTGAAGGGAATAAACAAATAAAATTGTGATTTAGTGTGTATAAAGGAACAAAAGGCATGAATACTTTTTTGGCACTAGCCGCCACCTCTACCACATTATTAAAAGGAATACAAAAATAAAATTGTGATTTATGTGTCCAAGAGCCTCTAAATTTTTTGCCAACAGCTTCCCCCTCTACTACCTCCACTACCATGTAGCACATCGTTTTATGAGTTTTTGGGATAGACGATTTCAAATATTATATATATATACGAACAATTATTTTTACACAGTGGATTGCAAATAAGTATAGTATCGACATTTTTTTGCTGTAAAAGGTTTGGATAGGAAAATCTAGATGTGAAAGTAGTGATTTTTCAGGCAGCAGTACATATATTTTTATGATGGTTATTTGAATTTATATTTGTAGTCGGTCTCCCTGCATGGTGCATTTGACATCATGCACCTACCTTGATTGCATTGGATTCGGAATGACGCATGACGTCTAGAAAAATGTGCAAAAGTTTCAAACCCGCACATAAACAATTGCAAAAGTTATAAACGAATGAAAATTGAAAAAATAACGAGTTCCGGTTTTTGCAAATAATTCGAAAACTATTAATATTTAAGCAATTTTAAAGAAAGATTTTTAAAGAGGAAGAAATTCCCAATAAAAAAGTCCCGACTCCCGAAACTCTACATCTATTATTAACGAGATTATTAATAATTTGAATTTAATGTTGAAAATAAAGCTCCGCGCAGCGAACACTAAGGCGTTACGATGTTCTGAAACCGTTCGGAACAAGTAAAAATATTTTTTTGTTATTAAATATTAATTTAAAAATTCATAAAAATTATGGTATTATTTAAACACTTGAAGGAACAATATCCCGTTGGAAAAACATTTTTTCACCGATTTTTCATAAAATGAGCCTTTTGTTAATTAGCAAATTTTTTTAGAGTTTGCGTTTATATTTCAAATCGGATAATTGTTAAACAAAAGCCAGTAAAATTATTTTGCTTCGTGGCGACCTTATGTTAACTATACTTTATGGGATTATGACACTGCGATGTTTTTAATTGTTATAGTCTATTAGTTATTAATTATTTAACCAGAGAGGTCAAAAATCTTTTTTTATTAATTTTAACTACTCTTACTGTTTTTATATTCAAAAATACTATAAGATTATATAAACTTTAAATTTTTATTACTATTTGTTTAAACTAATTTTATAAACAAATAGATAAATTGAAAAATATTTTTTTGCCATTTTATTTGTTATAGAATATTATGATTTAAAAAAATTTCTAAAAAATTGTTTTTAATTGTTTATAATGACTTTTGTCTTTTTTCATTATTTAAACATGTTATTAAGAAAAAATTTTATTCTTAAATTTATTATTTGCAATTCTCCACAAGGTGAAAAAAATATTTTTTTTGTTGTGAATTTATTTGTTTATTTAATAAACAATTTGTTATTAACAATTGCCGAATGTGTTTATATTTCTTTTAGATAGAAAAAAAATAACAAAAACAATCGTATACATAAACATGAAAATTCTTTTGTGAATAATAATTTACAAATCGAGAAAATACTCGTATCAAGTATGCCGTGGAAATTGACAAAAACTAGATTCAAACCATTAATTTTGTCTGCATAACCAAAGCGTTCTGTTTGAAATGTCCATTTTACTTCCACATCCAGTGGAAGTATAGTAACGACAAAAAAAATTTAAAAATTTTTATTGTTCAAATAGGCTTAGAATGTCAAGATTTCAAGTTTGAGCGAAAACAAAATTTCTGTCTGTCTGTCGGTCTGTAACTTTTTTTGTGCGCACGTTTACTCTGGAACCGTTTGAGATATTGACTTGAAATTTGGTATACGTATGTACTTTAACGAGATCTAGAACTAGATTATATTTTCATCTTGATCCATCGAAGGGTTGGGGGGGTAAATTGGGGTAAATTTGGAGTAAATAGGGACATCAAGCAGGTAAGAGTTCATAAAATTGGTATATAGTATAGACAAGAGAAGCTAAGGTCTCAAAAAAAATTTTGTCATTAGCCACCCCCATAACCACCCCCACCCTTTATTAAAGGGGATGAAAAAAAAATGTGATTTAGTGTGTGTACAAGAACCAGAAACCTCAAAATATTTTTTTACTTTATCCACCCCCCACTCCCACCCCCTGTCACCACTACCGATGTGGGGTATCGTTTTATATGTTTTTGGGGTAGAGGATTTCAAATATTATATTATTAAAGTTCCATAAACAATTATTTCCAGATACAAAATTTTTTCGTTGTGTGACTTGGATAGAAAATCCGGATGTCGAAGTAGTGATTCCTTGGGCAGCGGTTTTATTTAACACATGTTAGAATCAAAACATGGCCTACTGCTATTCTTGTTTTATTATATGTAGGCAAATAATATGCATACATAATTAGTTAAAAAAAGGTATATTTTGATCACAGTTAGAAAACACTAACGAAAATGTTAGTGGGAAAAGAGCAGAGCGTTTGCCCTAAACAACTTTATGACAGCATCAAAAAAGGTGATTAAGGAATTCTTTCTGCCCCGATTTTATTATTTTAATTTGTTTTTTGTGTGGTAACAAGTGCAATAAGAAGTCCTGAACTAAATCTAAGCATTGCTTCAAAAAATTTAAACAATGTATGTCATTATTATTTTTCTTATTATCTCCGGTCTTAGTAATCGCAAAAAATAAAAAGACACATTTTGAACAAAAATAGACAAAAAACTTTCTGATAATTTGTTAACTAGCAAGAAAATAAAAACCAATAAAAAATTACTGCCTCTGTATAATTTAAGAAGTATAGTGTAATAATGCATAAATCTGTGACGAAAGTGAGTGAAACTATATATTTTATTGCTTTATTTTTCGAGTTGTTTATAAAATAATAAAGTTAAAAATATCACGTGTCTATTCAAAAAATAAAGAAAAAAATTTGTACCATCTACAAATAATTCTTTTCGTGAAGTATACGTCATTACCTCTAGGACTGCAGTTTTCGCCATGTGTTTTTACGGAATTGAAAATTATTTTTTCTGTACTAAAGCATTTCTTATAAACAATGACTTTCATTTTATTTTAAATTTCCAACTGCTCAGTTAATTTGCTGTAATGTATTCTAATGTTTTGATTATTTAATTTTAACGAATTCTAAAATAATTCTTTATGCTTCATTTATACATTTTATTTTCGTCATTGTAATTTAGGACTAATAATTTTTTAGTTAGATTTATGGCTAAATACTGTAATATAACTCTATCTTGCTTTAAACAGGCGTTGTGCAGCTTTTGTATACCACTGGCAACAGTTCTTTTGGCATTTGGAGATGCTTTAATTGTTTTATTGCTCTGTGCAAGAAAGCAAGCAGATTTAAGTTGAATGTAGGTAGAAGAATGTAAGAAAAAAAGGTACCAGCTATCTCAATGAGGCACACACAATGCAACATCACAGGAGGGAGGGAGAGCGAGAGATCACGTGATTGACGAAATATAAGTAGTGTTCTAACAATGTTTTAACATGATTGTAATACTTTTTTATGTGTAAATAAAAATTCAACCAATTCAAATTTCATGTCAAAAGGTCTATTTGTTAAATGACAAATGCACAAACTTCTCAGCTAATAAATTCGCAGAATTTTGATTGGTTTGTTCATTATTTTATGACCCTTTATGTAGTAAAAGTTTTTATTTTTAGAAATGATGGTTAAAAATATGTTTCTATGATCATAAAATTATCTAAGACCCGAAAATCGCAAAATGCGGTGACAATACGAAGAAATCAATTTTTATTTAAATGGAAACAACATAAATTTAAAAATCCGTTGTGTCTTGAAAAATGTTTTCTGGAATCTACAATATTTAATTGCATTTTAAATGATCGACAAAAAAATAAAAAAATGACGATAGACATGCGTTTCGTTACCTCATTTTTGATAGTTTGGAGACCGGTACAAATTTAGTTAAGTAAAATAAATAAATAAATAAGCATTTATTGTGCACAAAAGAGTTTACACACAAAAGGAAGAGGTCAGCCTAAACTAGTTTCCCCATATACATTAAGAAAACATTATGACTGCATGCAGTATTACATTAAATTGAGAAAACTATTAAACAAAATTTTTATATAATTATAAACATTTATATAAAATAAAATATAAATATTATATTACCTTTAATAACGATAATTTAACTATCAAATATACTGTTTTTTATTATAACCATTATACGAGAGAATTTTATGCTCTACCGAAAAGTTACGTATATTGTTTTGCCCTATCTTGCTTAATTTTCAAAATATTGACGAAAAAGCATATTTTGTTGCAATTATTGTTAGTAACTTTTGAACCCGAAAAGAAAGAAAAGAAAAGAATATCACACAAATTTTTTTAAAAGTGTGACCTGCGAAGACTAATTAATGTCGGGCACAAGTATTTTATATGCTTGCACTAATAGTCAGTAACTGGAGGTTTTAACTGCTAAATAATGTCATATTGAACGGATTTCGTTCATTTTTGGAGGTATAATAGTAAATACTTGACAGAAAAGTTTCTATATTGTGCGGGGCTTGCTAATTTATAGAGAGTGAATGCCACCCCCTCTCAGGGGGTGGCACTTAAAAAATACATATATGACTGAAGCTGAAATAGAATCAAATTTTAAGAAGAAAAGGTTCTATGCAAATTTTCACATAAATTGATTGAACATCAAAGGTAAGCAAGTACAACTCGTTCATCTGTATCTGTTACCTTTTGGTCTTCCATTCACTTGATGAACTTGTATTCTTTTTCATAAGCGCACGTCTTCCGATTTTTGCGGTATTAACCGCGATTCTGCTTTTCTATTTAAGTAATCAATGTTAGAACTCATTTTAAAGCAATATACAGTCAGTGACAACTGTAGTGACAATAATTAATCCTATGTGACAGATTGCAAATTAATTTTTGTTTTCTCATTTTCATGACACTGACAGGTATCCTGATGTCACATCACGAATTCAACCATTTTACATTCTTAATTCTTATTTCCATTTTTTGTAGTAATAATACCAGTATTTATGATTTCAAAGTGTACCAATAAAAAAAAATAGCGTAAAGTATTCGTGGATAACTGGTCTTTAAAACACTTGCTCTATTTCGAGCACTCCGGCTGCGCCGTCGTGCTCGAAAAATCGCGCGTGTTTTAAAGACCTTAATATCCACTTATACTTTAATATACTATTTTGTTTATTGATGTAGGATTAATAATTTCAAAGTTTAAAATGCATTTTTTTCTAAAGCAAGTGCTTTAAATGAGCAAAAAAATTTGAGCATCTAGGTAATGCTACATCCTTACCAAAAAATTTATTTAAGATAACTTCTTTAAATTATTGGCTAATTAGAGTAACAAAATGGCGACCTTTTTATATAAAAAAAATATAAATACGCACATTTTTCCATCATAACTTCTTTATTTCTTATGCTACACCGAGAAAATTAGCCTGAAGAAAATCTTTGCTACCACTTTTTTTGCTATTAGAACATATATTTTTTTTATAACAGTAAACACTCTATGTTGCAGTTAAAAAAATCGGTATGCTGCGGCACTTCACAGTAACAGAAACATTTTTTGCTGTAATAATAAATAGTCTATACTGTAACACAATAAAATATTCTATAAAACTTTAATTTACAATCACTAAATAATTTCTAACTACCATTGGAATGTACTTTGTTACTTCAGAAAGTCAAATTTTGTATAAACATTTTAACTGCAGTTGAAAACTTTATTATTGTTCCCAAACAAAACTTAGCTGGTACAAAAGAGAATTCTTTAAAAAATTGAGCTAACGCGTGCGCTTTGCGAAAGTAGACTCGGATCTCTTCATAAGAGTGACATTCTAATTTAGTCTTCTTATTGTTTTCGTTGGTTATGCTGCGCGGGCTGGAAGAAGAATCTCATTATTGCATTATTCTCTCATTCCTCACAATACAACCATATTTGTATTTGGGCCACTACTGACCAGAGTAGCATACCTATAGTACGTGCCACGTGGTGTGTTGTGGTATACGTGCCAATCTTTGGGTACTTGCCGTGTGCCGTGTACACAAATTATGTATTAATTAGTGGTGAAGATATATTTTGTGATTAGTGATTACTGATTAGTGTAGTGGCAAAATTTCTAGTATGAAAATGACATATTTATTTATCAAAATGTTGTTTCAAAAAGTTTCAATGAGCATTTATTTTCCTTTCTTGTGGAAATCACTGACATAGAGAGTTGCATTTTCTTTCGAGATTTGAAAATTTATGATACGTACATTATAATTACACGAAATGCAAATAATTATGTATCAGTATGATTACGTTAAGAAACGTGAAACTGATTTCATTTATTTATTTTCTGTCAAGAATTTTCAATTTTCATCTGGCAATGTTTATTCGTCCTTTGGAAAAATTTTTAGTATAATTGAGGAGCTTCTAGTAGAAAGAGACTAAGTGCCAAAAGTAAAATTTAAACAGCTTCTTTTATTGGCAACTAACCGCTTTCTGCATATTAGTAGGTGGTATGTAGAAATTTTTGATCGCAATAACTTAGAAGTTTTACTTTCGGCACTTACCCCCCTTCTACCGGAAACTCCTCAATTACATATTATTTATTTATCAAAATGTTGTTTCAAAAAGCATTTCTTTTCTTTTGTTGTGGAAATCACTGACATATAGAGTTGCATTTTCAGTAGGTGCCTATAGGTTAATAAATGTTAAACTGGTTTTATTTCTTTTTTTGCATTCTATACAGCAATGTATTTTTAAATAAACGACCCGAACATTAAAAAACGTTTATGTGTTTATAAAACCACTTTTTCCTTGTCCTGAAAAAAAAAAATGAATCATGCACCTAGCTAATTTTGTCTATTTAATTTAGAAGACCTTGTACAGGCTTTTCAGGATTAACCATCAAATTTTAAATTTGGATGGGACACCTCAAAATATGAAAAAAAAATCCTTTATGTATGAAGGTATGTTCAGAAATGCAACGTTGAAGAATTATACCACAAAAGTGGCAGCTAAAAATTTTGAAATAGTATAACTCCTTCATGAGGCATTTTCGGATACCCATTATACCTCCATAGGAAATATTTTTCATATTTAGAAATACCTATTCCAAATTTACAATTTGACCGGTTAATCCTGAAACACCCTGTATAATGGCAATGAAAATCGTACTATTTTATAATGCCAGCAAAGTTACTTTATAGTAACAGTAAACTACTTCACGACTATAGCCAAATCAATCTACAATGACTTCAAGTCCAAGTCTCTTTTTTGTGGTAGTGAAATCAATTTATATTCCTTGCAAGTTAATTTATACTGACAGAAATATATTTTGCCAACAACAGCAATTGCTCCTTAACAATAGTAGCAATGTTATCTTCCTGGATCAGAAAAGTTATTTTTTATGAAATAAGTAAACTATGGTTGTGAAATACTGCCAGCAAATCAAAATTTTCTGCTACAGCACAGTACTACACTGGCGCCTATGTTATTAGAGTTTTCTGTTACTACAGCTTATTTTTTCGTTATGATGGTGAAAAAATTTTCTCGGTGTACAAGAATCAGTAAAAAATAATTTGAAAGCGCAATTAGTTGTCTTTACTTTCATTTCTTAGCATGCGTGACGTAGATGTTACAATTTCTGAGATATTTAATATTTAAACTGAATTTTACGACTTATAAACGTTCGGACGCCATTTGTAAACTTTCATATCTCCGAAACTATTAAATCTATTTAAATAAATAAACAAGCTAAATTCATTATCAGTTTATGAGCTTTATTTTTGGTCTCTACCCATTTTTCAATAAAACTAATATTTATTGAGATACCTATTTGGAAAAGGAAAACAAAATATCGTTTTATCGAAAATACCTTTATAGTTTAAACTGTATTTTTTTCTAAAGCAAGTGCTGTATACAGACAAACAAATTAGAGCATCTACGTTATGCTATATATTAATGAGAAACCGTGTTTGAAATTCCCCTTTTTAATTACTGGTTAATTACAGTAACAAAATGGCGACGTTGTTTTAAAAAGAAATGTGCAGACGCACATTGCTTCGGTCATAACTTCTTTGTTTTTTATGCTATAGAAACAAATAAAAAAGCAGTTGAAAGCTTAATTAATAACCTATTATTCTACCTACTAGCATCCTTGGCGTATGTGTCACAGTTTCTGAGATATTTAACTCTCACTCTAAATAATTATCTTGGAACACTTGGATGTCAAATGTAAATTTAAATATCTCCGAAATTATTAATCCTACATCAATAAACAAAAAATATAATTAATTCCCAGTTTATACTTTATGTAATTGGTCTGTAACATTTTTTCGATAAAGTAATACTTTTCGAGATACCTGACGAAAGCCGTTTGGAAGCCCTTTTTTTAAGTGGTTATAACTTAAAAACTATCAATTTATGTGAAAAATTGCATAAAACCTTTCTTCTTAAAATTTGATTCTACTTCAGCTCCAATAAATATATATTTTTTAAGTGCCACCCCCTGAGAAGGGGTGGCATCAACCCCCTATAAATTAGCAAACGCCCGCACAATATAGAAACTTTTCTGTGAAGCTTATATTTCCAAAAATGAAGGAAATCCATTCAATATGACATTATTCCGAAGTTTTGCATATTTTTTACCTCTAGGTACTGTACTATAATAATAATAATTATTTTTATTAGTGCAAGCATATAAAATATAATGAATAAAAGAAAATATTAAATTTTTGCTTGCCATACTTAAAAGGGAACTTTGTGCTTTATAGTACGTCGGGTACATGACTATATAAGCCAAAAATCTGCACTTTTTGATTGGGATGTGCCACTTTCTGTGGTGATAGTTGATGCCAAAAGATAACTTTTCATATAGGGAGCCACTTTAAAATCTGTGCAACACACCAAAATGCGACCATTAAAGATGGCTGCCATTAGCCACAATAAATGTTTTTTTTATCTCAGCTCCCAATGGTTCTGTTTCTATTTTTTTTTGTCTGAAAGATTTTGTAAAGAAGACACCTTTTTGTCCCTATACATTTATCTGTACACCTTAAGGGTTCTGCGCAATTTAAAAAAATATATATTTTTTAATTTTTAAAGATATTTCTTTGCACAGTGGGACAAACTGAATCTGAAAACTTATTTCATATAATGCAACTTTCAATTGATGTTAACTTGGGACAGCTGGTACGTAGTAAAGGTCATTGTAATAACTTTTTCAAAATTAAGCCTATAAGTATAGTGACAGTGAAATAAAATAAAATAAAAAACTTATAAATACTTCAAAGAGAACTTCATGCTTTGTTGTTATTTGATGGCAATCAATTTTTGCTCATATTTGACCCATATACTCTGAAACACGAGGGTCACTTGCTGTCTGAAAATAAGTACAGTTTCAAAAGAAAAATTGCATCAACGGATTCTTTTACTATTATACCTAATGTTACTGTACTATTAAAACAATTCGTTTTATATATCTCTATTAGATAAATAAACGTAATTTAATTTCTACCCCTTTGCATCTTTTTATTTTACTGTTAATGAGGCAATATTTTAAAAGTGGAAAACAAAAAATGAGGACAAATTCAAAATATTTAAATACTTATAGGCCTACCACGGAGTAATTACATTATCAGTTATTAATAATTAATGTCTATTTGCATAAAAAATAACCTAATATTTTATTAGGTTCTTCTAATATATCTTCAAATTCATAACAATGAATAATAAAAAACGTAACTGTTATATTATTTTGTCGTTCAAAGAATGAATATATTTTCTTTAACAGCTGGCCCTCCAATAGCGTCTCTACTGTAAATAGTAATGGTAGTGGCGCAGTGTAGCAAGTACTGCTATACTGCTAATATTGTGCTTCGTGACGATGCATGATCAAAGAAATATATATTATAAAAATATAACCTACTGAGGCCCGATTACATTGGCAACATCGCTGGGACGGAGAACGAACGCTAGCTATATTCTTATATACAGCGGGCTTTGAAAGGACCAGTAAATATATCCGGGCTCTGAAATATGCCATGTTTATATAATTAAAAGAAAAATAATAATTAGCTACCCCTAGTGGCTTCCTATTAGAAAAGATTCATAACAGTCGCCATATTTAATAAATTTGTTAATTTATACACTCGGGAAATGGCGGGCTTATGAACGACCTGTCGATATATCGGGCTTCACAATATACCGTCTATACCTATATATATATATATATATATATATATATATATATATATATATATACATGCATTTAGTACTCATACACCTCCGAATGTATGAGGTGTATGAGTAATAAATGCATGTATATATATATATATATATATATATATATATATATATATATATATATATATATATATATATATATGTATGTATATATATATATATAGACATATGAAGCCTCAATACGAAGCCCAAAACAGCATATTCTGCCGCTTACACGAAGCCCACAACACACATACGAAGCCCGCCCTCGGGCTTCGTAAAAATAAACGTGTATAAAACCTAGACTATGTTATTCTCAACAAATACCGCCAATTGGCAAAATTTCGCCCGGGCATCAAATTGCGCCCCCTTTCTCTCAAAACATACGCGATGTAGTTGAACGAATAGATGTTCAGATGGCGCTACAGTTGTCGGTGTATAAGCGATATATACAGTGAATATATTTGACGCATTTTGCAATGCCCTATTTTATTCGATGCATTATACGAATCCCTAAGTCTTGGCAACACTGTACATCTGCTTGGTAAATATTATGCAGCCAACTAATCTGTAATATTTTTGCTGTGGCAATGATAATTTGTGGCTATGATAATTAAATATTTTATGTTAATTGTGTTTATCTAATGGCTGACTTAGAACTGGGCTCGTAACTAAATAATATTTATATCTGCTATAAGATGACAAAAAAACTTGTTATTTAACAAAAAATCTATTGATACTTTTTACTTTTTTACTTCACTAAGATTATATAGACTGTTTTTCTTTTCCGTGCGTTCAGCAGCAAAAATCGTAATTATAAATATAATTAATTTGTGATTTTAAGTACACTTATACAGGGTATTAACTAAAATGTTGAGGATATTTCTAAGTAGATTCCTTGTCAAGAATTAAGGAAAATTTCTTGTATTAACTGTTCCAAAATTAGCCCTCCCTGGAAAGCTACCCCCTTTTAAAGGGGCGAGTCCAAATCTCCTCTACTTTATATTTGTTAAATATTTCCCATCTTCTTTGTTATTTCCGTTCATTTAGTTTATATTACTTTTAATCTAAATAATTTTGAGAGAAGCGTATTAAATACATATGGAAGAAAACGGCTTATTTTTATGCATGTCAGGGTATTTTTTTTTTAAGCAAGAAGCAAAAAGTTTTAAAATTTTTGCTTTATTTATTTAAGGAAAATTTCTAGTATTAACTGTTCCAAAATTAGCCCTCCCTGGAAAGCTACCCCCTTTTAAAGGGGCGAGTCCAAATCTCCTCTACTTTATATTTGTTAAATATTTCCCATCTTCTTTGTTATTTCCGTTCATTTAGTTTACATTACTTTTAATCTGAATAATTTTGAGAGAAGCGTATTAAATACATATGGAAGAAAACGGCTTATTTTTATGCATGTCAGGGTATTTTATTTTTTTTTAAGCAAGAAGCAAAAAGTTTTAAAATTTTCTGATGAAGTTATAAGCTAAGTTTCAACCGTTAAGAACTGTTGAAAAGTCATAAAGGGTGGTTTATTTGACACATTTAAGAGATGCCACGGAGGATGAAAAGACTTTTGCATAAATATCATATTGAGTAAAAATTATTGATAAAAGCACTATAATAAGTCTGAAAACAATAATTTCAAACATTATTGTAATGCATGCTTTACAGAAGGACGCAATTATCCAGAAAAAGCTAATTTTAAAAAAGTTCATATGAAAGATCCGACTTTATTTTTGTCAAGTAATCTAGTTACTTGCCGAATATATGGTAGATATATATTATTCCGTAGTGTGGAAATAATAGTATATTAAGTATCATCAGAACGGTAACGGACGTTTACCGCCGAAGACCGGTATAACCCTTAAGGTTCGCGATGCTTATACTGTTTTTTGTACAATCGTATTAAATTCCAATTCAATTAAAATAATTTAATTTCTACTAAATAAACGAAAAGTCAAAAGCCACGTTTATATTTCGTGGCAAGTACAACTTGTCAAATATGATATTTGTATTTTGACATTTCGTTTATTTACTAGAAATTAAATTATTTTAATTGAAGTGTAATTAAAAACGATCGTGCAGAAAGTAATGTTATTTTTTTTTAAATACATAGAAATGACCTTATTTTTTGTACTTATTTTTGTGAAATAACAATATGACAATACATGTCAAAACTCTAATTATTAAACGTATAAAACGTGTATGAAATTTTTATAGTTTGTTAGTTATGGACATCGAAGACATATTATTAACCCCCCCAGAAGTGCTAGAAAGTGCAAATATAGCAACTCTAAATTTACTTCCAGATAAAAGCAGAAAACTTCACGAGAAAACTTATGCGGGTTTTATTTCATGGTGCAAGAAGAGAAGCAGTTATCGCGCTATTCGGAATCGGTGCTATTGGCATATTTCTCCGATGTAACAAAAAGAGGCCTAATGAATTTGTAATTGTATTTTTGATATTTTACTTCCACATCCAGTGGAAATATAGTAACGACAAAAAATTTTTTAAAAATTTTTATTGTTCAAATAGGCTTAGAATGTCATGAAACGTCGAGATTTCAAGTTTGAGCGAAAAAAAATTTTCTGTCTGTAACTTTTTTTGTGCGCACGTTTACTCTGGAACCGTTTGAGATATTGACTTGAAATTTGGTACACATATGTACTATAACGAGATCTAGAACTAGATTATATTTTCATCTTGTTCCGTCGAAGGGGGGGTAAATTGGGGTAACTTTGGAGTAAATAGGTAAATCAAGCAGGTAAGAGTTCATAAAAATGATATTTAGTATAGACAAAAGAAGCTAAGGTCTCAAAAAAAAATTTTGGCATTAGCCACCCCCATTACCACCCCCACCCCATTATTAAAGGGGATGAAAAAAAAAATGTGATTTAGTGTGTGTACAAGAACCAGAAACCTCAAAATATTTTTTTACTTTATCCACCCACCACTCCCACCCCCTGTCACCACCCCCACCCCACTACCGATGTGGGGTATCGTTTTATGGGTTTTTGGGGTAGAGGATTTCAAATATTATATTATTAAAGTTCCATAAACAATTATTTCCAGATACAAAATTTTTTCGTTGTGTGATTTGGATAGAAAATCCGAATGTGGAAGTAGTGATTCCTTGGGCAGCGGTTTTTTAAGTTCCATTCCATATGTGTTACCATAATTAAATAAATAAAGTAACACTTTGAATTCAATTTTGTGTTATAAAATAAAATAAGATTTTTTCCTATGTAATAATATACAATCAACGGAAAATTTTTATAACTTACTCGTGTGTTAATCGGCGATTAACAATCTCGACAAATAATGCGCTCGCTACCGCTCGCACGTTAAAATGTCTCAATTTATTAATCGCTCTCATTAACATATTTGTTTGTTACATAACTATTATCTTATAAGTGTGTATTGTCTTTAGATATGTGGTGGAGTGAGGTGAGAACAAATAGCAAAATAAATCATGTACTTATTTTATTTTTAAATTTTTAATTAATTTTATTTGAAAAGAAATTAATTCTGTTTGAAAGGAAATTGACAATATTTATTTTATATTTATTGCGGACAAGGAAAAGTGGTAGAAAACTTCATATTTGATTATAGAAAGCCATTAAATCAGTTTTCAGGGAAATTCATTCAAATCCAATCGATTTTCTAATAACTTACTTTTTTCGTCTAAGAGCACCCCACACTATTAGTGGAGTGAAAATAAATTTTGAATGAAGCTGTTTGGCTGCAGGAATATTATTGTTTTAATTTGTTTTATGTATAATAACAAGTGCTATGAGCAGTTTTGGATTAAATGGGTCCATTGCTTATTGTAATATTTTAACAATTTACTATTTTTAAACACTGAAATTTGCTGTTATTTTCCTTAGTACCTCCGGTCCTAGTAATCGTATCGTAAAAATAAAAATAGCGAATTATTCGCAATAAAATCTTGAATAAGACTAGGCCTATGCAAAAACTAGATGATAGTTTGTTATTCAGTAAAAAAATAAAAACCACCAAAAATTGCCTTTTTTGATAATAATTTAATAAATATAACATAATAATGCATCAATTTCAACGAAAGTCCGTGGAACTAAGCCTTTTATTGAACTAAACCTGTGCTAAATTTTAGCTCAAAATAAATATTTTTGAACAAATCTCAAACGACTAAAAACCAATAATAATTTCGAAATTTTTATCGCTTATTGTTTAAGTGCAGTGACTCGTGTGCGGTAAATTTTTGTTCAAAATGTAGGTTTTTACATGTATTTTCCAACAGTGTTAAGAAAAAAGAATTCTCACTTAATCCGTTTTTTCTTGAAATTTATTTATTATTTTCAAAGTTACAGTTGTAAACAAATTCAAATAACTCTGGATTTTTTTATGAAACCAAAACCGGGAAGTGAATTGTGAAAATAGATAAAATATCTAACATTTTTCTAAAAAAATTAGTGATCTATTTGCATTTGGGGCCGAGAAACGTCAGTTTCTGTGTTTATGTCGCTTATAAATAAACAAGTCGATATTTTTTCTAGAAATTTGGATTGATTGTTTTTCGATACTTATGTTTTTGTCTCCACTGTTTGAAAATGAGTCAAAACTATAATTTTTAGAATTACAATTAGAATAAAGCGGTTTTGACACATAGTCAATTTTTTTTACTTTCTTATCCATTTTTGTCACGGAAGGGAAAACAAACCTAACCTGAAAAGTTATTCTTATATCTATGTACACAGTTTTGTAACTTTTAATTTTACTGATACAATAAAAAAATGGCAGTTAGTTATTTGAACCAGAGACGTTACATCCTGGAAAAAAAAGTGCTGGTCGTCTTACACACTGAACTATCTTACGACTGAAGTATGATCTGTAAAACCATAATAGGGGGCGAGCGTAGAGGCGACTTCAATGTGAATATCTTGGGAAATACAGCGTTCTCGTCCCTCCCTCTAGAGGCTTGTATATCAGTGTATACTCGGAAGTTACGTAATTTCAGACGAGGATTACGTAGTGGATATATCATCCTTCGGAGGGGATGTAGAGCAGGCGGTCCCTTGTCTATTAAATGTTAGGCAAGTAAAAGATCCCTACTCTTCTTAAGGGAAGAGGTTCGGCAAAATTTTCAGGTTGGGGGTAGCTCGTCTCCTGGCGTCGGTGATAGGCCCTGGTAGCGGAAATAGGCCGAAGTTAAATATTTAAAAAAAAAAAAAAAAAAAAAAAAAAACATAATAAACCTTTAGAGCTATTTGGCGATTTTCGGATCTCTAACATAATTGCTAAAAGCCCGACTATCGGGCCTCTACCTTTTTAACAATTGTGCTTCTGGATTGTTCTCAACTAGGTGAGAGTAATATTATTGAAGAATAACCAGTCCAAATTTTAAGAACATATATCAATTTGCTTATTTATAAGCGACTGAGACGCAAACACTGACGTATCTCGGCCCCAAATGCAAGTAGATCATTATTTTTTTAAGAAATATTTCATCTATTTTCATAATTCGTTGCCTGTTCTTGGTTTGATAAAAAATCCAGTTATCTGAATATGTTTATACCTATAATTTTGAAAATTATAAACAGATTTAAAAAATAGTCTGAATGAAGATACTATCATTTGGAATAAAAATGTTCTACGAATCGATGCACTTAAACAGTAAGCGATTAAAATTTCGAAATCTTCTTTTATTTTTAGCCGTTTGAATAAATATTTTATGCTAAAATTTGGCACGAAGGTTTAGTTCAATAAAGTGCATAGTTCCTCCAACTTTCGTTAAAATGGATGCATTATTACGTTATATTTCTTAAATTTTCAAAAAAGGCAATTTTTGGTGGTTTTTATTTTCTTACAAATTAACGAATTATCAGAAAGTTTTTTCATAGCCACTCGCTATTTTTATTTTTGCGATACAATTATTAGGACCGAAGATAATAAGGAAAAGAGCAGAAAATTTCAGCGTTGAAAAATAAATTGTTAAAAATTTTTTTACGCTGGACCGCTGAATTAAAAACTTCTCGGTGGCACTTATTATATCTACGACAAATTAAAATAATCAAATTGCTGCAGCCAGAGAATTCCTTATTCACCTATTTTGTTACTTAATTTGACTTCACTATATATGATTTAAAATGTTAACATATTTAAAAACTAAATTAAATAACTAAAAAATCAGAACGTGAAAAATTTATAATACTGTACATTACAGCAAACTGAGAAAGTATTAGTCACATATTTAAAATTACTAACTATAACAGCCCATTGTAGTGCCTGGCTGACCAGATGGTAGGTCGACACTTTCTATGAAATTACCGCTAAAATTTTAGGTAGGTACCTGATATATGTTCACTGGTCAGTACCACTTGTTTACGAAATGTTAAAATCCACTTTTAAACCATTTAGAAATATTTTCATATGGATTAAATTTCGTTTACTTCCCTCGCTAACCGAAGGGAAGTAGGGTATTGTAATCGTAACAAAATTACCCTCCGAGATTTCTTCGCGTTTCAGACTATGCAGATTACGAAAATTAAAGCCATTTAATTCCATCAGCCTGTCTGTCGGTCTGGTGTCTGTCTGTTGGCGCTATATCTACAGCTATATCTACAAGAGCCAGAAGTATGTATCTATTTCTAACAATACACATAACAATTATTGTAGTTTATAAGATATATATTGTGGGGAAAATATTACAAAACCATTTGACGCAGAAGAAAAATATTTGGTCGTTGGTTGACGCTACTGTCAACGAAGAATAGTGGACACCTGAAAAAATAATGAGGAAAAAAATGTGACGAAAGACAGTTATATTTTGCGTGTAGTTAACACAACTGTCAGGGGAAAAAATATGTACAGGGTGTTTACTCTAAAAAAATAATGAAAAAATGGATTGCGGACAATAATGTTTCGCATATAGTTAACACAACTGTCAAAGAAAAATATGAAAAAATATACAGGGTGGTCGCCCCAAAAATAATAATAAAAAATGAGACGAAGGACGATATTATTTCACATGCAGATATCACAACTGCCAAGTAAGAAAAATATGAAAATATAGAAAAAAATAATGAAAGAAGATGGCGGAGATTTCGCATGTAGGTAACATAACTGTCAAAGAAGAAAAAATATGAAAAATTTACAGGGAGGCCACTTTAAAAAATAAGAAACGACACAGTAAAATGATATTTGAAATGTAGTTGTCAGTCGTTATTGCCAGGAAAAAAATCTGATATAGTTTTTATAAGAAAAATATGCAGGGTCGTCATCAAACAGAAAAAATAATTCAGAAATAAAGGAGGTCAATCAAAGGGGGAAGAAAATTTTAGTCCGTTCCAATATGGTAGAAAATTGACTGAGAGGTGATTTTTTTAAAATTAAGTGTTTTTTTTTCCTGCTCTCCAAAAGTCAAATTTCGACGCTCGTTTTTAGCGATTAACTCAAAAAAAACCGCTGCCCAAGGAGTCACTACTTTCACTTCCAGATTTTCTAACCAAGTCTCTCACAACGAAAAAAATTTGTATGTGGGAATAATTGTTTATGGAACTTTAATAATATAATATTTGAAATCTCTACCCCAAAAACCCATAAAACGATATCCCACATCGGTAGTGGGATGGGGGTGGTGATAGGGGAATGGTAATGGTGGATGAAGTAAAAAAACATTTTGAGATTTTTGGTTCTTGTACACACTAAATCACATTTTTTTTTATCCCCTTTAATAATGGGGTGGTTGTGGTAATGGGGGTGACTAATGCCAAAAGGTTTTTGAGACCTTAGCTTCTCTTACATATACTAAATACAAATTTTATGGACTCTTACTAAATACAAATTTTATGGACTCTTACCTGTTTGATTTACCTATTTATCCCCCATTTACCCCAATTTACCACCCAACCCTTCGACGGAAGAGGATAAAAATATAATTTATTTCCAGATCTCGTTAAAATACATACGTGTACCAAATTTTAAGTCAATATCTTAAACAGTTCCAGAGTAATCGTGAGCACAAAAAAAGTTACAGACGGGGACCGACAGACAGGATTTTTTTTCGCTCAAACTTAAAATCACGACGTTTCATGACATTCTAAGCCTAGAGAATATTATTTAGGTATTATGCAAATCACAACTTACACACTTTTTTATTTATTATGAAAATACCTACTTTCTGTATATTGTTGCCCTAATCTGGGCACGCTAATATACTAGTTAGGTAAATACTTTAAAACACTCATTATTGGAGAACCAATCAAAACAACTACTCTTCTAGCTAATACTGACGAAGTATTGAATTACATGATAGGATTCTTAGCATTTTAAAGAAAAAAAAAAAAAAATATACTGAAAATACTTAAGTCATTCATTTACATTTAGTCATTCACACTTTTTTATTTAATAGGAAATTATCTACTTTCTGTATATTGGTACCTTAATCGGGTACCGCTAATATACTACTTAGGAAAACACTTTAAAACACTTATTATTGGAAAACCAATCAAAACAACTACTCTTCTAGCTAATACTGACGAAGTATTGAATTACATGGTAGGATTCCTGGCATTTTAAGGCAAAAAAAAAAAAAAAAAAAATTATATTGAAGATACTTGAATTATTTATTGAAATTCAGTCATTCACAATAGTTATTGAACCTTACATTCTATTTCAACTCTAGAAAAGTTGTACAAGTTTTTTCGAACTCGTTAGTTCTCATCAGTAGAGTATAGAAACATTCATTCATTATTTACAAGCCTATTCTTGATTTATTTTTTACAATTAATTATTTTTATTTATTATATAAAGTATTTACCTAACTAGTATATTAGCGTGCCCAGATTAGGGCAACAATATACAGAAAGTAGATATTTTCATAATAAATAAAAAAGTGTGTAAGTTGTGATTTGCATAATACCTAAATAATATTCTCTAATCTTGATAAAAGCAAATAAATAAAAATAATTAATTCTAAGCCTATTTGAACAATAAAAATTTTCAAAATTTTTTTTGTCGTTACTATACTAAAGTGGAAGTAATTAAGACTTGAGAAGAAGAACGTTGACCGCAATGTTGAAAGATATTTTAATTCTCTACAATTTCTACAAGTTGTGTCTATTCTTTGTTCAAAAATTCGTTTATATGAAAATCGAATTTTGCGAAAATGTTTTCTTTTAAATTGCGTTCTAATAAAAAAGTTCATTTAAAGTTTTTTTTTAAGCTTTTTAAATGATTAATTAAATGGTTTAGATGCCTACATTATTTTCCTTAAAAATAATTTATAACCTAAAAAATCCAACCTTATTGTAAAAAAACATTTTATACATTTATAAGGAAACAAAATATTAGAAATTTTTGTTGGAAAATAAAGTTTATTCAATTACCTTTTAACTGGGACCAACCGATTTCATTTACCCTAATTACAGCGTCTTCTGTGAACACCCCCTATAGACAAGGCCGACGCACAAAATCGATGAGTCATCAACACAAGACTGCAGTTTTGGTTGCTTCATAAAAATTTAAACAATTTATGTAGCAATATTAAATTTCTGCTATTTTTCTTATTATGGCCATAGTCTCCATATCGCAAATAATAAAAAAACTAATTTTAAATAAAAATAGACATAAAAAACTTTCAGATAATTTGTTACCTTGCAAAAAAATAGGCACCATTAAAAATTGCCCTCTTCGTATAATTGGGGTGAAATTATGCCATTTATTGCTTTAATTTTCAAGTTATGTTTACTTACTTTTTTTTGATAAAATAATAAAGTTACAATATTTTACGTAATTGAGAATTACTTTTTCTGCACTAAAACATTCTTATAAACAATGACTTTCATGTTATTTTAAGTTTCCAACTGATCAGGTAATTTGTTGTAATACGCAGTATTATGTATTTCTCATATTCTAATGTTTTGGTTATTAATTTTAACGAATTATAAAATAATTTTTCCGCTCTATTTATACATTTTTTTCGTCATAATAAAAGGACTATTAATTTTTATGACTAAGTACTGTCTTGCTTCAAAGAGGTGTAGCTTTACCATTGCCAACAGTTCTTTTGACATTTACTGGACTATTCACGAAAACGCCATGTGCTTTGTAAGCACGATAACTGAAGGACCATGAGTCCGGTCGTATTTAAATTTGGACAATAAGTTAAAGTTAGCTAGAGGAAGAGCCATGTTGTTATTAAAAAAAGTCCAATCTGCAAATACAACAGTTAAGACATCTTAAGCAAAAAATGCAAATATAAACTGTTGTAACTCTTGATAAGATTTGACAATAACAACAATTCTGCAGAATGTAGCTAGAAGCTCTTCGTCAACCAAGCTGGCATCATCAGGAGACGATTAGAATTACAAATATAGCAATTATATCTAAAAAAATCAACTTATTTTCAACAAACTGCAGAATGTCATATAGAATGTTTAACAGTTATGTAAAAACTTCAGAAAACTGGGAACAATAATATTTACATTCAGTTATTTCTTTTTGCTTTCTATTGACTTTGACTTTTATCATGTGGGTAGTTCCAATAGAAAAAAGAACAGTTACATTAATTCTTCAACGTTTTATATAACATTGTTCTATTTTCAAACTTCTCAAACAGTCTAGTTCTGAAGTTCACGCGTTAATTCTTGATAAAGCTCGTAAAAATCTGGGCGAGGGTTCATTGAATTCGGAATGACGTCTACAAAAATGTGCAAAAGTTTCAAACCCGCACATAAACAATTGCAAAAGTTATAAACAAATTAAGATTGAAAAAACAACGAAATTCGTTTTTTGCAAATAACTCGAAAACTATTAATAGTTAAGAAATTAAAAGAAAAAGATTCTTAAAGAAATTTCCAATAAAAAACCCCCGGTACTCTATCTCTATTATTGATAATTTTAATTTAATGTTGAAAACAGGGCTACAATGCTCTGAAACCCGACCGTAGCAAGTAAAAACATTTTTTTATATTATTAAATATTAATTTAGAAATTAAAAAAAATTATGGTATTATTTAGACACTTAAAGGAACAATTTCTCGTTGGAAAAAAAATTTTTTGCCGATTTTTCATAAAATGAGCCTATTGTTAATTTATACATTTTTTAGAGTTTGTGTTTGTTTTATATTTCAAGTCGGATAATTGTTAAACAAAAGCCACTAAAACTATTTCGTTCCGTGGAGACTCTATGTCAACTATACTTTATGGGATTATGATATTGCGATGATTTTAATTATTATGGTCTATTAGTTATTAATTATTTAAGCTAACAAAAAACTAAAAAATGAAAAAGAGAGGTTGAAATTTTTTTTTTATTAATTTTAATTATTATTACTGTTATTAAATTTAAAAATACTATAAGATTACATAAACTTTAAATTTTTGGTGCTATTTGTTTAAACAAATTTTATAGACAAATATATAAATTACGTATTTTTGAAAAACATTTTTTGCCATTTTATTTGTTATAAAATATTATGTGATTTAATTTTTTTTTAACTGTTTACAATCAATTTTTTCCTGTTTTCATTATTTAATTACATTATAAAAAAAAAATGATTCTTAAAATTTATTATTTCCAATTCTCTACAAGGGAAAATTTTTTTTGTTGTTAATTTATTTGTTTATTTATTAATAAACAACTTGTTATTAACAATCTCAAAAAGAGAAAGCAAAAGTTCGTTTCGACAGAAATGTTCCCCAAAAACGATCTGAGTACAAAATAGGTGACTTAGTTTACGTAAAAGAATCACAAATCAAAAACAAATTGCAAAACAAATTTAACGGTCTTTTTAAAATAAAAGACATTTTCCAAAATTCTGCTACCTTATTAAACCTCGAAACGAAACAAGAAACCAAAGTAAATTTTGATAGAATGAAACCATATACTGAAAATTAAATTTATTTTCAGGTTTCTCCTGCTGTTCGGATCAGCACTCTGTCAATACAAAATTACCCCGATCAATAACACTGTTGGTGTATACTACCACCAAGACACGGACATCGTGGTGACAAATGACAAATGGACTCTACTAGTGCATAAAAACATTTCATCCCTCAAACTAGCTTTTGACAAAAACCAAAATATCTTAGACAAAATCTTGTACACTCTCAATAATGGTGATCATAAGTCAATTATTTTTACGAGTGAAATTAAAACAGACTTTAACATTTTAACACAAATATCCAACTCTATAAAAATGAAATTTGACGAAATCTTTTCAGATACAAAAAGATATAAACGAGGAATACTTAACGGTATCGGTACAATATTCAAATCCATAACTGGAAACCTAGATGCTGAAGATGGCCAGTACTATACTAATTGTATAAATAAACTAAATAATGACGAACATCAGTTGGAAAACTTAATCAAAAATCAAATTTCAGTTACAACTTCTGTTATTAAAAACTTCCACTCGACTATACAAAAATTACAAATTGACGAGGAAACCTTTAACAAAGATCTCGAAGAAATCGAACACACAATTCAAACAATGACTCAAGCTATTGAGGCTGCTCACATAAAACTAAAATTTTTATACATTTCCGAACAATTAATGGCAAGCTATTTGTATATCGAAGATAATTTGAACGACATTCTGAATTCAATAACATTTGCCAGATTAGGAATCGTTCACACATCAATCATAACCCCTAATCACTTAGTGACAGCACTTCAAGAAGTTTCACAGAGCTTACGAAGGAACAATTTGCCTCTCCCCATTAAATTATCGGCAGTTGCTAAGTATTTGGACATTATTGAATTGCAAGCGTTTCAAATGGATTCTAACTTAGTATTTGTTTTAACAATACCTCTTGTTGAACCCCAAAATTATAACACCTATCGCCTATACCCTATCCCGATACTTGATAACAGAACTGGTCTACATCACATTTTATCTATCTCACAGAAGTTTATCGCGAGAGACGATGATTCTTTAATGTACATACCTATACAAAATTTGAAAGAATGCAAACCTCTTTATTTTGGAACCAAACTATGTTCGAACCTGTTTGCATATCCTATCGACCAAAATGCCATATGTGAAGCCAGAATACTAAAACCATTGCCAAAACTTCCAGAGAACTGTCAAACTTCCTTCATTATTAGTCAGGGATACAACGTCTAAGAACTTGAAGACAACACATGGCTAGTAATTAATTCCGAACCACTTCACATTACCATCAACTGTCCAAAGAGAGAATCCACAACAGAGTTAATCAACAAAAATTCCATCATCAAACTACAACCAGGATGTTACGCTTATGCAGGCATTACTAGAATACAAGCCAGTGCCAAAGACTTTTCCGAAATCAAGGACAATTCACATCCTATCCAAATTCCTTTTGAATGCTGTAATCACATGCCCGACAAAATCGAAATTCCAAAATTAAAATCTCTCAAATTAAACAGTCTCGACGTAGAAGACCTAGATATTGCTAAAAACAAATTGGACCAATATTCCAAAAACCTGGATGACCTCATAAACGAACCTTTTGTGACCAAACACTTATCTTGGTTCACATATTTCATAATCACTCTCATCGTTCTATTAGTTCTACTTTACATAACCTGTAAATGCAGAAAAAGAAGATGTGGAGCATTGCGAATGCCTCCCTCAACGGACAACCCTCCTTCACCTCCTTCAGAGCGAAGCAGAGTTTTTACCAAATTTCCTAGACTGATCCCTTCAAGAAAGCGACCCGGCATTAAACCTCAAGAAAAAGAGGACATCGAGTTAACATAGACTTTCATATGTGGAGTTTTACCCTTGTCTATTAATTTAGACCATTGCATTTTATTCTTATCACATTTATGTAATGTGCTACTTGCTTATTATTATTATTATCATTTACCAATTTTAACTTTTATGTATTTTATTATTTTGCTTTGTATTCATTCAACATTGTTTCAATTTATTTTGCATTATATTCATTTAACGTTTCTAACAACTTTCAAAAGTTGCTGCATAACATCAACTTTTTTATTAAGGGGGAAGTTGTTATATAAAATTATACGCTTATTACCAAGACTCAGTCATAACAAACCTTCACAGGTATATCATATTACATGATAACGACTTCTCTTATTAATCGCTTATCTTAGAGATATTATGTTTCACCTTTGTTTCTCATATTTTATGCTGATTGTCGAATTGCTTTTCCTTTGTTCTATATTTTGCTTACTCAGGTTCTGTATGTTATAAATGTGACTAAACACACTTTGTAAAACCAGTTATTAAACTCACTTAGAATGAAACACTTCTAATTATTATTATATTCCTTCTCCAAGAGCCAACGTTGGCTCCACTTAAGTAAATAAAAGTTTTTAAAAAGTCATTCATGTGAACCGTGATCTAACACACACACATATATATATATATATATATATATATATATATATATATATATATATATATATATATATATATATATATATATATATATATATATATATATATATATATATATATATATATATATATATATATATATATATATATATATATATATATATATATATATATATATATATATATATATATATATATATATATATATATATATATATATATATATATATATATATATATATATATATATATATATATATATATATATATACATGCATTTAGTACTCATACACCTCCGAATGTTATATGGTTAGGTGGTGTTTGCCTCCGATTTTACGCGTTCGCCTCCGATTTCGGAGGCGGAGACGTTTAGTGTTGTTTTCATCGCGAATGTCTTGATAATTAGTAAATTCATGACTCATTATTATCAATAATGATCAGCTTTATTGGTGCGCATATAAGATTATGACAAAAAGGGAAGAAATAGAGAGATAGAAGCATTTAACGACACTTTTTTTGGAGGCGGAAAATACCTATAAACATATGTAAACATACACCATAGTCCACTACATTTTTTACCAGGTGGCGCTGCTGTTTTAAACACTTGATGTATATAGGTATTAAATGCTTCCTTACAATAAAGTAGCGATATCGCCTCCTAAATTTGGCAACATAGTAAAGAGGCATACTATTCCTAAATACATCTACAGATATGGTAACTAAAATTATCTTACTAAAAATATAAATAACTTTTATACACAGAAATGATACTTTCTAGAGATCAATGGGTTTTTAAATTTTTTCAATTTGGGAATAAAGAAACGTTTACTTTGTTCAGAAACAAATATTTTTGTACCCCTTTATAGCTTAGAGCAAATTAAAAAAGGTATTTGTTTAAAGTATTTATTTAACAGGACACGAACATTCCTTAACGTAACTAGTTGCCCTTAATCCACTATTTGTCACTGCTGCTGGCCTTATATAGTAAAAGTAAAAAAAAAATTAGAAGACGATTTTTATTGGGGGGGGGGGCTAAAAAGCAGAAAATAAAAGAATAATAATAACACAGGTCAACATTTAGTTTAAAAAAATACACAGGACTCTACCTAGGTACCCAGGGGTTTTTGGGGTCGCTGATTCCGATGCCGAGGTCGGTTAAGCTCTATCACGTCAGGTTCAAGGACATCTGAAGGTCAAACTAAGAAAAGGTGGTTGAAAAAATCTGAGAAAATTTACACATAGGTTTTTGGGGTCGCTGAGCCCGAATTCGGTGTTCGCTTACCCTTAAAAGGCATCCGGAGGTCATTTCAAGGTTAATTTGAGAAAAACGGAGAGGAAGCTGTTAAAAAATCTGAAAAAATTTCCATATAGGGTTTTTGGGTCGCTGAGTCTGTATCCGATGCCGGTTGACCTCTATCACGTCAGTTTCAAGGTCACTTGAAGGTCAAACTAAGAAAAGGTGATTGAAAAAATTCACGCATAGGTTTTTGGGATCGGTGAGTCCGAATCCGGTGCTCGTTTACCCTTAAAAGGCATCCGGAGATCATTTCAAGGTTAATTTGAGAAAAACAGAGGAGAAGCTGTCAAAAAATCTGAAAAAACTTATATATAGGTTTTTTGAGTCGCTGAGTCTGCATTCGATGTCGCTTGACCTCCATCACGTAAGTTTCAAGGTCATTTGAAGGTTAAAGTAAGAAAAGGTGGTTGAAAGAATCTGAAAAAATTCACACAGGTTTTTCGGATCGCTGAGTCCGAATCCATTGTTCGCTTACCCTTTAAAAAAAGAGGCATCCAGAGGTCATTTCAAGGTCATTCTGAGGTCATTTCAAGCCGGCATTCGTCCGCCAGCTTTAGTTGCACATGAAGATTCTTCGGCTATCTCAGTGCAAATATATTTAACTCAATGAATCACCTACCTATTTTCTTCTGTGAAAGGATGGCCTTTAGGTATAGTTGCAGAAGCAGAGCGAACATGCAAGTAAAGAGTACCACGGGCGTTGGCTTCACTCACTTGGAGCTCAATCAGTGCTGGTTTTGCCTATAAGCTGAGTAAACGCCAGCTTAGGGCCTCGCATTTAGGGGGCCTCAGAACTCAGATTTCATACGCAGATATGCACGTTTATTTTATTAGAAGAGAAAGCTTCAACGAAAAACATACCTAGAGCTTAGGGCCTCCGGTTACCTAAAACACGAGGTGATAAAGGTCAACCGACATCGGATTCGGACTCAGAGACCCCCCAAGAGCCTATGTGTAAATTTTTTTAGATTTTTTCAAAAACTTTTTCTTAGGTTGACCTTCAAATGACCTTGAACCTGACGTGATAGAGCTTAACCGACCTCGGCAACGGAATCAGCGACCCCAAAACCCTTGGGTACCTAGGTAGAGTCCGGTGTATTTTTTCAAACTGAATGTTAACCAGTGTAATCTTCCACCTTCCAAAGATATTTTAAAAACCTAGATTATTCTGGAGCAAAAATGTAAATATTTCCCTCTAGCAAGAAATAAAAATGTTTTAAAAAGCATTCGAGACCAAAACTCTAGAATATATTTGTTGGTTAATCATAAATTTTGCTATACTAATTAATGATAGTTTGTTGGAGTCATCTCGAATGCAAAATGCAAAAATTTTTCTCTTGCTGGAGGGAAATATTTACATTTTTGCTCCAAAATGATTAAGTTTTGAACATTTTACTTCTTTAAGTATATCATCTCTTTGAAATATTTTATATTATTTTCTGCTTTTCTGCATTCCGTTGGTTCCAAGTTTTCTCCCTCGTCAAACATGAATTTGGAGAAATACTCTGTAAGAAAGTTGACGTAATGCCTCGGATGTTGCTGGCAGTCTTCGTAGAATCCCGGTAGTACTAGATTGGCGGACTAACTTATTGAAGATAATGAATCTTTGATGATTCAAAGATGTAATTTCTTTTTTCGTTGAGCTACGGTTGTTGAATATACGGACAACCTCTTCGAGATCTTTTCTTTTATTGACGCATTCCACCGTCTGCACTTTTCCTTTACCAAAGAAAGCTGAAGTGTTATCGCATCCACTGAACGTATGGCCATACAGCTTTTTAAATCTTCCGAGGACTGCAAGTCACGAGAAACTGTAATCTTTATTTTTTATTTATCTCTGAGCCTCTCTTAAGAAACGGATATCTTTATCTTCAGGTGCGAAAGCGATAATCAATGCGAGAAGATCAATATCTTGTCCGAGGATGACCACTGTATCGTTTCCATGAGATTCGTTTAAGGCGGTTTGAACTATGAGTACGTCAAAGTCGTCTACAGCAGTAATTGTTTTGATTCCCTCGTTTTTAAATCTCTCCACCAATTGCGAAATAAACCGTTCCTTTTTGTGATATTGTTTATCATTTTATTTTGGGTTTTAGTCAGTGGCGTGTTCTCATGAAAAACAATTTCCGGTGAAATGCGTTTCAAAAGACCGCTGCTGTCTTTCGATGCTCTTCATACTGCAGTCAGCATATCCGTCAAACACTAGTCACTTTTTGGCCGTCATGTTTACGAATAAAGCTGCTTCGGCCATACTACACGATGAATCAAATTGCCGCCATCAAACAATGAACTGGCAATCGGAAAAATCTCTTGGCCTCTCTCGTACAGCATTGAAAATATCATACAGACGATTTCTTAATTTTCCTCATTAACCCTTTCTTATTGAAGAGAAGAAGTGGAATTGAAGCAAGCTCAGAGTTGAAATATGACTCCAAATCTTTTTTTGTGTGAACAGTACAGATTATCCTCTAATATAATTGCAAAGAAGGGGCAAATACATAAACTACTTGCGACAAAACCCTCTATATATGCATCTAATAGAGAAAATTCTGCTCAATAAATTCATTTCTGAGCATTTTTCTCGTTAAAGTAACCGGTTTTAAGATATTCGGAGTCAAACTTGGAATAGGATGGATTTTTACCTCTGCGCCCCCAAACTACGCCTCTGTTCGGACGCTGTTAGCGCGAAATAGGTGAGGATAAGCTACAAGGTTAATAGTACATTTTTTATGCAGAATTTAACATGACGATTTTTTTATTTCCTATACTTTTTTCTCTTTCGACGAACGGTTTACAAGATAAAAGTGAAAAACCAGCGTTAAGTCCCCGTAATATGGCCGAAGCAGCTCTATTCATAATCATTACGGACGTTTCACCCCCTAAATTGTGGGGAACTATTCGGGTATCTATTTCGAACCCTATCTAGATTACGCATCCCAAATATTATTACTTTATAAATGATTTCTTCTAAAATATCTAATTTACGTGGACTAATATGTAACAATTGTGTTACAAAAATTGAACTGATTCAGTGATGTCTTTTGAAAAGCATTTTAAATAGTAATAATAATTCCCATAAGAACATATTTTGAATTACATACATTATTCTACAATAGATATTTAGCGTGAACGGTTCATTTTAAAACAGATAATCGCACATTATCGGATAAAAACACCAATGTAATCTGATAGAGTATAACTTACACAATACGAATCATCATAATAACAAACGCACACGATTGCATAGCGCAACTAATTGCGCAAGCACTAGAGCATTTTACACTATAGAAGTCTGGCAACCTCGAAGGAGGCAAAGTCTACCGTTAGATATGACAGTTTTAAAATACATTGAGTCAGAGAGGTACTATTTATATAACGAGGTGTAAACATACCAATCGTATGAACAAAAAAGTGTATGTAAAAAAAGATAAAAATCCTTTCCCCCTCTCCGCGTTCCCTTGGTAAGTGAAATTTGGCGGTTATGTATATGTAAACAGAACTAATCTATCTATATTATTTCTAGTGGAGGTGCGGGCGCCACAAATTTGTAAGGAGGCGGACACGATACAAATGCACATATATATATATGTGCATTTGTATCTATATATATATATATATATATATATATATATATATATATATATGTGCATTTGTATCTTGTCCGCCTCCTTACAAATTTGTGGCGCCCGCACCTCCACTAGAAATAATATAGATAGATTAGTTCTGTTTACATATACATAACCGCCAAATTTCACTTACCAAGGGAACGCGGAGAGGGGAAAGGATTTTTATCTTTTTTTACATACATTTTTTTGTTCATACGATATTATATATATATATATATATATATATATATATATATATATATATATATATATATATATATATATATATATATATATATATATATATATATATATATATATATATATATATATATATATATATATATATATATATGTGCATTTGTATCTTGTCCGCCTCCTTACAAATTTGTGGCGCCCGCACCTCCACTAGAAATAATATAGATAGATTAGTTCTGTTTACATATACATAACCGCCAAATTTCGCTTACCAAGGGCACGTGGAGAGGGGGAAAGGATTTTTATCTTTTTTTACATACACTTTTTTGTTCATACGATTGGTATGTTTACACCTCGTTATATAAATAGTACCTCTCTGACTCAATGTATTTAAAACTGTTATATATAACGGTAGACTTTGCCTCCTTCGAGGTTGCCAGACTTCTATAGTGTAAAATGCTCTAGCGCTTGCGCAATTAGTTGCGCTATGCAATCGTGTGCGTTTGTTATTATGATGATTCATATTGTGTAAGTTATACTCTATCAGATTACATTGGTGTTTTACCCGATAATGTGCGATTATCTGTTTTAAAATGAACCGTTCACGCTAAATATCTATTGTAGAATAATGTATGTAATTCAAAATATGTTCTTAAGGGAATTATTATTACTATTTAAAATGCTTTTCAAAAGACATCACTGAATCAGTTCAATTTTGTAACACAATTGTTACATATTAGTCCACGTAAATTAGATATTTTAGAAGAAACAATTTATAAAGTAATAATATTAGGGATGCGCAATCTGGATAGGGTTCGAAATAGATACCCGAATAGTTCCCCACAATTTAGGGGTGAAACGTCCGTAATGATTATGAATAGAGCTGCTTCGGCCATATTACGGGGACTTAATGCTGGTTTTTCACTTTTATCTTGTAAACCGTTCGTCGAAAGAGAAAAAAGTATAGGAAATAAAAAAATCGTCATGTTAAATTCTGCATAAAAAATGTACTATTAACCTTGTAGCTTATCCTCACCTATTTCGCGCTAACAGCGTCCGAACAGAGGCGTAGTTTGGGGCGCAGAAGTAAAAATCCATCCTATTCCAAGTTTGACTCCGAATATCTTAAAACCGGTTACTTTAACGAGAAAAATGCTCAGGAATGAATTTATTGAGCAGAATTTTCTCTATTAGATGCATATATAGAGGGTTTTGTCGCAAGTAGTTTATGTATTTTCCCCTTCTTTGCAATTATATTAGAGGATAATCTGTACTGTTCACACAAAAGAAGATTTGGAGTCATATTTCAACTCTGAGCTTGCTTCAATTCCACTTCTTCTCTTCAATAAGAAAGGGTTAATGAGGAAAATTAAGAAATCGTCTGTATGATATTTTCAATGCTGTACGAGAGAGGCCAATAGATTTTTCCGATTGCCAGTTCATTGTTGATGGCGGCAATTTGATTCATCGTGTAGTATGGCCGAAGCAGCTTTATTCGTAAACATTACGGCCAAAAAGTGACTGTAGTGTTTGACGGATATGCTGACTGCAGTATGAAGAGCATCGAAAGACAGCAGCGTCTTTTGAAACGCATTTCACCGGAAATTGTTTTTCATGAGAACACGCCACTGACTGAAACGCAAAATAAAATGATAAACAATCTCACAAAAAGGAACGGTTTATTTCGCAATTGGTGGAGAGATTTAAAAACGAGGGAATCAAAACAATTACTGTTGTAGACGACATTGACGTACTCATAGTTCAAACCGCCTTAAACGAATCTCGTGGAAACGATACAGTGGTCATCCTCGGACAAGATATTGATGTTCTCGCATTGATTATCGCTCTCGCACCTGAAGATAAAGATATCCGTTTCTTAAGAGAGGCTCAGAGATAAATAAAAAATAAAGATTACTGTTCTCGTGACTTGCAGTCCTCGGAAGTTTTAAAAAGCTGTATGGCCACACGTTCAGTGGATGCGATAACACTTCAGCTTTCTTTGGTAAAGGAAAAGTGCAAACGGTGGAATGCGTCAATAATAGAAAAGATCTCGAAGAGGTTGTCCGTATATTCAACAACCGTAGCTCAACGAAAAAAGAAATTACATCTTTGAATCATCAAAGATTCATTATCTTCAATAAGTTAGTCCGCCAATCTAGTACTACCGGGATTCTACGAAGACTGCCAGCAACATCCGAGGCATTACGTCAACATTCTTACAGAGTATTTCTCCAAATTCATGTTTGACGAGGAGAAAACTTGGAACCAACGGAATGCAGAAAAGCAGAAAATAATATAAAATATTTCAAAGAGATGATATACTTAAAGAAGTAAAATGTTCAAAACTTAATCATTTTGGAGCAAAAATGTAAATGTTTCCCTCCAGCAAGAGAAAAATTTTTGAATTGTTTAAAAATTTTTGAAAAGCATTCGAGATGACTCCAACAAACTATCATTAATTAGTATAGCAAAATTTATAATTAACCAACAAATATATTCTAGAGTTTTGGTCTCGAATGCTTTTTAAAACATTTTTATTTCTTGCTAGAGGGAAATATTTACATTTTTGCTCCAGAATAATCTAGGTTTTTAAAATATCTTTGTAAGGTGGAAGATTACACTGGTCAACATTCAGTTTGAAAAAATACACCGGACTCTACCTAGGTATCCAGGGGTTTTGCGGTCGCTGATTCCGTTGCCGAGGTCGGTTAAGCTCTATCACGTCAGGTTCAAGGTCATTTGAAGGTCGACCTAAGAAAAGGTTTTTGAAAAAATCAAAAGAAATTCACACGTAGGCTCTTGGGGGTCTCTGAGTCCGAATCCGATGTCGGTTGACCTTTATCACCTCATGTTCAAGGTCATTTGAAGGTTCAAGTAAGAATAGGAGGTGAAAAAAATTAGAAAAAATTTATACGAATGCTCACCTGCCTACTTATTGTCTGTTTATCTGTCTATTTGACATCCTGCCTTTCTGTCAGTAATTCTGTCTGACTGAATGACTAAATGTTTCTATCTGACAGTCTGTCTGCCTCCTTCTCAGTTTGTCTGACTCAGGAAACCATTAAATTACTTTGACCCTGACAGGATTGAGCTCAGGGCCGGTTTTAGGTAACCGGAGGCCCTAAGCTCTAGGTATGTTTTTCGTTGAAGCTTTCTCTTCTAATAAAATAAACGTGCATATCTGCGTATGAAATCTGAGTTCAGAGGCCCCCTAAATGCGAGGCCCTAAGCTGGCGTTTACTCAGCTTATAGGCAAAACCAGCACTGATTGAGCTCCAAGTGAGTGAAGCCAACGCCCGTGGTACTCTTTTCTTGCATGTTCGCTCTGCTTCTGCAACTATACCTAAAGGCCATCCTTTCACAGAAGAAAATAGGTAGGTGATTCATTGAGTTAAATATATGCACTGAGATAGCCGAAGAATCTTCATGTGCAGCTAAAGCTGGCGGACGAATGCCGGCTTGAAATGACCTCAGAATGACCTTGAAATGACCTCTGGATGCCTCTTTTTTTTTAAGGGTAAGCGAACAATGGATTCGGACTCAGCGACCCGAAAAACCTGTGTGAATTTTTTCAGATTCTTTCAACCACCTTTTCTTACTTTAACCTTCAAATGACCTTAAAACTGACGTGATAAAGGTCAACAGACATCGAATGCAGACTCAGCGACTCAAAAAACCTATATATAAGTTTTTTCAGATTTTTTGACAGCTTCTCTGTTTTTCTCAAATTAACCTTGAAATGATCTCCGGATGCCTTTTAAGGATAAACGAACACCGGATTCGGACTCACCGATCCCAAAAACCTATGCGTGAATTTTTTCAGATTTTTTCAATCACTTTTTCTTAGTTTGACCTTCAAGTGACCTTGAAACTGACGTGATAGAGGTCAACCGGCATCGGATACAGACTCAGCGACCCAAAAACCCTATATGTAAATTTTTTAAGATTTTTTAACAGCTTCCTCTCCATTTTTCTCAAATTAATCTTGAAATGACCTACGGGAGCCTTTTAAGGGTAAGCGAACACCGAATTCGGACTCAGCGACCCCAAAAACCTATGTGTAAATTTTCTCAGATTTTTTCAACCACCTTTTCTTAGTTTGACCTTCAGATGTCCTTGAACCTGACGTGATAGAGCTTAACCGACCTCGGCATCGGAATCAGCGACCCCTGGGTACCTAGGTAGAGTCCTGTGTATTTTTTTAAACTAAATGTTGACCTGTGTTATTATTATTCTTTTATTTTCTGCTTTTTAGCCCCCCCCCTCCCCCCCCAATAAAAATCGTCCTCTAATTTTTTTTTTACTTTTACTATATATGCCCAGCAGCAGTGACAAATAGTGGATTAAGGGCAACTAGTTACGTTGAGGAATGTTCGTGTCCTGTTAAATAAATACCTTAAAAAAATACCTTTTTTAATTTGCTCTAAGCTATAAAGGGGTACAAAAATATTTGTTTCTGAACAAAATAAACGTTTTTTTATTCCCAAATTGAAAAAATTTAAAAACCCATTGATCTCTAGAAAGTATTATTTCTGTGTATAAAAGTTATTTATATTTTTAGTAAGATAATTTTAGTTACCATATCTATAGATGTATTTAGGAATAGTATGCCTCTTTACTATGTTGCCAAGTTTAGGAGGCGATATCGCTACTTTATTGTAAGGAAGCATTTACTACCTATATACATCAAGTGTTTAAAACAGCAGCGCCACCTGGTAAAAAATGTAGTGGACTACGGTGTATGTTTACATATGTTTATAGGTATTTTCCGCCTCCAAAAAAAGTGTCGTTAAATGCTTCTATCTCTCTATTTCTTCCCTTTTTGTCATAATCTTATATGCGCACCAATAAAGCTGATCATTATTGATAATAATGAGTCATGAATTTACTAATTATCAAGACATTCGCGATGAAAACAACCCAAATCGTCTCCGCCTCCGAAATCGGAGGCGAACGCGTAAAATCGGAGGCAAGCACCACCTAACCATATAACATTCGGAGGTGTATGAGTACTAAATGCATGTATATATATATATATATATATATATATATACAGACTGCGTAGGATACGGCTTCCGATGATAGCCCATTTACATGCTATACGACTTCCGACTGCGATACGGCTTCCGTATACGGAAGCCGTAACGCAACCAATGTAAAACGTCTCCATGGTGCCTCAGTTGTCTGCTGTGCTAATTTCAGCTGGAAGTCAGATATTCGGATTTTGAACTCTTCCGCATATTTTAATTGACGAGGCGGCCACATCAACGAAGGCGCCACGGTTCCCGTATATTCCATGCCGTATAATATACTATCAGTTTTACAGTGGATACTGCTTCCGGTAAATATTGGCAACCTTGGATCACATGGCATTTAGAAAATTAGGTATGATCTTGTGTGTTTTTAACGTTCCAAATGACTCTGCAAAGTGTTCGTTGTTGCTACTCGCTACACCACAAAGACTTTTGTTTTGTTATAGGACAAGTACCAATTTACAATTGCTTAGAAATACTTATTAAAATACAACTAAGACATGTTATGCGAAATCATAAATATTTTGAATTTTTAGTGAAAATATCTTTCAGTTAGTATGGCGTTTTCAATGTGTTTTAGAACAATAATTAAAAACATTTTTTTTGATATTTTCTTAAGGTTTACGCATGGGGTTTTTCGAAATCATAGATGGGAATACGAAATTGGAATTTAAATATATTGACACTTCATTTCAACTGAGAATATCGCATAAATAGCGGAGTAGAAAGAAATTTAATAAAATTATAGAAAAAGCTTTTATTTGAAAAACTACTAAAAAGTGAATATATTATTTTTTTTAAATTCATACATCTAGAAACCAAAAGCTTTTGGGGACGGTCATATAGGGGGCTATTACATAGTTACTTTGCTCAATTGACCGCCCCCAAAGCTTTTGGTTTCCAGGTGTACGAATTTAAAAAAAAATATTTTTACTTTCTGGTAGTTTTTCAAATAAAAGCTTTTTCTTAAAAATATTTCTTATATATAATTTTATTTTTTACTTTTTAGTCTATTTATTTTACAGACAGACAGACATAACCCTTTATTTGCCACCGCCATCCACACCTTCCCTGTCCCGTATTCTCACCCCTCTAACACTACTTCCCACTACTTCCCACCCTTTTCCCATCTCTTCCCACCTCTTTCCACCCCTTTCCCGTCTCTTCCCACCCCTACCCCATATCTTCCCAACCCTTCCCATTCCTTCCCCACCTCTTCCCACCGCTTTCCCACCTCTCCCATGTCCGCCATATTGAATTTAGAATGGCGTCACATAGTTTATCGTATTTTACTCGTCAAACCCTTTCATTTGATACCCATATCAAGGAGGTTGGGAAGAAAAAGGCGATCCGCCATATTGGGGCGTCCGCCATATTGAATTTAGAATGACGTCACATAGCTTGTCGTATTTTACTCGTCAAATCCTTTCATTTGATACCCATATCAAGGGGGTTGTGAAGAAAAAGGCGATCCACCAGCTTGGGACGTTCGCCATATTGAATTTAGAATAACGTCACATTGTTTATCGTATTTTGCTCGTCAAACCCTTTCATTTGATACCCATATCAAGAGGGTTGTGACTAAAAAGCCGATCCGCCATCTTGGGACGTCCGCCATATTGGATTTATACCGATAATGGCTATACTATGTTGCATTTTTCAAATTTCAATGCTCCAGCTTAATTAGAACTAGTCGAAATTCAGCTTGCAAGATTTGACCTAAACAAACATACAAGCAAACAAACATTGCAATTGCAAGTTAAATAAAAGCTTCTAAAAAGTTGTAAAACACTGACTGTGTAACTGTAATACGATTAAAGTTCGTTAGATAGTATGAAAAATCTACGGAGTTAACTTAAAAAATATTTTTAATTTTAATGAAATTTTGACTCAGATTTTAATTCGTTATGCTAAATGTTCCGTACATAATTGGCGATAGAGGAGGTCGAGCTGATTCCAAAACTCTTTCATATGTACCCTCTGGAGCCTTCGCTGTTATTAATATACAGAGGATTTTCTAATTTATGCCAAATTTTTAAGCTGTCATATTTTTTAACCATTTTCCCAAGTAGCTAAAACTTAGCACATGCTTTTGTGGTAGTTTGGGCTGCACGCAGCAATGTTTTACAGAAATACAGTGTCGGACTGGAGAAACTTATGTTTTTTGTTAAAATCGTTTAGAAATTTTTTTTATTAAGGATACGAAAACTACATGAATCAGTAACAAATAAATATGTAACAACATTCTTGAGCATCAATACTACAGAACACTAAGATTGTTTGTAAATTCAGTTTCATAGTCTCTAGATGATGCCAACATGGTTGGCGAAACGCGAGTCGAGCAATATTCAAGTATTTTGGTGTAGAAACTACTTCAGAGGCAGCGCCACACCGAAGGTTCGAACCCCCTCAAAGATTTATTTATTTATTTATTCATTTTACGAACCCATCAAATTTACATTCCCAGTATAGGGTAGGTACTGTCGTGCGCAAAAAAAAAATGGGACAAATCTTATAACATATTTTTGCTAAAATCTAGTTGTGTACGTCTAACTTTAATTTTTGTGACATTGCGGTTATTTGTCAAAATTCATTGCAAGTGTGCAAATAGAGACAGATTTACGGTAGAAAAAAATTGTTGTCCTATTTTTTTTTGCTCAATGCTCACGACAGTACATTTAGTCAGATGTAATATTGAGTAATATCAAAGAAAAAAAAAACGTTTATAATTTTTTTCAATTTAAACTAATAAAAAGTAGTATTAAATGAATACAATGATTATTATAGTAAATTTAAGGATATTTTACATAAGTATGCTATTTTTTTAGAATGCAAGATCATACCATTAAAATAGTATATTGTGTATCTAGGTGTGAAAGCGATACATTCCCGGACGACGATGCAATTGTTGGCCGAGGCGCTAGCCAACAAGCATCGAAGTCTGGGAATGTACTTTAACACCGAAGTACACATACTATTTTTTCTGAAATCACAATAAATACTATTTTAAACGTATAAAAATCAAAAATATAAACATTTAAAAAAAAATTTCTGAAATCACAATCAATACTATTTTAAACGTATAAAAATCAAAAATATTAACATATTAAAATATATATATATAAAAAACCGTACGGGAATGTTACTTCCCGGCCTAGGCCGGGAAGTAACATTCCCGTACGGCTTTGTTGATCGTTGCTTGGCAACGGATCCTTTCCGGTCTGTTTTCTGATAGTTTCCTAGCAACGGACTAAAATACTGGAATTGTGCATTTTTCGCTCTAAAATCGCGCCGAAAATGTAGACATTCCCGATCGATTTCAGAAAAATGTGTATTATTTAAGTTCCATTTATTGAACGAACCTGTCGATTTTAATTCCATATTTTGTTTTATTTCCAAATCCACGTAGTGGATGTTCGAGACAAAGTTGAAGACGACAAAATTTCCTACGTTTTACTTCCACATCCAGTGGAAGTATAGTAACACAAAAAAATTAAAAAAAATCTTTATTGTCCAAATAGGCTTAGAATGTCATGAAACGTCGAGATTTTAAGTTTGAGCAAAAAAAAACTTCTGTCGGTCTGTCTGTAACTTTTTTGTGCGCACGTTTACTCTGGAACCGTTTAAGATATTGACTTGACATTTGGTACACGTATGTACTTTAACGAGATCTGGAACTAGATTATATTTTCATCTTCCGTCAAAGGGTTGGGGGGTAAATTAGGGTAAATAGCTAAATCAAGCAGGTAAGAGTCCAGAAAATTGGTATTTAGTATATACAAGAGAAGCTAAGGTCTCAAAAAAAAATTTGGCATTAGCCACCCCCATTACCTTTCCCCACCCCATTACTAAAGGGGATGAAAAAAAATGTGATTTAGTGTGTGTACAAGAACCAGAAACCTCAAAATAATGTTTTACTTCATCCACCCCCACTACCACTCCCTTATCACCACCCCCACCCCACTACCGATGTGGGGTATCGTTTTATAGGTTTTTGGGGTAGAGGATTTCAAATATTATATTATTAAAGTTCCATAAGCAATTATTTCCACATACAAGATTTTTTCGTTGTGAGTAAGTTGGATCGAAAATCTGGATGTGGAAGTAGTGATTCCTTGGGCAGCGGTTTTTATTGTAAGCCTAGTGTTTAAAGAGATACAGCGCACAGTGGGGCAAATAGCTCATTTTTTGGACAAGCGATAATTCCCAAGCCTGGAATTAATGAAATTTAAATTTTTTTTTTTTTAACTCTTCGTTATAAAATTGCCTTTAATTCTATCGAGCCCGAATTTTGAAATTTCAAAATTAAAGGACTTAAATTTTGAAAGTAAATTAAAATTTTATCAAAAGATTGTTTAAAATCTCAAAAAAAATTGTTACTTGGGTGGTTTTTTTGGTTTCTAATCTCATTTCTGATCCCCGAATTTTGCGATTCAAAAAACCAAGATAGCGGATCCAATATGGCGGCCATAATATTTTTTTAAATAAAATGTACATGCACAAACTGTTAAAAATTGTTACTTAGGACTTTTAAGGGTTTCTGATCGAGAATCTGAAATCTAAATTACGTAATATCGTAATCCAAAATGGCGAATCCAATATGGATGCCATAATATTTTTTTAATTGACATGTAAATGCGCAAATTGTTAAAAATTGTTACTTAAGGGTTTTAGAGATTGCTGATCATGAATCTGAATTCCAAATTACTTAATATCGAAATCCAAGATGGCGGATCCAATATGGTATCCGTAAGTTGAAGATTCTACTCGTTCATCATTTTACGTATTAGATTATGTTAGATTTATATCTTATCGTATTTTTCTAGCTGTCTGTTTAGGACTAGAAGCATTAGGTTATTTTAAGTTCATGGCTTACAATATTTTACTTTCTGTCATTTTATGACTTGACCAAATATTAGAATTAAAGTTAATAGTTCTTGCCTAATAGTATTAGCTAATAGTATTTGTCTTTTGACTACTCTATGATTGGACATTTAAGGTTAATTTTTGATTAATTATTTCATTTTAGCACATACTGGAAATGCAACCCTAGAATTCAAAATTACAACATTTTAACTGCGGAATCAGAAACCTCTAGGAACTAATTTTTAATGATTTTTGCATGTACGTCTTATTTTTTTTTTAAATTTATAACAGCTATATTGGATCCGATATTATGGTTTCCAAAGTGACGAAACTAAAATATCCGAAACAAGATTAGCGAATTAAGCCCCTGAGTAACAAATTTTGGCAATTTCTTTCTTGATTTATCATTCGATTTTAACGTACGGACACCATATTGGATCCGTCATCTTAAATTTCGATATTACGTAATTTAGACTTTAGATTCATGTTTAGCAGACCCTAAAACTCCTAAATAACAATTTTTAATAATTTGCGTATGTACATTTCATTTAAAAAAATATTGTGGCCGCCATATTGGATCCGCCATATTGAATCCGCCATCTTGGATTATGATATTACATAATTTAGACTTCATAATCATTGTCAGAAACCCTTAAAAACCCTAAGCAACAATTTTTATCAATTTGCGCATGTACATCTCATTTAAAAAAATATTATGGCCGCCATATCGGATCCGCTATCTTGGTTTTTTGAATAGCAAAATTCGAGGATCAGAAATGAGATTAGATACCAAAAAAAAACCCGAAGTAACAATTTTTTATAATTTTAAACAATCTTGTGATAAAATTTTAACTTACTTTCAAAATTTAAGTCCTTTAATTTTGAAATTTCAAAATTCGGGCTCGATAGAATTAAAGGCAATTTTATAACGAAGAGTTAAAAAAAAAAATTTAAATTTCATTAATTCCAGGCTTGGGAATTATCGCTTGTCCAAAAAATGAGCTATTTGCCCCACTGTGCAGCGTCAGAAAGATGAATTTAAGAAGAGATTTTTTTTTATTATATAAAGTACGTTTACAACATAACATATTTTATATTATTTATATTATTATAATAAAGATCTACTTGTATTGAATCTAAAAAATAAGAAATTGCCGTGATAGTATTACAGTGGCTTACAACATACCTCGAAAATAGGAAAACAATGTATTAAATTTAATGACAGTTATTCAGAAGAATTCACTATAAAACATGGAATACCTCAAAGGTTGGTACTTGCTCCTATACTATTTTTATTATTTATATACAATCTAACATTTTTTTAATGACCTTATTCATATCAAGAAATTTCAAATTATAAAATTTTATGTTATCGATTTAAAGGATGAAATTTACGTCAAAATAAAGATAAGATCTTTAACTTCTCTTTGTCATTGATCGTCTAAGTCATAACTTGGTGGTTTCTTCCAGCCGACCAAATTTATCCGTAAAAGTCAGATCAGATCACCCGTTACTCACTCATCAATACATTATTAAAACATACGGCTCATTCAATATGAACGTGAATGAGTATAATATTTAAAAGTCTTTTTTTTTACTAATTTTTATTTATTTATAAATTGATAAATTGAAAGGGGAAATTAATTTGACGATGTATTTATTTATTAATTTTCGATAAAAAAATAAAAAATTGTAAATTAATCTTATTAAATGTTAAATAGTAAATTATTCTAAATTATACTTTTATTCTCAATAGATTTTAATACTAAATTTTTGTAATTTGGAAAATAAAAACAGTTTACTTTTTCCAATTCTTAGAAAATTGGTTCTAAAATACCCTATATATAAATAATTTTAATAACAATTGGTATATCCTAATTTCAAATCAAGTAGGAGCTAAATCCAGAACATGAACACCCATTAGCTCAAAAGTTTTTGTTCATTTATACCTATTCATATTTATCCATGAACACTTGCATATTATGTAGATATAAAACCATGAAAATAAAGCAGAATTTAAAGTCTATAGGCTAAATGCATGGCAACGCTGCCGGAAGCCGTATCCACTGCAGATCCTAAAATAATGTATATTTCGGAAGCTATATATCTGCAGAATGTAATCAGCCATATATTGTCGGAAGCAGTATCCACTGCAGTCTATGTCGGAGCTCATATCCATCGCGATTTGTTCATGTGATGAAAACTGTTCCTAATTGATAACTAAGATGTGAATCACAAATGATGATATATACATGAGTCAAAATATATATATTTCTACTCCTTCTGGTGGAAGCCATATATACGCACCATATACCGGAAGTCATATTTATATGGAGATGTAAATATATATATATAGATTTGTTTAACCGACTACACAGACCCAATTCGCCATACACTACCGACGTTGTCAGACCAAAACTGACGATCTCAGACCCACCTCCGGGTTTGAGAACGTTTTTGTGTTTTTCTTACTTATCTACCTTGGTTATGTCATAAAAAAGTTTTAAAACGCATTTGACACTGGGACTGAAAAAGCGGTTGAATATAGTATTTTATACAGATGTAGTTCTGCATATTTTATGCAGAGGGCGTTCAGTATATAGTATATAATTTTATACAGTACGCTCCTAAGCCCGCATCTTTCATCAGACGTTGACAATACCGGAGTCTGGCAACACTGTAAATACGAAATATTCATTTGGAAATATAATACCAGATTATTTTCAACTTTCTCGATGGAGAAGATTCTTGTGTGCATGTACTTAATATTTAATTTTTGAATTTGCTTTATTTATATTGGTCGAGTTAAAACTAAGATTTAAGGTTTTCATATACCGGATGGCACAGAGGACATGTAATGACCTGTAACTTTTTCATTTTAAAAATAAAATTTTCAAATTTAGGTGCGTTTATTTAAACATAAATAAGTTACGTTTGACATGATACATGGTTTTTTCGCTACTTTCGGTTTAGTTCGAAGTTGCAAATTTTTAAATTTTTTTAAACAGAAGGGTAACCTGTCATGATTACGATTCAACATTCAATTTTCTTTACAGTCCATTTTTGAATTTAAAATAATCTGAGAAGAAACGTAATTATAGCCAATTTTCTCTTAACAGAAAAATGCTATGTAAAAAATATTTAATCAGTAGAATTCTATTAAACTAGAAATGTAGTATTCATAGAACATTGGATAGATAATTTTTAATAAATTACCACTTTAATTTAGTATGCCAATAATTATAATCTTAAAATACAATTGAATTTTAAATATTGAAAAAAGTCTCTTAAATACATTTTTTTAAATGCAAGCCCCCTCCCACTTTTATTCTATTTTCTACTTTTTTGCTGACAATAACAAATTAGGTTGTGTCTAAAGAAAACTTTGCTTTATTATTTTAGTGTTTTTTGTAAAACTTAAATTTATATTTTCTGCGAAAAGATAAATTTCAGTGATCTAAGTAATAGAAAAAAAATGGATGTTTCCATTAAAAAAATATTTTTAATTTAAAGAGACTTCCTTTCAATAACGTTTTAAAATTTTATTTTATTATAATATTAAAATTGTCAATAACTAACTTAAAGAAAATGCAATGGTATTATTGTCCAAAATTTTCTATGCACTGCCTTTTTACCTTGTTAGAATTTTACTTATTAAATATTTTTGCATGGCCTTCTTTCTGTTGAAGGAAAATTGGCTGTAATTCTATTTTTTCTCAGGCGATTTTAAATTAAAAAAAAAGGACTGTAAAGGATATTTAATTTAATGATACCATATTTCCATTCAATTATAATTAAGTTGCAACTTCGAACTAAACCAGAAGTAGCAAAAAAAAACGTGTAGCAGATCATAGCATATTAATACTAATACATTTTTGTTTTCTGGTTGAAATTAAGGTGGTGGGGATAAAATACGATACTGAGATGACGTTTAACAACTTTGGAAATGTTCTCTGTATGCCTGCATGTTTGAACAGAATAAAAAACGAAAACGAAGAAAGCTTTTTTCTGAAACTTTGGCATGTAAAAAACAGATGCTTCCAGAATTTCTCTCCACTTTGTTTTATCTAAATTCGTTAGGTAATGCTTTAAAAATTAAAATATTTATTTCAATAATGAATAAATATTTTAAAAACTGATGCCTTCATTTGGTATTTTCAAGCCTCATCGAGTGCTGAAAAAACCTTTGTGAAAAATACATCTGTTATGGATTGTTTATAACAATTTTTAAGTAAAAAATTATTTCACCTTTTTTTTTAATTTTGAATTCTTTGCTATCAAATATTAAACGCAGTATTTCTTAAAAATCGATTGATTACATTTATCACCCCCAAAAGCGGTTGAAATTCAAAATTTGCCATACACATAAAATCTTGTAATTTGAAAAATGCATATTTAAGAAAAATACAGGATCCCATCGCGAAGTGTAGACAAAAATACATAAGTAAAAAAAACGGCAACGTTCAAGTTTCTTAAGGATACCTAATACTTATCTGCAAACTTTGCCAAAAAATGTTGCATGCGATTGAGACGTTCCATGTTTTTTTTTGTACGACTGTTTATTTTTTTTGTTTTCAATTGTTAATTGAGGCGACCTGGCCGCTTGAAGAGTAGCGCGAAAACCGGTCATTTTTAACCTTACACGCGGACGCCTGTAGCTCCGTAAGTTAAATAATAGATAAAAGATAAAATAATATGCTTGTGCGTAGTAAAGTTCACACTTATATATTGCAACCAATCAGAGGCTCTAATTATGTATCGTTACCATGGTAGCATACATAAAAATTTCCAGAAATTTTTCGCCTGGTGGATACGGTAGGTGAAATTTCCCTGGAGCTTTTTCTAGCAAATGTTTTTTTATTGGAATTTAAGTTTTTTATATGTGGTAAAAAATAAACGTTCATCCACATTTCCTAGATCAAATTTATTAAAAATAATAATTTAGGCTATTCTTAATCCACTTTCTATTGTTTCATGCAACTAAAAGTGCTAAATCATATTTTATTTTACTTGACGTTTTGTAAAATCTGTGAAAAATCAAATGAATCCGCTTTAAAATATTTGACATACACACCCTTTTCTACAGTTTTAGTTTCATATATTATTGTTTATGACAATAGTTTTTAATTTTATATAGATGTGAAATTATCTTGTCGAATTCCCCACGTATTTGAATTACTATCCGAAAATGTTTTCTCGATCTCGGAATGTAATGTTGGGGATATTTTTTATATTCGAGATCTCTAAAAATTTTCAGATTTAATTCAGAAACCAGGGAGATTACTAGTGAAAATTAGATGTTCACGATGTTCTACAACAAAGGCCCAGTGAATTTTTGTCGTATCTATTTCCGTAAGTAATGCAAAGTCAAAAAATCACCAACTTCGAAATTTAAATAATTTGTTTCTAATTGTATAAACCAATTGAGACCTTAAGCGTACTCACAAATATTATTCCTATGGAATACGATGGAATGGAATTAAAAAAATTAATTTAAAAACTGAAATCGCTGTTTTGTTATAAATACTTTAAATACTTTGTTCCTTTAGTTTGACAATGGATGGATAAAAAAGTTATACACCCTAAGTAAAGTAAAATCAGTCGCTAAACAAGACTTCTTTATCGTCTATACATGGACCTAGTATTTAAAGCACAGTAGTTAAGAAGTTGATTTGTTATGTTAAATAAAGTAGGTCACAACTTTGAATAATTAAAGATAATAATCGGTAATAAAACCGACGCTTCACTATGGATAACGGTACATCAGGTATTTGTCCTTAAAACTTCAACACCAGATGTTAATAAAGCATGGTCTTTATGACACTTAACTACTGCGAATACTAGAGTCGAATGCCAGACACACTTAGATGATAGGTTTTCAAGGGCGGCTCTAAGCTAATACTGGTTCTTACATTCCAAAATATCTTTAATGTAATAAACAAGTAAATCAAATTTCATTCTAATAACAAAGTGCCAAATAAACAAACAATTAAGAACTATTGAAGCTTAAAAAAATAGACATGAAACATATGTACATATTAGTCATATATTAACTTTGGCGAATTTATCAATTACCTACAGTGGAGACTGATGATTTAATATCTTGGTGTACATGTAAAATCGCAAGCCCAACTAATCGGTCTTGGGAGGTATATTGTGAAAAAAAAAATTGTTGGATTCTATTTTTTTTTTATTTTCGAGAAAAAGAAAAAATTGACATCCAACAATTTTGGTTTAAACAATTAGAAACAGATTATTTAAATTTCGAAGTTGGTGATTTTTTTACTTTGCATTGCTTACGGAAATAAATACGACAAAAATTCACTGGACCCTTATTGTAGAACATCGTGAACATCTAATTTTCACTAGTTATCTCCCTGGTCTCTGGATTATATCTGAAAATTTTTAGAGATCTCGAATATAAAAATTATCCCCAACATTACATTCCGAGATACAGAAAACATTTTCTGATAGTAATTCAAATACGTGGGGAATTCGGCAAGATAATTTCACATCTAAATAAAATTAAAAACTAATGGATCACTCTAACATTATTATCATAACAAACATAATAATATATGATACTAAAACTGTAAAAAAGGGTGTGTATGTCAAATATTTTAAAGCGAATTCATTTGATTTTTCACAAATTCTACAAAACGTCAAGTAAAATAAAATATGATTTAGCAATTTTAGTTGCATTAAACAATAGAAAGTAGATTAAGAATAGTCTATATTATTATTTTTAATTTTGATCTACGAAATGTGGTGGAACGTTTATTTTTTTCCATATATAAAAAAATTAAATTCCAATAATAAAACATTTGACAGAAAAAACTCCAGGGTAATTTCACCTACCGTATCCACCAGGCGAAAAATTTCTGGAATTTTTTAGGGATGCTAGCATGGTAACGATACATAATTAGAACCTCTGACTGATTGTAATATACAAGTGTGAACTTTTTTACGCACAAGCATATTATTATTATTATTATTACAGGCGTCCGCGTGAAAGGTTAAAAATGACCGTTTTTCGCGCTCCTCTTCAAGCGGCCAGGTCGCCTCAATTAACAATTGAAAAAAAAAATAGACAGTCATACAAAAAAGAAACATGGAACGTCTAAATCGCACGCAACATTTTTTGGCAAAGTTTGCAGATTATTAGCTTATTAGATTAGATTAGTAGATTATTAGAAGTATTAGCTATCCTTAGGAAATTTGAACATTACCATTTTTTTTTACTTATGTATTTTTGACGCGATGAGATCCTGTATTTTTCTTAAATATGCAGTTTTCAAATCACAAAACATAAAAGCAAATTTGGAATTTCCTCCGCTTTTGATCGATAGATCGATTTTTAAGAAATACTGCGTTTAATATTTGATAGAAAGGAATTCAAAATAAAAAAATAGGTGAAACAACTTTTTACTTAAAAATTGTTAGAAACAATCCATAACAGATGTATTTTTCACAAAAGTTTTTTCAGCACTCGATGAGGCTTAAAGATACCATATGAGGGACTAATTTTTAAAAATAATTATTCATTATTGAAATAAATTTCTCCCCCATCCCCCCGTAAAACCGCTCTGTACTCAAATTGATTGTTTTACAGTTTACACGTACAACCATTGATCAAATGTTTATTAAAGTAAATTTGGCTATGCTCATAATTTGGTGACAGTCTGTAATTTATATTATTACTGACTACATGAAAACAAGGAGACGATAAAAGTTTGTCATTATTACTATGAGGACCTCAAGAAAAAAAATTACTAGAAAAAAAGGGGCATTGCATGGCATCTGCTGGAGTGACGCAGTATCAAAACTCGATGATATTTCGATTCTATTCTGGAGAAAGTTAAAAATTTTAATTGTATGTTATTTCGGACAAGGAGCAAATTTTCGGAGTCTTGCATGTGATCGGAATCTACATAGCTATAGACCTAGTCTGTGCTACTTAACACAATATCCCTTAATTACTTTTGTTGCTTGAGAGATGGTTAAGAAAAAAACATTTTTTAAGAATAATTTAATAAGTATTTTTGTACGATCGTACAAATCGCTTACCGATATTGTTGGTAGTAGGTGTAGGTATTTAAAAGGTAATGAAGTCAATTTTTTAGCATTAAAAGTTGTCAGCTATAAAATGACCGGCATTTCATTTTTCAAGTCCAAGGCATTTCCGGGAACATTATACAAATATACAATACGATAAGCAGAGCTAATAATGACTTTACGACTTGCCACATGTTGGGTTGGACCTAAAAGCTACCCGCTATAATGCGAGTAGTAAAGAAATGACAGTTCTGTGACAATCCCCCCACCACTTTTCAATCCCCCCTCCATTTTTCCCCAGGCCCCGCCCAATCTCCCCACCACTTTTCGATCCCCCCTCCATTTTTCCCCAGACCCCGCCCAATCTCCCCACCACTTTTCGATCCCCCCTCCATTTTTCCCCAGACCCCGCCCAATCTCCCCACCACTTTTCGATCCCCCTTCCATTTTTCCCCAGACCCCGCCCAATCTCCCCACCAATTTTCGATCCTCCCTCCATTTTTCCCCAGACCCCGCCCAATCTCCCCACCACTTTTCGATCCCCCCTCCATTTCCCCCCAAGCCCCGCCCAATCTCCCCACCACTTTTCGATTCCCCATCTACTTTTCTCACAATCCCCCCACCAATTTCTCAGAAACCCCCTCCATTTTTTCATAAGCCACACCCATCACCTCCCTACCTCATCACCATGGAAAGGGTATGTCATAGGTTAGGCAGTACATATTTTACCATTGCTCCAAACATTTAATCATTATGCCCGTCTGTGTATGAATATGTATCAGATAAGAGTGTATTAAAGGAATACATGAAAATCTTTCTCCCACCATAATTCAAACCCCCCACCTCACATCCCTACTATAATCCCCCCCCCCCCCCCCTCCCATAATTACCATGGAAGAGGGTAATCTGAGATGTCATAGGTTAATCAGTACATATTTTACCACAATTCTAAACACCTTAACATTATTATACTAATCGTGTATGAATGTGTCGGATGTAAAAGTTTACTACATCACACTGTGTTCTTCGTGATTAGTTACCAGATCAATTGTAAGGATTTTTCGGAAAATATGGATTCAGCACTGAGCTGCCCACACTGTCAAAGAAGTGAATTAATAAAAGAGCACCAGCATGGTAAAAATTTGTATGATTTTACCGAGGAAGAGTTACAACATTTCCCATTAATATATCTGATTGAAAAAGTCAAACCCATTGAACTTCTTTATGCATGGTCTAAATTACCAAGAGTATATACACAAGATTTTAAACTAATGGTTCAACTACCTTGCTTTGTACACCATAACCGACCAGAATGGCATAGTCATGTGGATGGCCCACTAGAGTCGCAATCCAGATGTAATGTATGTAAATGGGGGCTTCAAAAATGTGGGTGATTTATGCTGTGTTAAATAATTGTAAATATTTATGATAATACCTTTTTATGTGGTGAAATAATAAAAAAACAAACAATAATGTGTGTCCTTTTATTTAAGAAATAAATTAATTTTTCATTGAACCACCCTGTATAATTAGAGTTGTAATAAGAAAACAAAAATACACATTTAATTTTATACATTTATTTTTGTAAATACAAATTATGAATATGCATATATTAATGAGTATTAACAATAATAATAATAATAATTAAAATAAATTTAAAAAGCAATAAAAAAATACTCTATTTAAATGGAAAATTTACTACAAAGTCTCTCACATATTCCAAACTTCCTTCAATTTCATTTTGCTTCGTTTTTATATGGGAGTGTAAATCGGCTAATTCTCGTTGTTTTTTTTCAATTTTTTTAAGTTCCCTATTTAAAGTATTTTGCTGATTTTGGCAGTGTCGAGTATACCTCCCTGACTCAACAATTAATACCTTCCGTACCTCGTGCAAGAATTTAGTTCTAGCTCCCTTCATTTCATCATCATGAGCATCACATTTCCTCTTAACTTGATGAATATAATTTGTGAAGAGCTCATCTTCCGAGTCATCCTCATTTTCCTCAGAACTACGACGAGCAACCTCACTTCTTTGATGTGATGCAGATGGGGCTGATGGAGCTGATGGGGCTAATGGAGCTGATGGGGCTGATGGGACTGCTTCAAAAATGGGGCGAAGAGTTCCAAGATCACCTTCAGTAATGCAGAACTCAGAATCTACAGATTCAACTGAACGAATTGAGTTCATTCGCTGACACACTTTTTCTTCAAATGATATGTCTTCATATAATTCATCAGGAGTTGCCGAACGTTTGTTACTTGAGAAACTTTTTTGTGCACACATTTTTAATGATTTTTTATAGTAGATAAATAACGCAAGAAAAGTGAGACTGAAACTAAATGTATTTCTGATAAAGTCAAGCTTTAAATATGGAAATAATGTGCTGAAATTGCAAGTGGATATTGTTTGTGAAGAATTGATAAGAATAGATGAGTACGGTAATAATTTACTAAATGAATTCATTGAAATGAAAAAGATATGTAAGCGTCTTTTATCTACATTGTTATTTATCATAATAATGAAAGAAGCATTGTCAAGTCATACAGAAACTATAAACACATACTACAGAGTAAGGAAATAATGTGCTGAACTTGCAAGCGGGTATTGTTTGTAAAGAATTGATATGAATAGATAAAAAAATATGTAGGCACCTTATTTATCTACATTGTTATTTATCACGTCTTTCGAGGCATTATCAAGTTGTATACTTTGATGGGAATGAAACAAACATGTAACGTTCTTATAAATAGAAGTAGTCAGCAAGTATTGAAGTACCATAATTTGTATTATTCATTGATATGACTCACTGTATTTACACTATATACCACAGCCCCCCCCCAGCCCCCCAAAATTACCCCCCAAAAAGCCCCCCACCCCAAAATTACCCCCAAAAAAGCCCTCCCCCCAAAATTACCCCCCCCCCCCCAAAGAATTACCCCCCAAAATTACCCCCCCCCCAAAAAAAAATTCCCCCAAAAATTACCCCCCCCCCAAAAATTACCCCCAAAAGTCCCCCCCCCCCCAAAGTCCCCCAAAAGTCCCCCCCCCCCCAAAGTCCCCCCAAAGTCACACACACAAATATGTATACTACCTACATACCATTCTTATTACACAATTTATTATAATAACATTCCTTTATAAAATTATCAAGACAATAAAATATAACACCGTAGATAAAATATCAAAGCACAGTTGTACTACGGGAGCCCACCCTAAGTGTCCGTGCACCCCCCCCCGGATCCTTTAGGACAAATTTTTTCATAAAGATTAAAGCCTAAGGAACAATTTAAGACATGTCCTAAAAAAAAAAAATGGCTGCACTTTCAAAATGGCGTCCGTTAAAAAAAACAAAATTTGCAAATACGGTTTTTGTCATTTAACACAAAAACTAAAAAAGATGGAGAAAAACTTTCTGTACAAAAAATAAAGTACATACAATTTTCTACAATTTTGTTCCTATACAATATTTGCATTGGAGTTACCATTTTCCAGATAAATGATTAATCTCTTAACATAAAATATAAAATTCAATATAAAACGTAACACTACAAAAGCCCACCCTAACTGTCCGTGCATCCCCCCGATCCTTGGGGACAATGTTTTTCATAAAGATTAAAGCCTAAGGAACAATTTAAGACATGTCCTAAAAAAAAAAAAGCTGGCTGTACTTTCAAAATGGCGTCCGTTTAAAAAAAATGCAAATATTGTTTTTGGTCATTTAACACAAAAACTAAAAAAGATGGAGAAAAACTTTCTGTACAAAAAACAAAATGCATAAAATTTTCTACAATTTTGTTCCTATACAATATTTGGATAGGAGTTACCGTTTTCCAGATACCACTGTTACAGTTTTCGAGATAAATGTCTGCAAATTATAATATTATTATTATTATTAATTTTTTTCAGTTTATTTTATTTAATTTTTATGTTAATAATATATAGTTACATTATACGCCTTACAATAATTGTCACAGTTATTTCCTCTAAGTGATTTACCGATATATGAATTTCCATGTTTTCTTAATTTTGGACTCATTTATCTGGAAAATGGTAACTCCTATCAAAATATTGTATAGATACAAAATTGTAGAAAATTTTATGCACGTTGTTTTTTGTGAAGAAAGTTTTTGTCCATCTTTTTTAGTTTTTGTGTTAAATGACAAAAACAACATTGGCAACAGTTTTTTTTAATATATGGCCGCCATTTTGAAAGTACAGCCAGTTTTTTTTTTTAGAATATGTCTTAAATTGTTCCTTAGGCTTCAATCTTTATGAAAAACACTGTCCCCAAGGATCGGGCGGGGGGTGCACGTACAGCTAGGGAGGGCTCCCCGACTATTGTGTAATCATATAACAAACAAAGGCTTCTTCATTCAAGATAATAAATACTTCCTCATTATAAAAACCAGCTATAAATAGAACAATGGGCTATTATTTTCGCAATTTATCAGTTACTGTTCATATATTATTTAAATAACACATAAGTAAATAAAAAGTATTTTATTATGATAAAACTTATTTTATTACAGCATAAATTTATTATTAATTAAATGAAATTTATTTACAATGAAATCTTAAATGATTAATATAACTTTATTCCACTATGCAATGAAGCGTTTAAACAATAGATAACTTCAGATGCACATCTTTTACACGGTGACCTATGTAAATTTAGTATGCTATTGCAGGTACCCCCACCACTTCTTCTGAGAGATATAAAGAGGTGTGAACATTTCTGATTTTTAATACTAGAGTTTTTCTTGTATCGGAACGTACATTTCAACAATGCAGTGTCCTCAGTGCCTGAAAATGTTTACTTTAAAAGGTAATTTATTACGTCATCAACGGGAAAGTTGTCGCTATAGAGAGATCAGTGAAAGTCATACAACCAAAAAAATGAAAGTAAAAAATTCACAATGTGTTGAGGATAAATCAGTAAATCAACCTGGCCCTTCTTCCTCATCAAACACAGAGTTTCCTATAAATTCACAAGAGATTCGTTGTCCAATATGTGATAAAAAAGTGAAAAACAATGAATTAACTGGTCATCTAAGAAGTTCTACACACAATAAAAGGATTAACATCTCAGAAGATGGAATTGAAAAGCTGCAGAATGCGTTTAAGAATCGTATTGCGAGTTTTCGTTTTTCTTCAAAGGAAAACAGTGTTGATATATCCCAGTTTTTGGATGAAATAAAAGAGAAAGTTTTCCGATTGATTGAGGAATATATTAAAATGTACTCCAGCTTAAAAATTAATGTGGAATTATTTGGATTATACGTTATTGAAGAGAAAGAATTATCAGACATAAAATCATTCAATACAAGAAATAAAATTGTAACACTTTCAACCGATTTATTAAACTTATATAATGACTTCAAGGAGGAGATATTAGAGAAAGCCTCCACATTTCAGGAGCGAGACTCAGGATGGGCTTTGAAACATGTTAGTTTTCTCGAGGTTAACATTAACAAGTATAATCCACTATTTGCATCATCATACATTAAATTGCCGAGGCAAATAGAAAATAGAAAAGCTGTTTTAAATATCGAGAGTGGGGATGAAAAATGTTTCGCTTGGGCTGTCAACGCTGCCATCTTCCCAGCCAATGGAAATCCAAGGAGAGTTTCATCTTATCCTCATTATTCTACATTATTAAATTTTGAAGGTATAGATTTTCCTGTTAAACTTAAAGACATTCATAAATTTGAAAGTTTAAATAATATATCTATAAATGTATTTGGAATAGATACTCAATTTAAAAATGGTGAAATGGTCAGTGAGATTGTAGGTCCCTTATATTTTACACATAGTCGACAAAATACATATGTGAACTTATTACTAATTACGGATAATAAAGGGAACAGTCACTACACACTTATTAAAGACTTATCGCGATTAGTTTCTTCTCAGAGATCAAAACATGATGGTAGAAATTATATTTGTGATGGTTGCCTATATTTTTTTAACTCTCGTGAGAAATTAATGACCCACCAAAGCAATGATTGTAACCATTTATGTACCATATTACCAAACCCAGAACCTCTAATTAATAAGTGTGGTGAAAGGCTTGCTGGGAATATCCTGAAATTTACAAATTTTGAAAAACAATTACCCCTTCCTTTCGTGATATATGCTGACTTTGAAAGTTTATTAAAACCGATTCATCACAATGAACCATGTGATAGTAAATCATTTACTGTTAAAACGTACCAGCATGAACCATATTCATTTTGTTTCTATATAAAGTCTAATTTTGATGACAAATTTTCCACACTTGAATATTATCGAGGAACTGATGTTGCGGAAGTTTTTGTTAAAAAATTGGAAGAACATGTTTTACAATTGTATCAGAATCATTTAAAAAATATAGTTGAAATGAAGCCATTGACAGAAAGTCAACAAAAATTTTTCGACAACAGTCAAATTTGTCATATTTGTGATAAACCATTTGAGAATGATGAAGGAAAGGTCCGCGATCACTGCCACGTTTCTGGTAATTTTAGAGGAGCTGCGCATTCTTCTTGTAATCTAAATTTCAAAATTCCTAAATTTATACCAGTATTTTTCCACAACTTAACAAATTATGATTCTCATCTATTTATTAAGAAATTAGCCTTAAAGAAAGAAAAAATACAAGTTATTGCACAAAATAAAGAAAAATATATTACATTTTCCAAACACATTCTTGTTGATAAATCTAATGATGAAAAACCGAAAAATATTTACATTAAATTGAGGTTTGTGGATTCATTTCGCTTTTTACCCGCTTCATTAGATAAATTAAGTCAAACATTGGAACCACATCAATGCCTCGAAGTGAAAAAATATTACAGTGATGAGAAACAATTCAATTTAATAAGACGAAAAGGTGTTTTCCCATATTCATACGTTGAATCCATGGATAAACTGAATGACACTGAATTACCATCACTTGAACAGTTTTTTAATATTTTGAGTGGTGAATCAATTTCTCAGGAGGATTATGATCGTGCTTGTGATGTGTGGCAAACTTTTAATTGTCAAACTCTTGGTGAATATTCAGACATTTACTTGATATCAGACGTGCTGCTTCTTGCTGACATTTTTGAAAATTTCAGACAAATATGCATGCAAACATATAAATTAGATCCTGCACAATATTTAACGGCTCCGTCATTAAGTTGGGATGCTATGTTACGAAAAACTGGTATTCAACTTGAACTTTTAACTGACATAGATATGCTAAATTTTTTTAGGAAGGGAATACGTGGTGGCGTCAGTCAGTGTAGTAATAGAAAGGCTGTGGCAAACAACCCATTTATTTTAAATTATAATCCATTAGAACCAACATCATATATATTATATTTAGACGCCACAAACCTTTGCGGTTGTGCGATGAGTCAATGTATGCCCACAGGAAATTTTAGATGGTTAAATGATTGTGAAATTGAAAACTTTGATTGTACTAATCTTGGTGATGATTCACCAAAAGGTTATGTACTTGAAGTAGATTTGGAATACCCACAACATTTACATGATAAACATAATGATTTGCCATTCTGCCCTGAAAATATTATACCTCCAGACTCTAAAAATTCAAAATTACTATTAAATTTACATGATAAACATAAATATATAATCCATTACAGAAATTTAAAACAATGCATCGAACATGGGTTAATACTTAAAAAAATACATAGAGTCATTGAATTTTCACAATCTGCTTGGTTAAAAACTTATATAGATTTGAATACTAAACTTAGAAATTGTTCAAAAAATGCATTCGAGCGAGATCTTTTTAAATTCTTCAATAATGCAATATTTGGCAAAACTATGGAAAATATAGACAATAGAACTGACGTGAGGCTAGTATCGCATTGGGCAAATAGTATAGGCAGTGTTGGTGCTGAAGGATTAATTGCAAAACCAAATTTCAAATCGTGTACAGTGTTTTCGGAAAATTTAGTAGCAGTGCAAATGTCTTTGTTAAAAATACTATACGATAAGCCACTCTATGTAGGTTTTACCATTTTAGATATATCTAAAACTATAATTTATGACTTTTTTTATAATTTCATAAAAAAGATATATGATGACAAAGCTTCTCTATGCTACACCGATACAGACTCTTTAATTCTAGAGATTTACACTGATAACGTTTACGATGAAATTAAGAAATATATAGATCTATTCGATACATCAAACTTCCCTATTCCAAATATACACAACATTCCAAAAACGGAATCAGTTGTAGGCAAAATGAAAGACGAATATGCAGGTGTACCAATAGATAGCTTCTTCGGCACTGGAGCAAAAGCTTACTGTGTTCAAGCAAATGGTGACGTCACAAAGAAAGCTAAAGGTGTTTCAAAAAGTATTATAAAAAATCAATTACATTTGATCGATTATAAACAAATTGTTGAGGATGGTGAATTGATATTTCGAAAAATGTATGTATTCTCATCACATCTGCATACTCTATATACCGAACTAAAAAATAAGGTTGCACTCTCAGCACACGACGACAAACGATATGTTGTACCCGGGAGTACAAAAACTTTGGCGTGGGGGCATTACTCTATCAGTAATTTACACAATAACGCTGACCATAATACCGCTGAAGATAACCTCACAATTCTTTTAAGGCTAGCCGATGAAATTATTGAACAGGAAAATTTAGCAATGGACTTTGATTTATTGTAAATAATATGAATAACATCACTAACTTTGTCTAATAAAACACTATTATAAAAATTTTGTGTTTTTTTATCGTTTAATCATCCCATCTTATTACAGTTAAATCATATATGAATTGAAAGTGGATGTGTGTGTACAATATAATGAAACAACATTAATACTCTGATTATGTTTTTTATTAGATTTTGTGTATACATTCATAAGCTATTAGGTACAGTGTTTTGGGCTGAGTGATAATCGGTTGCAGGAGACGATCTTTATATTTTTCTTGTCGAAAAGGAGTTCCAAATTTCACAGGACCAAAATTACAGTCAACAAATAAAGCACTTTTTAAATGTAGGGCTTTCCTAACCAAGACACAATCAAAACACCGCAGCAATTGGAATATTTCATGGCTCAGATGTATCCCTGGTATTACATTTATAAATTCTATAATTTGTATATTATATTTTCGATGGTTGAATACATTAAAAACATTGCGGTAGCTTGAGGATGGATGCCAATCAGCTTTGTCACATTTCTCACTAAATTCGTTGTTGAAATAAAATATGTCCATACCCCCACTGGTGTTAGTTAATTTTAATAGCAAACATATAAAACTGCCAGCTATTACCCAACGTTGACCTGGTAAATTTCTCAAAACTTCATATTCTTCAGGGAAGCGTTCTTTAATTATTTGCACCAATTTATAATTCCACGTGCAATAATTTACTGCAGGACTCCTGAACATATTACATACACACACTGTACTCATTTCAGATATTAAATTTAATTTGGGTTATATAAATTTTATTAAGCAACTGCCATTCACAAGCTTAGGTTTCCTTTTATAGTTGTATATTTTCTTTAGCTGGGTTAAGTGGAGGAATAGTTTTGCTGAACTTGCAATAACATTTATGTCTAGACTGTAAAGTGTCAACTATGCAAATGCTGATTTGGTAATTAAAAATAGAACTGCTGACTGTGTGGATAGATAATACAATAATAACATTATTCTGATTGTAAAGTGTTAACTATGCAAATGCTGATTTGCTAATTGAAAATAGAACTGCTGTCTGTGCAGCTGGGTAGGTAAATCAAGTGATAAAATTGTTTTCTTTGTATAGACATTTAAGAAATAGGTGGGGTATATGGTTAGGTGGGAGTTTCATTATAAAACTGGAGCATTAATTTAACACATTAGTCACTATCAATTTAATTCGGGGGGGGAAATAAACAGTAAATTTCAAAATGTGGATGGCGTATGTGAAAGAAATCGAAATTGTTGATTTACAAAGTGGTGTGAATCATTTAAGACAATTATTTTCAAATTTGAGATTCGATGCGGAACATGAAGCGGTTTATGGAATGGGTAAATTTTATACAGAGGAAGAGTGTAACGAGGTAGCCAAGAAGTACGATGAAGGTCTTCAAAAATTTGACAAGTTTCTGGATGAAGAGATCTGTCAGCACTGCTTTGTACAATCTTTGATAGATTTGAATCTGTGTGTGTATTTGGATCGGATAAAACAATTTTTAAAACCGGATCTTGCCAGCAAGGTGATTGCTTATAATGGGGACTCTGACAGTGACAGTGGTGAAGATGTGTAGCTAAATTGAGTATATGCAACGATAAAATTATATATTTAGGTGGGAATTTCATTATAAAACACGGACACTTTAGTGACTATCAATTTAGTTCGGGAAGAAATAAACAGTAAATTTCAAGATGTTGGCGTATTTGGAAGAAGAAATCAAAATTGTTGATTTAGAAAGTGGTGTGATTTATTTAAGACATATATTTTCAAATATGAAATATGAAATAGTTTATGGAATGGTAACATACCAAGAGGATGAGTGTAACGATCTAGCCATGAGATTAGATCAAGCATTTAGAAAATGTGGCAACTTTCTGGAGAGAGCGATGTGTCAGCACTGCTTTGTCCAATCTTTGATAGATTTGAATCTATGTGCATATTTGGATCGGATAAAACAATTTTTGGAGCCGGATCTTACCAGCAAGGTAATGGCTTGTAATGGGGATTCTGACTGATAGTAGTGAAGATGTGTAGCTAAATTGGAATTGTATTTGTCAGTAGTTGTATTGTTAAAAATTTTTAAATAAAAACAACAGAAATTCATTTAATTTTTTTTATTGTTTTACTCATGACATTATAAAATTTTCATACAAATAATATACATTAGAAAGTGCACACATACAGTTAGTATTTAAATGATAAAAACATTTTGCACTAGATTTTCGTAAAGGTGGCTGCTCCTCAAATTCAATAACGGGTTGTGAAGTGAACTGTCTGATGTAGTTCGCCTTTTCTCCACCTTTTATGTAAACACAATCATCAGATGTGACCAAATTATCAATAATCTTTCCAAACATGTGTAGTGGTGTAAAGCCATCAGACCACTTAATGCAGTGATAATTTCCTGTTAACCAGCACACTTGTTTTTGTAAGTCTGGTGAAAGCATCTTAAATGGGTAGGGTGGTTTAAATATATAGTGACACGTTTTCATTCCATCATATCCTGCCAGTTCTTTAACAATAAACTTATTGTTTTCGATTCGAAATCCTTGAACATCGATAATAATTTTCATATCTTTAAACGTTGTAGTTCTTTTCGCACCTTCTCTTTTATACAGTATAATTCAATCGCTCTTCTTAAGTCACGTAATTTTTTTCTGTGTTCTTTTAACTTTTGAATATAGTCTGATCTCATATTAATACTAATAATTTACATTATTATTTTTTTATATATAGGTAAAAATATGTCATGCGCATTTTACTGCTGACGAACGATTTTTGTTAGAGGATTATAGGTGAAATGCTTCTCGTGCAGAATGAGACAATATGCATTAGTATCCGTGGTAGTAGGGGTGCCAGTCTCAAACTCTATTCTCATAACCACCGATCCTGTTTGTAAAGCTTCTGTTTGACGAGAACAATCAATATGAGCTATTGGTGCAAAATCTTTGAATTCAGTGGGATTGAAAATGGGTTGATTTATTTGCTGGGGGTAATAGGATTCTTGAAAATCGGCAAACATTTGATAGAGAGTTGCAAATTTGTTATTCTTGAAGTCTAGATATAAATCATTGTATGGATATCTTTCAGAATTCAAGAAAACTCTAATGCTTCTAAGATCACAATCATCAAATTTACTCATATCAGCCCTAATATTTCCTTTCTTATTTTTTTGGAATGCTATTATTACATGCCTAGGAGTTTCAACTTTAGTAGATGTCTTGACAGGCCATGTATGTCTGCTTGAGGCCGGTAGAGATGGATATTCAATCAGTTCCCTACTTCTAAATGTTATAGGAAGATCCACATTCCTACTTATAATTTTATTTAATCGAAGCTGCTCTGAAATACCCACGGTAACATGTGGAACTCTCCAAAATAATTTAGAAATCGTGATTTTCGGCTTTTCATCTATAGCAACACCATCTTTATCCACTTCATCCTTAGTATTTGTAATGCAGTCAAAATCATTACTATTACGTACCAGTACTAATTCTTGTCGCATGTTAATGATTATTTTTTGAAAATCTTCAAAGAAACCAACCAGGAATTTTAATGGAATACAGACGTTGAAATTTCCACTTGTATCTATCAAAATTTTAGGTTTTTTACCTTTTTTCTGTTTTGGGAACCATCCAGCATTTTCCATACAAACACTTTCATTTTGATTCAGTGATAGATAATTAAATAGAGTTGAAACTAAGCCAACATTTCTCACGGAATCTATTACTATTCCATTTAACTCATATCTAATTTCTCGAAATAAAAACGCAACACCATTATTGATAAACTCTAAGTTGGTAGGTGAAGTTCCATCCTCATTTGTTAATTTTCCTTCGATGTATAAATAGCTATAACATGGTGCTGTATAGGTATCTAAATCCTGAATGGTAATTCTCGTTTCATCATTATAATCTAGAGTTCCAGATATATTGGGTTGATATGAATGATACTGATATTCTACTACGGAGTTGTCAATTATGGGTTGCTCGGTTATATTCAGTAATTCCATTATACTAATACTTCGAATCCAAGTGATTTTAAGAACCGTCGATTTGCTGATGTTATTCTGTTGAGAGTGTTTTTAGAACTGTTGACTTTTTTCCTACGTATCCTTTTATAGTGTGGTTTTTGTGTATGAATGGGAGACCTTGAATTAAATATCAACACCATTTTATTATCGAATTGATTTTCTAAGATGTAGTCTAACAGTTATCGTTTCTTTTTGAAAATTGACAAGATGTCCTTCTTGATCAATCACTTTAACTGTGATGTTGTTGATGGTTTTAACGCTCACTGGGAAGTAAATAATATTTAGAGGTGATTCTACTATTTTATACCCAATTGGAACTGTTGGATAGAACTGATGAATGATGTGAACAGGTTTTCCATTAAAAAAAGAACCAACAGCAATGTTACAGTCAATGCAGATAGCATTCACTTTGGAAACCTTTACTGGATCATCGGAAATATTAGTATCATTAGCGTTTAACTCTCTTTTCTTGAAGCCTAATACCGGACCTATCGAATCCTCCACGTTAAAATTAATTATCCTGTTTATTCTTATAATAATTTTGGATGTGTTAATATCTATATCAATCCTAAGAACTGCTTCATCATCTTCTTGAACTATTTTATTTGTCATGATTTTTAAAATATCATCAATTTCATAACACCCTACAGGTATTTGAACTATATGTTCATTATTTCTCCCCCACGCAAATTTATTATTATTGTTGTCAATATTTGGGATAATATTATAAGTATCAAAATTAGTTAATCCAATTTCATAATCTGCCTCATCATCTAAATATATCGGTGGATTGAAATTGTAATTTAATACAGAAGATTCTCCACTGAGAGCGAATGTAAAAGACATAGTGATACTTTGAACGTTTATTAGAAAATGAATAAGAAAAACTTATTTACATTGATTATATAAAAATAATAGACATAAATGTCCACAGACATATGAATCATAATTTTGTACAGAATCATAATTATATTTTATTTCATTCAAGCTACCATCACTTAAAAAATATTTTCTCAACTCATCTGGGGGTCTTAAATTTCCATAACTGTCGAAATAAACTATTTTCTTATTTTTCTTTATATATGCAATCCAGTGAGTTCCATCTCCATCATTGATATCCAGATTTACTATACCAGATTCTTTTTTCCTAATTTTTTTGGGGAGTGTATCTCTCATGAAAATACCTCGAAAATTTGGAATTTTTAGAATTTTCGAGTATTTCATTAAATCTATGTTAGTTAGTGGACGGTGAGGTAGCTTAATTAGTTTTTTTGCTGTTATACGTTTTAAGATATAATCCAGAACCTTTCTTATGAGGGCCTAAATATAAACCCTTCCCCTTAGCGACCTGTTCCATCTCCAAATTATGCCTCAATTGTTCAGCTATCACCTTACCATTGGACTTGGAATCGTTAACTGCTTTCACAATACCGGCTACACCCCCTCCAACAGCTCCTAATGCTCCCAAAAGAGGTAACAGAAGTGGAAGAACCCCCCCTCTTTTTGGAGTATTGAGAATTCTTTTCCCTCGCTTCTTTGATTTTAATGTTTTTTTTTACAGCAACCTTTACATTTATTTGTCCACCTCTCTTCCTCTTCTTCGTTGAATCACGATTTTTTCGTCGCTTAAGACCCATTCCCAATTTACTCTTTAATTTCATTACCCCACCAACTCCCAATGCAGCGACTTTTTCACCAAAACCAGAGTCGGGTGCTTTTACACGTTTAAATGCAGCTTCAGCTAATTCCCTATCTGCTTGATTCCTTTTTTCAACCTCTTCAAATTTGGAATATGCTATATCGTGTTCTCTACACGCTTCGTCTAATGGGTTAATTCCTCTATCACCTCGTTCTAGGCGTTTTGTGAGTTTAGTTCCTGGCCCACAATAATTATAACCAGGTATATGTAGTTCCACCGGAAGTTTATTTATTATACTATTGAGCAGACCACGTCCTCTCTTTTTAGAGTTTCTAGTACAAGTAAGCTGTGAACTTTTGGTTCGACCCATTATATCCCAAATTATGGAATAAACTGATTCTTGGTTTTGTAGAATACCCTTTTATATAGAGTAGAGGGTTATGCTTGATCAGTTTTTAACAGTTCTCTTTCTAATGCAGTTCGATTTCACACTAGTGTGATGTGATTATTTGAACACAATGCAGATTCAACAGCAGGCAACAATTTTACCAATAGTTAATCACGACAAAATTTCTAAGACAAAGACTTTTCAAAAACATGGTATTTTATTTGGTGGAGAGTCGAAACGGGGACTTCTAGTTGGAAGTTCTGGGTCTGGAAAAACAAATGTAATGCTTAGTTTGTTGGAACATCCTAACGGTTTACGTTTTGAAAATATTTATTTATATTCTAAATCTCTATACCAACCGAAATATGAATATCTGAGGATGCTTGTGAAACCTATGAATGAAATTGGATATTTCGAATATAATGACGGGGATGCAGTGATACCTCCAGAAGAAATAAAACCGAATTCAGTCATAATATTCGATGATTTGGTATCATGTGATCAAAGTATTATTAAAAGCTATTTTTCTTTTGGGCGTCATAAAAACACGGATTGTTTTTATTTATGTCAAACCTACGCTGCTATCCCTAAACAATTATGTAGAGACAATGCCAATCTTCTTGTGATATTTCCTCAGGACCTTACCAATCTCAAACATATCTATGATGATCATGTAAACGTTGATATGAGTTTCCAAGATTTCAAAGAACTTTGTGCATTTTGTTGGAATGATAAATATGGATTCGTTGTAATCGATAAAGATTGTCCAATCAACTCTGGGAGATATCGAAAAGGTTTTGATCAATTTTTTCATATATAAAATAGAGACATTAATATTATCAACCATTCACCATGGATAGTAGAGTGGCAGCAGAGCTATTAAAGACGCGAGATGCCTTAAGGCAAAAGTATAGAAGTTTGAAAACTGATATTGCTAAATCTCAGTTAGCGTTGGAGGAAACTTATAAACCGATAACGCGACCTCTTCGTGAATTAGTAACAACTATCGTTAATAATGAAAGTGATCCACGTAAATCTTTTTTGAAAACAGAAATAAAAAATGAGAGTTTAAACAGGCGATCAATTGATCCAGTCCCTCTTGAATTTTATCACACAGCACCCACTAATTTGGAAGATGAAACATTTCATTTTGACTCTACCCAAGAAAGACCTCAATATGTAGGGAGAACTTTTCCATCACAGGTAGTAGATCCATCCGTACTATCAGAAAATGAGAGATACTTGCAACAATTTAATGCACCTCTACCGCGAGCATACATACAAGATAAAATTGAGGATTCACAAAACGAGTTTGATGATACCTTTGGTATTACTTCGACCCATTTAAGAAGAAATTCGCTATTGGCACTGCAACTGTTGATTTTGATGGTGCTAATTTTATTATTGATGATCAGTTTCCATACAAAGGTACGCCAGGATTGTATGAATTAATGTTCAAAAAGCATCCAGCAGGGCATCGAGCATCTGATGTGGATCAGTATATTGATATAATTAGGAGGAGTAATGCTCATTACCTAGGTTATGATCCGGAGAGAGGTCTATCTACATCAAATGCGTCTAAATTTATAGATATTATTAAACCACGTGTTTCTACCTTGCATTCGATGAGTCAAGAAAGGGCTAATAAAAAAAGTGCATCGGCAATACCTGCTGTGGTAAGACCAAGAATAAATACATTTTCTTCAGAAGCTAAGCCACCCGTGACGAGATCGAGAGTGAGTTCACTTTCTTCACCTGAACAAATGAGAAAGACAAGGGAACAAATAAGGAAGGCAAATAATGAAAAAAAAAAAGGTGGTGCATTAACACTGATGGAACTTGATAATAAAAAAATTGAATATAAACATTTTGATGACTATAATGAAATAATAGACCGATTAAGACTACTCATAGCTTCACAGTTGGCAGGAAATACGGGACATAATAACGAGATAATTTCAATAATAGAGGAATTAAAAGAGGCTAAAATAATAAGATAAATAGTGTATGTGGGAAGTTAAGGATTCATTTACCCTATCGATAAGTAAAGATGAGTAACATTAAAAAGGAAATAGTAAATGAACTTCATAAACCAGCTAGAAAATCTTTTAAACGAAGAAGAGTTATTGTTAAAGGTATTAATGATCTTTTTCAAGCAGATCTTGTACAGATGATCCCTTATGCTAAAGTAAAAGGTTATAAATATATTTTAGTAGTTATTAACGTATTCTCAAAATTTGTTTGGTGTGAACCTGTGAAAACTAAAGGCGGAAAAAATGTTACGGAAGCAATGAAAAAGATCTTATCAGATATCAAAGCTGTACCGAAAAATTTGCAAACAGATTTGGGTAAAGAATTTAAAAAATTAATGGATGAGATGAAAATTAATCATTATAGCTCTTATACAGATCTCAAAGCAAGTGTTGTGGAACGAGTTAATAGGACTTTAAAAAATAAAATGTGGAAACTATTTAGTCTAAACGGAAACTATAAGTGGTTAAATTTGTTACCGGATATTGTTGTTGAATACAATAACACTAAACATAGGACAATTGGGATGCAACCTAAAAATGTTAAAAAGAAAGATGAAAAACGCTTATTAAAAACTGTCTATAACCACCCGAAAACAGTCGATCCAAGGAAAAAAAAAATTAAAGTAAATGATTATGTGAGGATTAGTAAATATCGACAAGCTTTTTCAAAGGGATATACGCCTAACTGGTCTAATGAAATTTTCAAAATTAGGAAAGTTCATAAAGGTAATCCTAGAACTTACCTTTTACAAGACCAAATGGGAGAGGAAATTTTAGGGAGTTTTTATGAGGAAGAAATGCAGAAAGTAAAGTATCCCGATGTATATCTCGTGGAAAAAATTTTAAGAAAAAAGAATAACAAGCTCTATGTTAAATGGTTAGGATTAAGCAATAAGCATAATTCATGGATTTCAAATAATAGCATTGTATGAATATAATCTATATTTTATTACTTTTTTCATGTATTATTTAATTTATAATATATTTTTACCTAATAAAACAAATATTCAAGCATAAATATGTTTTATTTCTATATATCTATTTCACATACATAAATACAAAAATACTACCTATGTGGTTATATATGATTAAGTATCATATAAATTACAAAATCTCTCATTATATACATTATATCTATGAGTACTGTCTAAAATGGGGTTTATAATATTTGAAGTTTGTTTTATTCTTCTATTAAACCGAACTCTATCGAGGGCTACAATTTCCCAATATCTCTTTCTTGATAATTTATACGCAAAATTCCACACCACCATAAAATTAATCTTATTGTCTCTTAAATTAAATGTCACTTTCTTCATCTTTAGATCCTACCACAATATTCAGCTTTCAATATATCTGGATAAATATAAATTAACTCCATAAGCATAATGGTATTTTCATTATAGCCATTTTTATTCTTTTCAATAAGATTTACTGCATTTTCAAATACATTTCCTTCTTGATGTTGTAGTTCTCTCACCACATTCCCGAAATAACTTTGGAATTGCAATCTTTTTAAGGTCTCAATGTTAGCCTTAATGAGTGGTAATGCTTCCCACAACTTGCAAATCGATTCATATCCCAAGTAAATGTAAGAGTTATTTTTTATTATTTTTATAACTCTGGAATAGGAAATTTGCTCAAATTTTATAAGAAAGTTATCAGTCTCTACTGGTTCAACTTTATCATTGGAGTATACATAATTAGTTATTACACCTTGATACGTGAGAAAATGAAGCCACTCCTTTTCGTTAAAAATTATTACATCAAGTTTGTTTCCACTTAGCTTCACACATGGGTTATAACAGAAGTCATGTGATAATCCCGTTGTCACATATTTACTTCTAGATTTATTCAGTTGGTACCTTCGCTCACCAAGTACTACTATTTCATTTTTGTCTTGCGGTGCTGGAGGTAAATTATTAATTAAATCATTAATACTCAGTTCAGGTAAACTAAATAAACTGCCACTGTAAGCCATTGTGAACACTTGAATTTCTTTAACTAGTTGACACAAAAAACTTTGTTACAATGCCTGTGTACGTCTCTTTTTATAATCAGAATAATTTGATATAGTGGGGGTGCTGAATTGCGGTGGGAGGTTTTGAGTTGTGGTGGGAGAGATGGGAGGTCCTCACCATACATATATATGATGATGATCATATATATGATATGAGGGGAGGGTATGAGCTTAAATTGTGGTGGAGGGGAGGTTGAAAATCCACTACTACTTTCACTTATTAGTATGAAATGTGAAATCAATTATGCAGCAGGTGCCTTGATAGGTTGTATGTCACAATTATCACACACGGTGAATATTTTTTCATTTTTGAACGTACTGTTTTCCTTTAATACACTCTTACATCTGATACATATCCATACACAGACGGGCATAATGATGTGTTTGGAGTGATGGTAAAATATGTACTGCCTAACCTATGACATACCCCTTCCATGGTGATGAGGTAGGGAGGTGATGGGTGTGGCTTATGAAAAAATGGAGGGGGTTTCTGAGAAATTGGTGGGGGGATTGGGAGAAAAGTAGAGGGGGGATCGAAAAGTGGTGGGGAGATTGGGCGGGGCTTGGGGGAAAATGGAGGGGGGATCGAAAAGTGGTGGGGAGATTGGGCGGGGTCTGGGGAAAAATGGAGGGAGGATCGAAAATTGGTGGGGAGATTGGGCGGGGTCTGGGGAAAAATGGAGGGGGGATCGAAAAGTGGTGGGGAGATTGGGCGGGGTCTGGGGAAAAATGGAGGGGGGATCGAAAAGTGGTGGGGAGATTGGGCGGGGCCTGGGGAAAAATGGAGGGGGGGATTGAAAAGTGGTGGGGAGATTGGGCGGGGCCTGGGGAAAAATGGAGGGGGGATTGAAAAGTGGTGGGGGGATTGAAAAGTGGTGGGGGGATTGTCACAGAACTGTCATTTCTTTACTACTAATGCGTCCACTTTCTCTAAGTTTACTTGGTTAAAAGAACTACCACATTTACAAGTATGTTTTTCTTACTATATAATAAATGAGGCATTAAAAACTAAATTGCTTATGTTGAAGGAACTGCAAAACTGTGCACGCTTCTTCGCTGAATATTAAAAAATAATTTGAGTTTAACAGCCTTTAAAATTTTCTGCCATATTTAACATTGTGGATTAGTATTGATAGCACAGTCGAGGTGGCGGCGGTGCTTTTAAATATTTATACATTTTTGGCTTAAGATGTCAAATATTTGATCCATATTAAAAGATCAACCGAAAAAACTCTAATAAAAATGAATGAAAATTACGGATGCATTACAATAAATGCATTTTTTTAGCTGCCTTTTTAGCGAAATATATGTTTTTTAGTTTTCTATTTCTTTGATTACGACATCTTGCGGTAATCTTAAAAACATTTTGAGCAATTTTTATTTGCTGATTTTCCAATGCAGTATTTTTTCAAAAGGTATCATATTGTGTTTTTTGCAGTTCTTCTTAAATATTTCTAGTTGTATAGATCATATCGCAATATCACGGTTAGTGGCCTATTACACGTTTTAAAAAAACAAATAATTTTCAGCTGAAAATTTAGGGACAGGTGTTTTCAAGGGTACTATATTTAATGAAAATAACGTCACGTTTTACCGGAAATTGACATCAACTTCCTTATTTTAAATAGCATGCCTTATTTTTTATGCCGGATTCGAATTCTGTTCATTATTTTAAGGTAATTTTCAAGATCATTTCATACCTAAAAAACCAATAGTTTTTGAGATAGGTATTTCGACTTTAACGAAATCTGATGCGAAAAGTAACCCATAGGAAATTAGTAATATATGAGAGATGGAGCTTTCATTTACTCCACTAAATAGATATAATAAATTTGTCCATTAAAAAGGGGCTAGCTCAAAGTGTAATAAACTGTTTGGCTGATAGTTCCATTATTCTCAATATTTCTATTAATATTAATAAATCGTAATATTATTGTACCAGGCGTAACACATTTACGAAAAAGAATATAAAAAAAGAATATAATTTCGTATTCAATAACTGTCTGGTTTGACCTGTATAGACTATTTAATTTGTCGGTGTTTACACTATCCCTATAAAATATGTACCATTACTTAGACATGTCTGAAAATATGTTGTCATAATGACAAATATTAGTACATTAAGAAAAACAGCAATAATGAAATATTTCAGAAAATCACATTCCGGCTACTGACATGCGCATTGCGCTTAAAGGATTAAATAATACACCTCATGGCGGAAAAAATGATTTAAAACGCTTGCATTGCATATCTGGTAAGTCATGTTACAACTATACCGGGTGCTACAGGTTAGTGGCTCCCGCCCTATATTTCCTTTATTTTTTAATTTATCCATTTAAAATTTGGGGTACATAAACTACCTGTAAAAATGAACTTTTGGACGCAAAAAACGGTATGAGACCATTTCCTGTTCACCCAGAAATGACCGCAACTTTTGATTTTTAAATGGAACACCCTGTACATTTTTACATATTTGGACTCAAGGCAACATTCTGAGTATACCATGAGATTTTCGCGAATTTTTGAGTCAATGTTCAGTTTTTAAAGCGGTTTAAGACATGCGTCTAGAGTGCTTTGGAATACCAAAATTTGTTCTACAGCAGGTAAAGTCCAAGGGAAAAATATAATTTTTCATATAATTTCATTGATAACTATTTATGAAGCCTCCAAAATTGAACAAATCACTTTTTTTATCGAAAACTTTTTTTTTTTTCAAATGGGAAGGTGGTGGCTCATACTGTTCGATAAATTATAGATTTTTTTCTGAATTCATTGATATCTATTTCAAATCTATGCTATTTGTTTTTCTATTTTGTTGAATTTTTTTAAACATAAAAAATCACTTTCAATATAGTTTTTCTTGAAATTTAACGTAGTTGCCTTTGCAAAAATCATGTCTAATAATGAAATGTGAATAACTACCTTTTTGTGAATAATAGCCTTTTGGTTCTCTCTTTTGTTTAGGTATAAGTAGGTACTATTGCAAAGTATAAGGATCAATAAAAATTATTTTGAAAGTGATTTTTTATTTTTAAATAAAAATAAAAGAGAAAAACAAAGAGCATGGATTTGAAATGGATATCAATGAATTCAGAAAAAAAAATCTATAATTTATTGAGCACTAGGAAGCACCACTTGAAAAAAGAGTTTTCAATAAAAAAGTGATTTCTTCAATTTCGTAGTCATTAATGAAATAAAATCAAAAATTATATTTTTGCCTTGGACTTTACCTGTCGTAGAATAAATTTTAGTATTCCAAAGCATTTTAGATGAATGTCTTAAAATGCTTAAGAAAACTGGACATCGACTAAAAAATTCGCGAAAATATCATTATATACTCAGAAATGTTGTCTTGAATCCAAGTATGTAAAAATCGAAAGTTGCGGTAATTTCCGAGTAAACCAGAAATGGTCTCGTACCGTTCTTTATGCCCAAAAATTCATTTTTACAGGTAGTTTATGCAACCCAAATTTCAAATTGATAAATTAAAAAGTAAAAGAAATATAGGGGGGAGCCTCTAGCCTGTGGCACCCGGTATATTATGAGAGATATTAAGATAACCCTTGCCAATGGGGTGGGTGATTAATTTTCTTTTCTGGTACTTATTGTCCTGAAAAATATGTTAAATAATTGCAAACACCAAAAATAGTCACTTTCATTAACTTTTAAACGATTTTAGAATGTTTCTTCAAGAGTATTAGTTATGTTTCTCTCTTTAGGCTAATCTAGTAGGGATAAATGATTAATGAAACATCTGCATCTATGGGTGAGGTCCGGCAACAGTGTCGGGACTGGTATCGTCTATTAGGTATGTCATTATGATACACACGGGTCTGAAAAGGCGGTTGAACGTGTCGGTCCTGGGAACGATTATTGAATTTGGCAAAAAAAATAATCTCCATATTTTCTTACCCCTATTTGGTTGCTCTTAATTGGGGCAATAAGTACGAATATAAAACATAATATATACTACCCTTACTCAATTATTTCTAGTGGGTCTGAGTTCTCTGATGAACATGTCGGGACTGAGAGCGTCGATTGGTTCAATATATATATATATATATATATATATATATATATATATATATATATATATAAGAGCCAACGTTGGCTCCACTTAAGTAAATAAAAGTTTTTAAAAAGTCATTCATGTGAACCGTGATCTAACATATATATATATATATAAAACAAAACATAAACACACCACAGATAGTAGACAACCCCCAAATCCAAAGTCAAGGCTGTCCGGAAGGGGGTTACACATTCGGAAAAACGCAGACATACATCCACACCCACCGGTGTTGTCAATATATATATATATATATATATATATATTGACAACACCGGTGGGTGTGGATGTATGTCTGCGTTTTTCCGAATGTGTAACCCCCTTCCGGACAGCCTTGACTTTGGATTTGGGGGTTGTCTACTATCTGTGGTGTGTTTATGTTTTGTTTTATATATATATATGTTAGATCACGGTTCACATGAATGACTTTTTAAAAACTTTTATTTACTTAAGTGGAGCCAACGTTGGCTCTTGGAGAAGGAATATAATAATAATTAGAAGTGTTTCATTCTAAGTGAGTTTATATATATATATATATATATAAAACAAAACATAAACACACCACAGATAGTAGACAACCCCCAAATCCAAAGTCAAGGCTGTCCGGAAGGGGGTTACACATTCGGAAAAACGCAGACATACATCCACACCCACCGGTGTTGTCAATATATATATATATATATATATATATATATATATATTATATATATATATATATATTTAAAACTGAACGTTCAGGCACCAAATTCACATATATATGGACGGAGTGGCACCTATATATACGTTCTGGCACCAAATCGAGGTGCCAGAACGTTTTATCGCATATTTGAACGTCTAAACATCATAACATCCTTCCCACAAAATTTCAAGATGGAGCTACTTGGTCGATTTTTCTATAAAAACTGGATTTTGGTTCAACCGTATAATCTGCAGAGGGCGCGCCAACCACTGATGTCTAACCGTACTTAGTGGCACCATGCATTTGCGCTTGATTCCCGATATTTAAAATGACTTTCTGGCACCTCGGGGTTTCTACGGCTAGTGAATTTTAAATCATATTATAGATGGCAGAAAATCCGATAAATTTTTCGGGTACTTAAGTAGTTTAAATTAAATCTAATTTGAAAGAAATTAAGAAAACATTCAATTACTTACGGAACTACATCTCGACGTCGTTCTAAGCATTTGATGTCCAGGACAGGAGATATAGTATAAAAAAAGTTACAACTTTGCAACTTTTTTTTAAACAATAAAACTATCATTAAAATCGGAAAAACGGTTAAGAAATAAATTAACTTCAAAACATGACAAATTTTGAATGATGCGATCATTTTGTCCGTGGGTATATTATATAAGACATTACACAGAATATTAAAAATTGTAAAGAAATCACAGTACATTACATTTATGGTACATGCGACAATGCCGTCTAATCATCGTTTTCTTAATGCCTTTGTCGACAAAGTAACCGTAGTTTACATTATTTCTCGTTTTGAAATCTACAAACCCCTTTATCGTATTATAAATCTGTGAACTGCCTATTGAGGTCAAATTCCTGGGCAGGTAAAAAATATGTGATGACTTCTCTTAAATTATATCTAATATTAGCTGATTTATTTACTTATTGTTTTTAATATAATTAAAAATCTTTAGCTGTACTTTCTTCATATTCTATACAGGGTGTCAGAAAATATCGGTAACAAACTTCTGGTACAAATTATATCCGAAAAAATTTGAAAAAAAGTGCCGCAATGCCCGCAAATGCTTCCTAATTGAGCTACAGCACTAATTAAAAACATTAAAAAAGGTCATCTTTCATTTTAATCGAAAAACTAACCGCTTGTGAGAAAAATGGTGTAAATGAGAAAACACGATGTGCTTCAAGTTTTCACGTAACAATTAAGTCAAGTAGAGTAACAATAAGCTCATTGTTAATTAATTTTCATTGCCATTATTTAATTTAAAAAAAAATGAAAATAGCAGAATACCAGTTTTTGGCTTCAATCTTCAAAAGGCTTTGAGTCCATAAGGAAGCATTAGCTGACATATTTATATAAATTTTCTTTCATATTTTTGCATGTAGAATCGGCACCAGACCGGTATTACCGGATACCCTGTATAGCCGAACAACGAGACCACTGAATTCGACACATGCTATGTAACTCTCAAACACACAAAAACAGACAGTTAACTCTTATTAACACACAGACACACACACACCCACACACACACCACATTACATATTTTTGAGGTCGTGCTTTGATTGGGAATTGGCAAATTTTCGCATTTTTTATGTTGAAACTCCTCTATCGTTCATAATAGTAAAAACTTGATATTTTAGTATTACTATTTAATATTATTTTAGGATTATCTTTCTTTTTCCCATGGTGTATGCAAAAAGTATATTTGTCTTGAAAATATGACTGAATAATAAATTAATATTAATGGAAGCGATCACTTTGTGTAGTTTACAGCGGAAAATGTGATCGAATTAACTTTTTTATTTTTCAAAATAACTGCATACTGTAACCGAGTATCTATAATGGAATGAGTAAATATTTTATTCGTAGTGTTTTTATATATACTGTATATAAAATTCGTGTTTTTTCGCAGTTTTTAAACATCTCTAGTTATATAGAATAATAAACTAAAATAAATAAAAACTAGAATGTCCGTTATGAAATTGCGAATAAAACTCGATGAGCCCGAACCTTTTGCCAATATGTTAAGTTGCAAAAAATTTAAACAGGATAATTCTTTAACAATTGATTATAACTTACGTAATAATGCATATATTTTTCCTCTCTCCTATTCCAATATATTTCTAACCTAAATAAATCATCCTGTCCAAATTTAAGTCCAAAAAATAACACCGGCACACACAAAAAAAGTCGAGTGCGAGAAGGCAGGCCCTATGTAATATGTATTCCTATGAATTTTAACCTGCTGAACACGAATTCGATGTCCGTTTTGCCCGATTGGCTCTTGTATTTTCCTAACCTCAAAAAAACCTTTAAAATGCCCGAAAAACCTCAAATAAGTAAATAAAAGGCTTAAATGAGCTGACCACCATTTCCGTGCATATTATGGGGCACTGAGAGCGAATCTGAGGTCAGAGTTGGCCGATCAGTTAGAAATTTTAACATCATCTCAAAAAAACACCTAAAAATGCCCGAAAAATTCCAAACAAGTAAATAAAAAGCTTACATGAACTGATCACTATATCTATACGTAATTTGGGGCACTGAAACCGAATCGGTCAGAATTTATGCGCGACGATCGAATATCTTGTAAAATCCTTATTTAGGATGAAAACGTAACCAAAAATGACTGAATCATAGCCCGAAATTGACTTTGCTCTACATAATATCTGAACATATAATTTCCGACGTATTTGCAACGTGCTGAACACAATACAGAAGTCAGAATTAAAGCGCAATCTGCAAACTTCATAGAGAAATATCACTTCAGCATAAACTCTCATCAACCCTAGTGAGCGGAGATGGGTAACTTTTAAATTTTCAAGTATCCTAAGGAAAATATTACTGAACAATGAAATTTTTCAAAGTTTGCTCTATTGAGAGAGGAATATCGTTTGGACTTAACATTTACCTACACCCTCCCTTGATGATTTTTTACTTTTTTTTTTCTTAGAGCTGTTCTAAACATATGTATAGTTTTCTTTATTCTGTTTGTTTGTCATATGCCATTTGTTTCTTTTTCTATTCTTGCGACTAGAACACCTCCACGTGGTGTATTTATCTAAAATCTATATATGATAGGTTTAAGTATATTCATCAAGTGTTCTTTTCCTTGTGTAAAATATTTTCCAAAGTCTTTTTCTCTTTTTCTGTATGAGCTAGAACGAACATTACTTGATACTAAATTGTCTTTTTTCATAATCGCCGCAAAATATTCTTCCCTACCATTAGATAGACCAAGATTTCTAACAACATTATTAAGTTTATCATTTCACCAAATATTGGGAGTTTTAATTCTTATCGAACACTCATATTCACTGTCATCTTCTTGACTTTCGGAACAATCAGTTTCCTTTTTCCTTTTTTAGCATTAATTCCGGAAACATTTGTATTGCTAAAAAATAACACTCTTCACGGATTCCAGGCTCCTTCGATATCATTGGATTTTTATATTTTACTTTTTAACGTTCTTTCCATTTGTCCAACATCTTATAACATATGATGCAAGGTATCATGGAAAACCTTTATCCACTATTTCCATACTATAACATTTTAGATAAATATTTTTTATTTTATCGTCGAATTTACTAAAAACAAGGCAAGAATTTTACACAAAGAACTTTAAACTGAGAACTCTAGATGTAATATATTCTGAGACAGGAACTTTACACAAAGAACTCTGAACCAAGAACTCTAAATCTTAATAGTTCTTGCCTTAGGAACTTAACAGTCTTGTCTTAATTTATAATAGGTTTAAGTTTTTGGTTTAAAGTTCTTGTCTCAGGTTATGTTGGGTTAACAATTCTTAGTTTAAAGTTCTTGGTTTAAAGCTCTTAGCTCTTGCCTTAGGTTATGTTAGTTTTAAAGTTCTTGGTTTAAGCTTTTAATTTATTTGTTTTGGATTTTTAGGCATTTTTTGAGGTTATGTTAAAATTCCCAACTGATCTGCTAATTCCGACCTTATATTCAGTTTCAGCGCCCCAAATTACGTATAGATATAGTGATAAGCTCATTTAAGCTTTTTATTTACTCGTTTTGGGCATTTTTAAGGTGTTTTTTGAGGTCAGCAAAAATGCAAGAGCCAATCGGGCAAAACGGACATCAGATTCGTATTCAGCGGGTCAAAATGCATGGGAATACATAGGCCTTCTCGCATTCGACTTTTTTTGTGTGTGCCTGTGTAATAAACAAAAGAATAATAAAGTAGTAAATTAAATCGTCAATTGTTCAAGTAGTCCATGTAAAACGCGGGGTTTGACGCTCGGAATGCCCCCATCATCGGGACTACTTTTATTTCATGTTTTTTGAGTCCCTGATCACGAAAATCAGTCCCGCGGCTCTAAAAATAGTGCATTACCTAAAAATGCCAAAAACCACCCCTTTTGGGAATAATACTGTAAAATAATGTTATGAACGTGCTAACTGTAATGACATTTTGTCAGTTCAGTAAGTTCATCTAAAGTAAGGATAAATTTTATGCTGAGGGCTAACCAGAGGGGGTGAAAATACCCCTAAATTGACGTAAAATGGAAAAATGATTGAATTTTTTTTATTCACTTTTTTATTTAAATTTAGATAAATGGGGATTGTATAATGAAGAAAATTTTTTTTCAACCCTTCAGGGGTGAAAACTGGAAAAATGATTGAATTCTTTTTATTCACTTTTTGATTTAAATTTAGGTGAATGGGGATTGTATAATGAAGAAAATTTTTTCCAACCCATCAGGGGTGAAAACTACCCCTGTATCGCCTTTAAATTGAACTAACGCTTAGACATTAAGTAGATATGTATAGTTTTCAGTTTGCTTGTAATTTCTGATAAACTTCCGTCGAAAAAAATATCACAAAACTTTTTCACCCCTAAGCGTTAGTTCAATTTAAAGGCGATACAGGGATAGTTTTCACCCCTGACGGGTTGGAAAAAAATTTTCTTCATTATAAAATCCCCATTCATCTAAATTTAAATCAAAAAGTGAATAAAAAAAAAATTCAATCATTTTTCCATTTTACGTCAATTTAGGGGAAGTTTCACCCCCTCTATAAAATTTGTCCTTAATTTAGATGAACATACTGAACTGGCAAAATATCATTACAATTAGCACATTCATAACATTATTTTACAGTATTATTCCCAAAAGGGGTGGTTTTTGGCATTTTTAGAGGTGACGCACTATTTTTAGAGCCGCGGGACCCCGATTTTCGTGATCAGCGACCCAAAAAACATGAGGTAAAAGTAGTCCCAATGAGGGGGACATTCCGAGCGTCAAACTCCGCGTTTTACATAGACTAAAGTGGACGAGTCGTAGAAAAACAACATATATTTCTTTCAGAATGTAGATTTTTTTCATGTAATTTTCAGTGGTATTGAAAAAACTGTATTTTAAACAAATGCATATTTTCGCGCAAACAAAATCTTTTATCTCTGTTCCCAATGGGCATAGAAAAAAAAAACAGGTTTTTTAAATTGTTTCTTTTTTGTATATTTTTGATGCATAATAATAAATTTAATTTTCGAATAGAATTTGAATTTGTTCAAAAAAGATAATTTAAAGAAAAGCAAGAAATGACTTTAAATATTTCAAAAAACAATGTAGGTTATTAAACCTAATAAAAAGTACATGAAAAAACCTTTATTGTAAAAAAAAAGATGTACGACTTGATGCATTTACAATCGACTATTCAATTTTCGACAGCTATTTTTTTTAGGCGTTCGCCTTAATATTATGCCATGATGATTTGCTCAACTAGAAGCGTTGTTTCCTAAAATTTCGTTGAAATGTATGTATTATTACTTAAGTCACCGTCAATTGTTTAAAGGCTATCGATTTTAATTGTCTTAATTTTTTCGACAAATCGACGAGGTTTTCATCGCAATTTCATAATAAACACTCTCGTTTGTTGTTTATTGTGATATGACCTATACAACCAGAGGTAGCTAAGAAAAAAACGAAATACTCTACTTTAAACATTGTTTTGTTTACTCAAAACCGTCCGGAACTTAGATTGAATCAAAAACTTTTTGTTGCACCAAATAAAATCCATAGGTTTTTATGTAGATAAAAGGCGCTTAAATAAAATTAGGTTGTATGGCATCGTTATCGACCTTAATTTAACCTTTTATTACACTGTAATAATTAACTAAGTTTTTAAAGTTATTTGAATGTATTTTAATTTGTATGCATAATTTCACATTCGTATAATAGTCTCTTTTTTGTATTGTTTTGAGGAAATGCTTGCCCTGTATGACTGATATGCTCTAATTTCTTACAAATGTTCGAAATTTGAAATAAAAATTTTCAGTCTAACTACAGTCATCATGTTTAATATGTATTAGCATTCGGTAGCACACGAATGCAACTTTCATTATTAAAAACACCTCAATGGCATTTTGAAGTTAAATTGATAGATCCTTCAATCTACGTAAAAGTACTTTCGAACCTTATAGACACACTATATTATATAGTTTTGATATCCTATATATCTTGATATTTTTGTATAGTAATATTTTGCTCTAAAATTATAATAAACACAGTTTATGTAAAACCTGATCATTTTTACGCCTCTGGCTATCGCCCTGTATGGCGGATATGGCCCAATTTCAACAGGGAGTATTTTACCACACTATTTTACATACGCGCCAAAGAAATAATTATTTTAAGTCTAATAGAAGTTATCGTGTTTACAAGAAACGATCTACACACACATACATTCGATATGAAACGGATTTCTGTACGATTTTTTTTCTACTATGATTATTATAATTTTTTTTTGGTTAAAATATATCTATCTGATTAAATCAAATAGGTATAATAATAAAATAATGTGAATAGGTATTTAATAGCAAAATTCATTTCATAAACGAGTTCATAAGATGAGAATTTTAGGGCCAATAAAGCCATAAATTCATTTTCTACGCCATGCTTTAAGCTGTTCAATTGTCAACAGAAAAGGTTAGCAAAGATAACATTTTACAATTACAACAGTATCCAAGTAGAGGGATGCTCTTAAAAATAAAGTTAACCATGAACATGTGTTGCTAGTAAAATCTACCAGAAATTCAAATATTTCTCTCTCGATCCTAGTAATTGCATCTCAAAAATAAAAATACCAAATTGTTCCCAATAAAATTTGAAATAAATAAAACTTCTAAATAAACTTTCTAATAATTTGTTAATTTACAAAAAATATATATTTTTTAAAATTTACTTTTTTGAATAATATAAAGAATATGATGTAATAATAATACACAAATCATTAATAGGAGTATTCCCTTTTATCGAGCTAAACATTGATGTCTAATTTTAATGCAAAATATTTATTTAAACAGCTGAAAATAAAAAAGACTTCGAAATTTCAGTTGATTAATGTTTAAATGCACCGACTCATAGAAGCGCATTTTTTTAAATAAAAGTTGTTTTAATGTATTTTGCAGTACAATTAAGAACATGTTTTTTTTTAATTTAAACATTTTTTTTGGAATTTGCTTATAATTTTCACAGTTGTAATTATAAACAAATTTTAATGTCTGGATTTTTATGAAATCAAAAACAGTCAAGAATTATGAATGTAGATGAATAAACCAACATCTGAAAATTTGGGATTGATTTACTTGAATTTGGGCCCGAGATACGTTAATTTTTGTGTTTTGGTGTCTTATAAATAAAAAAATTCATATTTCTTCTTCTCTAAAGTTAGTCCTCAATGTTTTGGTCTCACTTTCTAAAATTCTAAACTAATTCCAAAAAAATCGTTTAAATGAAGATGAAAAGAGTTTTTCTTATTACCATCATCAAATATTTGTAAAATTGTATATATAAAAAAAATAATTGCCTTCTTACGAGTCTACGCACTTCAATAATAAATGACTGATATTTCAAAATCTTTTTAGATCTTTAGTCGTTTAAATAAATATTTTGCGCTATTTGGTAAGAAGGTGTAGTTCACCTGCAAATTTTTTTATTTCTTTTATAATTACAATTCACATTTTTTAAAATGTCTCCCCGTAAATTTTAGCAGTTTTGGATAAGGAACAGAAAAATAAAATATTTCTAAGAAACCGATTAGATACCTTTCGATTTATATACAATATTTAAAATACTAGCATCCCAAAAACAACTCAATCTTGGTTTCGACACCTTAAAAAAATGGTCAAGCTTCTCAAGTAAATCTGGAATTAAAAAGTATGTAATGTTTGGTTGATCCATTTAAAAACCGAAAAAGTCGTACTACATATATCTTTCCTCTGCATTTTCAGTAGTAATTAAGTAAAATCAAGCTAGAAAAAAATAAAAAATACAGACGGATAGATCACATATTTATGAACATGTCCTAACAAAATTTATCGTTAAAGCCACGGTTTTCCCGGAAAAAATAGTCAAGTGTAACGTTATAACTCAGAGCGATATCCATGCGTGCACGCGCTTGAATACGCATGACTGTGACACCGACGCACTGAATTACATGTCACTAAATCAGAATTTGTTCAATCTACATGAGTGTTGGCTCATTTAAAAGATGAAAATTGTAGCTTCCTGATGTTTTTTTGTTTCAAACAATACAAGCAAAGGATGGATGGGACAAATATACTTATATATATTCTCACGCCCAAACTTGCAATAAACAATATAGAAAAAAATAGAAGCCCTTCAAAAAAATTCTTTCTTCATTGAGAACTGTTAAAAAGTATGTACACTCCATGATTGTTATGGTTTATTAAGTTGTAGTAACGAGGATTAAAAAAAGTACTCTCAAATAATTTTAATTTCCTTGCTTGATGATTTTTTTGATAAATATATATATATTAGAGGCTGTAACCTGTCAAGAAATTGAAAAAAGTAAAATATCGCTATTTCGGAAAAAATGTATACTTTTCGAATGTTTAAACACAAAATCGTTTATTTGTATGCATTTTTTCGAAAATATGATCAATCAGATCATGATAACAAATTGCGATTTTCACGATCTTATCCTTATAACTATGAAAATATCTTTGATTGTTTAGAATATAAATTCTGGAACTTTTCCAATACATTAATAAATGTATAAGGAATCCATTGGATATAGCTGAAAATATGGATAAGTTTACCTGTAATAAATACAATACAGTAAAGGCACGTGAAAATTCTTGCGAGCGATTCAGCGGCTATGTGTGGTGTCTGTATATGCGTCCATAATTATATATTTTCACTCTATACTCACTATTTATCCTCCCATGCAATAATAAAAATGTCTAAAACGTGTAATCAGAAAGAGAAAAAAAGCTTTATTTTACTCGATAGAACAGCTAAGAATTTTTAGAAGTTCCATAGTGTACATTTAACCGTGCACTGGCCGCGCAGAGTGGCAAAATTATTTCACTATTTTTTTTCAGGAATACCGTGGCTTTAGCGATAAATTTTATTAGGACATTTTTTGTTCAGAAACACGTGGTCTATCTACCTGTATTTTTTCCTACCCTGACTTAATTTCAAAATTTTGAAAAATGGATAAAAATTTTTTTTTTCACTTTTTTTTTATGTTCTGCATCCGAGCGAAATGTAAACTTTTCAGGATATTATTCTATACACTTTCACGAACTCATTAAAAAAAAATCATTCAGTTTGCAAATTTTTGTAGGTTTCACTATAAAATGTTCTGTGTCGTCTGAGCTAAAGGTTACTCTGAGTAATCTGTCTGCTTCCTAATAAAACCATAAATCATTGCAACACATAATTTTTATTACTCTTTTAATATCAATGTTACTATATCCACCCAAATAGTTAAAATCTGATAATATATGATATAACTAATATTAGTCCAATCAATAGGTACATCCTGAGTATTCTATCAAGTGGTGGGGGTGGCGGGGGTGTGAGTTAGCTGCTATATCTCTTCAAAGTTCAACGTATATATCTCGCGAACCGTTGCTGCTATGACAAAAATGGTAAGAACTCACTACAAATTGATTTACATGCTTATTTTCGTAGAACTAACCGTTTAAGCTCAAATATTGCGGCTAACGCACACCCCCGCCGCCCCTGCCAACTTTTCAAAATACTCAGGAGGTACCCTCGAACAATTAAAGAAAATAAAATAACGTACCTAACACTGTTGTTTCAAGAAAAAAGTATCTATGATTGGACTCTATAACAAGATGGGGGTGGGGGGGGTAAAAGTGGGATATGCAGAAAAAGGATTAATGTAACCGTAACGTATCTATTAATTCTTTGTTTATACATTCATTATATCCTTTGCACTAAAAAATACGCTATCAATATCGATTATCTTGTTCAGGTCGTAAATAACGCATAGCAACTATTATGAAAATGAAGGATCATATGGGGTGGCATCGTACGCTTTGCCCAGGGAAAGACATTTAAAGATTTAATTAATATTGTTACATATCTAATATGCAAAAAGGACGAGTCATTAGATAACTTTAAAAATATAGTGGAGGAATTAAAACTTTTGCGAAAAATGAATGAAATTGGGAAGTTTAGTTGGTAGTCTTGCTCTCAAAGAGCTGAATAGAAACAAATCGATAAACCATTCAAAAGAACTACTTTCGTTTACCGAAGACGTTATGACACTAAGAACATTTTGTATAGAAAAAGCTGTAAATACTGCAGAAATTTTAAAAAAGAAACAAATATATTGCAATAAAGAATTCTTGTTAAGGTAACATTAATGTTACTTCTCCTGCATAACAGGAAGAGAGTTGGAGATATTCAGTTTATTAAATTGACTGATGTCACTAAACAGGACAAAACAGACCAAGGAGGTGAAGTTTTCGAAGCGCTAAGTCCAACCCAAATTTATTTCCCCTTAACTTTTCTCTCTAGCACACAGCCTTATCAAAATGCACAGTTTGCATACTTTAGTCATTAATTACTTTCTCTGTTAGATGACGACCCCGTATATTATTATTAACTAAAAACTATGGTTATTTTCCTAAGATTTGTGTAATTTTTCTCCATCGCATTTTTTTTTTGCATATTTTTCATATTTTTCTCCACGGCAGTTGTGTTAACTACATGCCAAATATTATCGTTCACCGTCATATATTTTCTTTGTGTTTAGGGTGACCACCTTGTATGTTTTTTCAAATGTTTCTTTGACAGTTATGTTAGCTGCATGCGAAATATTATCGTCCTGCGTCACATTTTTTAATTTTTTTTGGTAACCCCACCATATTTTTTCAAATTTGTTTAGAGTGACTACCCTGTATATTTTTATTTTTAAAAACACAAAACTTATGGGTTATTATAAATGTTACAAACCCTTTATATCACTCGGTATGTCATATACACAAATGCACAGTGTATTTTACAATAACTAAAATTGATATTTTAATAAAATATTTTCGTAAATGATTCATCACCACTGAATAATAAATAATGAATTTGTTATTTTTTTAATCAATCTGCATCGTCTTGATTTTTTTTTCCAATAATTTTTTTAGACCTCAATTGAAACTAAACTCAATAACAATTTATTTAGCTCACTCTTTGAGAATTATTTCTCATCTTATTTTCTTCATTTCTAAAATTACACTACATAATAAAGCGCAATCAGTACATATTTACTTGTCTCAATGTTCCACGGGACACGTTTCTAGACGACTTTTTCGAATTCTGTACCTCTACTATTACACCTTTTAATTATTTTTTGTGGGATTATTTGAAGTCATATGTCTATAAAAGTCTATGTCAACACATCTCAAAATCTAGAGGATGTATATATCGAATTGGGGTGAAATAAGAAGCGACTCACAAGGTTCTAGAGTAAAGCCGGAAGTTGCAATTTTTTACATTTTTAAGTGAAAACCATTTTTATTTCAGCAGAAAGAAAGTCATAGGAAAAATTGTCAAGCAATAAAATTCAGCTGGCCACGGAGTCTTCGTAGAACAGCGCATAGAAAATTTTCAACACCTCTGCATTTTATTTATTAGTATGCCAATTTTAAATTTTTATAAAAAATTCTAAATCTTAAAAAAACCATTGAAAAGAAGTGTCTTAAAAATATATTTTCTAAATGAAGAGTGCGCAAAAAAAATTGGAATATGATATCACTGCATTTTCTTTAAATTAATATGTAAATTTTAAACATTAAAACACAAAATTAAATTATAAATAATTTTTGTATTTGTGAATCAACTGTTTGAAAATTACACGCTTGTCGAAACTGCGGTAACGTTTGGTTATAATAAATTAATGATAAAAAACAAAGAAAGGTGTTTTCATCTGTTTCATTATGATTAATTATCACAATGTAATGGCTTCCACTATTTAATTTGTTTAATAATTGTTGAAAATAAATCATTTTAAAACATTTTTTGAATGGGGGAAGTCTCCATATTTTTCTATTATTTGAATCTCCGAATATCTATCTTTTTGCAGAAAATATAAACTTAGGTTTTACTAAAAGAAAACTTTGAGAAAGTAATAAAGTTGTAAACATGCACAATGCAATTTACAGGAAATTTTAATAACCGGTAAATCGGTAAATAAAAACCGCTGCCCAAGGAATCACGACTTCCACATCCAGACTCTCTGTCCAAGTCACTCACAACAAAAAACTTTGTATGTTAAAATAATTGTTTATGGAACTTTAATAATATAATATTTGAAATCCTCTACCCCAAAAACCCATAAAACGATACCCCACATCGGTAGTGGGGTGGGGGTGGTGATAGGAGGGTGGTAATGGGGGGGGGGTGGATGAAGTAAAAAAATATTTTGAGGTTTCTGGTTCCTGTACATACACTAAATCACATTTTTTTTCATCCCCTTTAATAGGGGGTGGGGGTGGTAATGGGGGTGGCTAATGCCAAATTTTTTTTGAGACCTTGTATATACTAAATACCAATTTCGTGGACTCTTACCTGCTCGATTTATCCATTTACCCCAAATTTACCCCAATTTTCACCCCAACCCTTCGACGGAACAAGATGAAAATATAATACAGTCCTAGATCTCGTTAAAGTACATATGTGTACCAAATTTCAAGTCAATATCTTAAACGGTTCCAGAGTAAACGTGCGCACAAAAAAAAGTTACAGACAGACCGACAGACAGACCGACAGACAGACAGAGATATTTTTTTTTTCGCTCAAACTTAAAATCTCGACGTTTCATGACATTTTAAGCCTATTTGGACAATAAAAATTTTTTAAAATTTTTTTGTTACTATACTTCCACTGGACGTGGAAGTAAAATGAACATAACCGGTTAACCGGTATTTAAATATGTACCGAAATATGTAAAAAAATTAAGTAATGAAGGGTAGGTTAGAGGCAACTTTTTGATGTGCTACAAAATGTTTTTACCGTAATGTGCTTGAATTAGAAATTTTATTTCTACCGTGTGGTCCACGGTACACAATGATTCTTTTCTCCATAATTCCCGCCAACTAATTAGTTTAAAATGTGTCATATATTCCTTAAAATGAGCAGTGGTCCATTTACTTTAAAATTCAGTCAAAGTAAGTTCTAGTATCTTCTTTTGTGTCTTATTATTAACACGTGTTTGTTACCTCTCTGTCCCTTTTCAACATTACATTGAACCTTTCTGGAATCTTATTCATTTTAAACATTTATGTTGCAGGCACTTTTTCTAAGAAACTATTCAGTTTTCATTAATTTTATATAATTCTCTGTTACTTAAATAAAATTAAATGGAAAACACTTATTACAAACAAATAATAGAAAAGAAAATGGGACTATTAAAAAAAAAATGTTTAAAAAGATTTATTTTCAATAATTTTTGAAAATTTTAATTCTTATACAAGTTTAAAATTGACATATTGAATTAAGGAAGGTGGTTTTATGTTTTTTGTACACTTCATGGTAAGCTTGTTAAAATTTTGCAGCTTATATATTTTTTCCATGGCATTCTTTCTACTGAGATGTTAAATTTTATTTTTACTCAGCCATTCTTAAATTCGAAAAAAGGAGTATAAAGAAAATTGAACTTCGGGTTACGAAAGAAAGTTACTATTAAAAACAAAAAAGTTGCAAACTTCGGCTAAATTGGAAGTAACCCAAAAAAAATTGTGTGCCGGTGACTTCAAGTAACCAAAAACATTTTATAGTACTTTACTTCCTACTGAAAAATGCCTAACGCGCCCATAGAAGTTTCACGGTAAAAACTTGTCCCCATCCTTTATCTAGAAAGATAAAAGTTTCTCGCTGTATTAATGAATGCAATTTTTCACTATCGACATGGTAATAAAAATCCATATTTTCTACACTTATTAAAATTTGACCTTCATATTAACAGTTATTGTTAACAAATATGTAAATATGCTAATATACTAGTTAGGTAAATACTTTAAAACACTCATTATTGGAGAACCAATCAAAACAACTATCTTCTAGCTAATACTGACGAAGTATTGAATTACTAGTATATTAGCGTGCCCAGATTAGGGCAACAATATACAGAAAGTAGGTATTTTCATAATAAATAAGAAAGTGTTAAGTTGTGATTTGCATAATACCTAAATAATATTCTCTAATCATGATAAAAGCAAATAAATAAAAATAATCGATTGTAAATATGTAAAATATAAAAAAAGGTGAAAACTTGAGGCCAATTGATTGATCATTTTTGAAAAATAATTAACGTAATCTAAACGTTGCCTATACTTTCGTAACTACTTTCGTTAACATAACCTGTTTGTTATGAATAGCTCCCTACTGAGAAGTGCCTAATCTTTGTTAATTACATTTTTTTTCAGAGTTTTTCAACTGGTACGTGATATATGCAATGAGTGTCAATATCACATACAATTATTTAGCTTACTTTTTCAGAATTTTACTTGACTATTTCCTGTATTCCTACAATTACTCTACCTATATTGCCGCATTGTCATACGTATATTATAATGACAATGCATAGTCATTGTTCATCCCTGAACTAGCTTCATCTGATAATTTAATAAAATTGTAGTATCTGTCTGTATTATGTTCTTTCAGGCAGGAGGAGTCTGGCCTATCTACAAGTTGTTGTTTACATTATTTCTCAATTTAAACTATACTTTATAATCAGGGCCCCAACAGGGGAGAGGGGGTAGGTCCAGTAGGTACCGTGGTACCAGGGCCCGACCACTTAGAGGTCCGAATAAACTAGGAAACGCAATGCAAAAATATTAAACTAATTAAAATTTGGGTACAGGTAGTGTAGTTATAATGAAAGGGGCCGGGGCCCATGATTTGATGTGAGTGCCTGTTAATAAAATAAGTCTATGAACTGAAAATTGACAAAACTTTGATGCACCGACCATTTGAACCGTAACTAAGATAATATATAAACATATATAAACATTTATTTATTACGGCACTTGTCCCTTTTATAGACAAGAGAATGGGATAATTCTGAAAACAACCTATTTAGCAGCGTTAACAAATTTAAGAGCTAAAGCTCCATATACTTTATAACTTTCACCCAAACTAAATCTAAGAGCATATTATATATGTATAATTTTCTGAAAAGGCATAAATAAAATCAAGAGTATCGAAATCAACCGCAGTTTAATCTTTTATTGCAATTAAGCCGCGAACGTAATTCGACAATTTCTCCTACATTCCTAAACCGATTAAAATAATTTTTTGATAGGCTTTTATAGGCAACTTTATAGAATGGTACTAGCCTATTGAAAACTAAAGTAAGAAAAACATTTTTTCTTGTGTGAAAATATATTTTTTGTTGACTTCAATATCCCAGTATCATTCTATCAAGTATTTTCTAAAAGCTTGTCAAAGTATGTTCTCAATCGGTTCATAGGAGAACTTGTCGAATTACGAAATCATTTTTTTAAGCCACACCGCCACCCTTAAAGCAATTGTACAAATTCAACAAAATATATTAACGTTGAGATCCAACGTTACCATATGTAACAGTTCATACAAAATAAGGTAATAAATTATATTTTTAAATCATACTACCTATTACACTATTTCATAATATACGACTTTTTTTAGATTTAGAATCAAAAGATTGTAAATAAATTGACATTTTTATTAGATGAAATTAATATTTTACTCGCTTATTGTTTTGTAATATACATTTTTGTGATTTTAAGAATTTTTGAGGGAAACGATTATTATATTATTTACCTACGATCACTACTGTAACTAGTCAAAAACACACTACCTGACATCTATGTAAGTTGAACTTTACATATTGTAAACAAATCGCACTGTAAACAAACCGCACGGTAAACAAAACGCACGGGACACGCAATTATCGGTGGCTTATATCGCTGACGCGGGGTTTAAAAAAACAAATGCGCCTACGTAATTTTCAAACGCTGTCAAAACTGACATATTTGTTGAATAATATTGTTGACAACTAAATCAGGATTTTACTAAATAAATAAATGAATATGATCGTAGGTAATAGTATATTACGTAATGAGAATTGTAAGAAGCATATTACGCACGAATGGAAAAGTTACGCACGATGCCGCGTAGCGGCGAGTGCGTATTTCCATGAGTGCGTAATTGCTTTACAACTCGAATTATGTACTATACTTTACCTACGATCATATTTATTTATTTATTTAGTAAAATCTGGATTTAGTTTACTAGTCAACAATGTCATTCAACAGATATTATGTCAGTTTTGACAGCGTTTGAAAATTACGTAGGCCCATTTGTTTTTTTTAAGCCCCGCGTCAGCGATATAAGCCACCTATAATTGGGTGTCCCGTGCGTTTTGATTACCGTGCGATTTGTTTACAGTGCGTTTTGTTTACAATACGTAAAATTCAACTTACATGAATGGCAGGTAGTGTGTTTTTTACTATTTACAGTAGTGATCGTAGGTAAAGTATAGTACATAATTCGAGTTGTAAAGCAATTACGCACTCATGAAAATAACTTTTCCATTCGTGCGTAATATGCTTCTTACAACACTCATTACGTAATATACTATTTTGTACGACATGCTTTGAAATTAGCCGAACTGTCAATAATAAATGTCAGTTACTATTGGTATGTCATATACACAAATTCACACTGTATTTTACAATAACTAAAATTGATATTCTAATTACATGTTTTCATAAGTGATTTATCACCACTGAATAATAAATAATTAATTTGTTTCTTTTTTAATCAACCTCATCTACTTGTCTTTTTTTTTTCAAATAATTTTGTAGACCTCAATTGAAACTAAATATAGAATATGATGAGTCAACATCAATAACAATTTTTAGTTTACTCTGAGAATTATTTCTCATCTTATTTCCTCTATTTCTGCAATTACACCACGGATATCGAACGTATGTGATACGTTTCAAAAAGGCAAGCAACACAATGGCCTATTTTTACAGAGTGCGTTAGCAATCCTAAATGTATTAACAACACAGTGAGTATCTAAAGAAAAAGTGTCTTCTCCATATATACGGTGCCAGAACGCATATACATATCGGGAATATATAGGGAGCCACTTGCTCACATTAAATGCGGAAAATATTGGGTGCGAGAACGTCAATTTAGTTTTCGGTGCCACTTGGTGATTTTACGCGTATATATATATATATATATATATATATATATATATATATATATATATATATATATATTGACAACACCGGTGGGTGTGGATGTATGTCTGCGTTTTTCCGAATGTGTAACCCCCTTCCGGACAGCCTTGACTTTGGATTTGGGGGTTGTCTACTATCTGTGGTGTGTTTATGTTTTGTTTTATATATATATATGTTAGATCACGGTTCACATGAATGACTTTTTAAAAACTTTTATTTACTTAAGTGGAGCCAACGTTGGCTCTTGGAGAAGGAATATAATAATAATTAGAAGTGTTTCATTCTAAGTGAGTTTAATAACTGGTTTTACAAAGTGTGTTTAGTCACATTTATAACATACAGAACCTGAGTAAGCAAAATATAGAACAAAGGAAATGCAATTCGACAATCAGCATAAAATATGAGAAACAAAGGTGAAACATAATATCTCTAAGATAAGCGATTAATAAGAGAAGTCGTTATCATGTAATATGATATACCTGTGAAGGTTTGTTATGACTAAGTCTTGGTAATAAGCGTATAATTTTATATAACAACTTCCCCCTTAATAAAAAAGTTGATGTTATGCAGCAACTTTTGAAAGTTGTTAGAAACGTTAAATGAATATAATGCAAAATAAATTGAAACAATGTTGAATGAATACAAAGCAAAATAATAAAATACATACAAGTTAAAATCGGTAAATGATAATAATAATAATAATAATAATAAGCAAGTAGCACATTACATAAATGTGATAAGAATAAAATACAATGGTCTAAATTAATAGACAAGGGTAAAACTCCACATATGAAAGTCTATGTTAACTCGATGTCCTCTTCTTCTTGAGGTTTAATGCCGGGTCGCTTTCTTGGAGGGATCAGTCTAGGAAATTTGGTAAAAACTCTGCTTCGCTCTGAAGCAGGTGAAGGAGGGTTGTCCGTTGAGGGTGGGATTCGCAATGCTCCACATCTTCTTCTTCTGCATTTACAGGTTATGTAAAGTAGAACTAATAGAAGTTGTTAGAAACGTTAAATGAATATAATGCAAAATAAATTGAAACAATGTTGAATGAATATAAAGCAAAATAATAAAATACATAAAAGTTAAAATTGGTAAATGATAATAATAATAATAAGCAAGTAGCACATTACATAAATGTGATAAGAATAAAATGCAATGGTCTAAATTAATAGACAAGGGTAAAACTCCACATATGAAAGTCTATGTTAACTCGATGTCCTCTTTTTCTTGAGGTTTAATGCCGGGTCGCTTTCTTGGAGGGATCAGTCTAGGAAATTTGGTAAAAACTCTGCTTCGCTCAGAAGGAGGTGAAGGAGGGTTGTCCGTTGAGGGTGGGATTCGCAATGCTCCACATCTTCTTTTTCTGCATTTACAGGTTATGTAAAATAGAACTAATAGAATGATGAGAGTGATTATGAAATATGTGAACCAAGGTATGTGTTTGGTCACAAAAGGTTCGTTTATGAGGTCATCCAGGTTTTTGGAATATTGGTCCAATTTGTTTTTAGCAATATCTAGGTCTTCTACGTCGAGACTGTTTAATTTGAGAGGTTTTAATTTTGGAATTTCGATTTTGTCGGGCATGTGATTACAGCATTCAAAAGGAATTTGGATAGGATGTGAATTGTCCTTGATTTCGGAAAAGTCTTTGGCACTGGCTTGTATTCTAGTAATGCCTGCATAGGCGTAACATCCTGGTTGTAGTTTGATGATGGAATTTTTGTTGATTAACTCTGTTGTGGATTATCTCTTTGGACAGTTGATGGTAATGTGAAGTGGTTCGGAATTAATTACTAGCCATGTGTTGTCTTCAAGTTCTTAGACGTTGTATCCCTGACTAACAATGAAGGAAGTTTGACAGTTCTCTGGAAGTTTTGGCAATGGTTTTAGTATTCTGGCTTCACATATGGCATTTTGGTCGATAGGATAGGCAAACAGGTTCGAACATAGTTTGGTTCCAAAATAAAGAGGTTTGCATTCTTTCAAATTTTGTATAGGTATGTACATTAAAGAATTATCGTCTCTCGCGATAAACTTCTGTGAGATAGATAAAATGTGATGTAGACCAGTTCTGTTATCAAGTATCGGGATAGGGTATAGGCGATAGGTGTTATAATTTTGGGGTTCAACAAGTGGTATTGTTAAAACAAATACTAAGTTAGAATCCATTTGAAACGCTTGCAATTCAATAATGTCCAAATACTTAGCAACTGCCGATAATTTAATGGGGAGAGGCAAATTGTTCCTTCGTAAGCTCTGTGAAACTTCTTGAAGTGCTGTCACTAAATGGTTAGGGGTTATGATTGATGTGTGAATGATTCCTAATCTGGCAAATGTTAGTGAATTCAGAATGTCGTTCAAATTATCTTCGATATACAAATAGCTTGCCATTAATTGTTCGGAAATGTATAAAAATTTTAGTTTTATGTGAGCAGCCTCAATAGCTTGAGTCATTGTTTGAATTGTGTGTTCGATTTCTTCGAGATCTTTGTTAAAGGTTTCCTCGTCAATTTGTAATTTTTGTATAGTCGAGTGGAAGTTTTTAATAACAGAAGTTGTAACTGAAATTTGATTTTTGATTAAGTTTTCCAACTGATGTTCGTCATTATTTAGTTTATTTATACAATTAGTATAGTACTGGCCATCTTCAGCATCTAGGTTTCCAGTTATGGATTTGAATATTGTACCGATACCGTTAAGTATTCCTCGTTTATATCTTTTTGTATCTGAAAAGATTTCGTCAAATTTCATTTTTATAGAGTTGGATATTTGTGTTAAAAGGTTAAAGTCTGTTTTAATTTCACTCGTAAAAATAATTGACTTATGATCACCATTATTGAGAGTGTACAAGATTTTGTCTAAGATATTTTGGTTTTTGTCAAAAGCTAGTTTGAGGGATGAAATGTTTTTATGCACTAGTAGAGTCCATTTGTCATTTGTCACCACGATGTCCGTGTCTTGGTGGTAGTATACACCAACAGTGTTATTGATCGGGAAAATTTTGTATTGACAGAGTGCTGATCCGAACAGCAGGAGAAACCTGAAAATAAATTTAATTTTCAGTATATGGTTTCATTCTATCAAAATTTACTTTGGTTTCTTGTTTCGTTTCGAGGTTTAATAAGGTAGCAGAATTTTGGAAAATTTCTTTTATTTTAAAAGGACCGTTAAATTTGTTTTGCAATTTGTTTTTGATTTGTGATTCTTTTACGTAAACTAAGTCACCTATTTTGTACTCAGATCGTTTTTGGGGAACATTTCTGTCGAAACGAACTTTTGCTTTATCTTTTTGAGATTGTGTTCGACTACGGGCTATTTTATAGTAGTGGGATATTCTGTTGTTTAAATCTCTAACGTATTTGGTTATTAACTCTTTTCTGTTATATAAAGTTTCAGGTGGTCTGTTGGACGTATGACCAAAGATAAGTTCATATGGGGTGAAACCGTGTGTTTTATTTATCGAATTGTTATAACATATTACTGCATATGGTAAAATCGTGAACGGATGTTCGTTCGGGTTTTCAGTTTTATGAATTTTTATCATTTCAGCTAAGGTAGCATAAAATCTTTCTATTGATCCGTTCGATTGGGGATGTTCTACGCTTGAATAAGTTAATTTTATGTCGTAGAGGGTGCAGAGATCTTTGAGCAAGCGGTTGTCAAATTCGCCACCGTAATCGCAATGAATTCTTAATGGGGTACCATAATGTTGGAAATATAACAACAAGGTGTTTACGACAGATTTTGCGGATTTATCCGGGACTGCATAGGCTTGCGTGAATTTAGTTAATTCGTCGTGAATGGTTAAAGCGTAATTTCGTGTGGGGAATTCAAATAAGTCGATATTAATTCTTTCGAATGGTGTTCTTGGGGTTTCTGTGACTACTAGAGGGTTATTACATACTTTAGTCTTTTGGCAAGTTTCGCGATTTTTTATAAAATTTTCAACGTCTTTAGTTAGACCTTGCCAAGTGTATTTTTCTCTAATTCTTCGAATCGTTTCATTTATTCCGCGGTGTAGATTATTTTTACCAAAATGATTTTGCTCCAATATAATTGGAATTTCATCTTCGTCGGCAGTTCTGACGATATCTTGACAAATTACTACTTTTTAGTCTTTTTCTGCAAAAATGAATGATAAGATTTCAAGTATGGGGAGGTCTAAGTTATTTTCCACAAAGTATGTCTTAGAGAGATCTAAAACATCTTGGTTTTTAAATAGTACCAAAAATAGATGTTCAATTACAGATTCGATATCAAAAGGTAGAGGGATGATAAAATATCTCCTATGTCTGACTGTTTTGCTCGATACAATATTGATTTTATCGTTATGAAATTCGGGGTTTTCTTCGAATATGTCCTCGATAATTTTGTGATGTAGGTCTTGTAGGTTATTTTGTTGGAAGAAAGTTATAATATCTTTATGTTCTCGGTATAGAAGTTATTTGTTTGAGGCTTTGATTTTTGAATAGTCTATTAGAGATGTTGTTTTATATAGGTTGGTGAAAGTTTCAAATTCTCAGGAAATTTGTTCGTTAGTGATTTCGTTGTTAACGTCTGGGTTTTCGTCGTCGTCTGACTCTTCGTCATTCGCGGCTAGAACCTTTGAATAGAATTTGGAACATTCGGAAAAATGATTAATTACTTCCACGTCCAGTGGAAGTATAGTAACGACAAAAAAATTTTTAAAAATGTTTATTGTCCAAATAGGCTTAAAATGCCATGAAACGTCGAGATTTTATGTTTGAGCGAAAAAAAATTTCTGTCTGTCTGTCTGTCGGTCTGTCGGTCTGTCTGTAACTTTTTTTTGTGCGTACGTTTACTCTGGAACCGTTTAAGATATTGACTTGAAATTTGGTACACATATGTACTTTAACGAGTTCTAGAACTAGATTATATTTTCATCTTGTTTCGTCGAAGGGTTGGGGGGTAAATTGGGGTAAATTTGGGGTAAATGGGTAAACTAAGCAGGTAAGAGTCCATGAAATTAGTATATAGTATATACAAGAGAAGCTAAGGTCTCAAAAAAATGTTTGGCATTAGCCACCCTCATTACCACCCCCACCTCCTTATTAAAGGAGATGAAAAAAAAATTGTGATTTAGTGTCTGTACAGGAACCAGAAACCTCAAAATATTTTTTTACTTCATCCACCCTCCACTACCACCCCCCTATCACCACCCCCACCCCACTACCGATGTGGGGTATCGTTTTATGGGTTTTTGGGGTAGAGGATTTCAAATATTATATTATTAAAGTTCCATAAACAATTATTTTCTCATACAAAGTTTTTTCGTTGTGAGTGACTTGGATAGAGAATCTGGATGTGGAAGTAGTGATTCCTTGGGCAGCGGTTTTTTGATTCTGGAAAGTGCGTCCGCGTTCTTATTGATTTTGCCGGGTTTATAAATTATTTCGTAGTCGTACTCTTCTAATTTGAGTCGCCAACGGGCAAGTCTACTTCCTGGATCTTTTATAGAGAATAGCCAGGTGAGTGGTCTGTGGTCGGTTACAAGCTTAAACTTTCTACCGTACAGATATGGTCTAAAGTGCTTTACACTCCATACTATCGGTAAAAGCTCGCGTTCGATCATTGAATACTTGGTTTCTGCACTGCACAAGGTTCTAGAAGCATAGGCAATGGGTAAATCTTTGCCAATGGGCCCCTGGCTCAGCACCGAGCCGACGGCAAATGCGCTCACATCAGTGGTTAGAACGAAAGGTTCATCAAAGTTGGGGTAGATTAATATAGGAGTTGTCGTTAATGTTTATTTCAAATTTTGAAAAGAATTTATACAATCATTGTCGAAGAGGAATGGTATGTCTTTTTGTAGTAGTTTTGTTGAGGGCTTGGTAATCTTGGAGAAATTAGGGATAAAGCGCCTATAATATCCGGCTAAGCCTAAAAATGATTTAATTTCTTTTTGATTTTTTGGTTGGGGGAAATTTAGAATAGCGTCAACTTTCGAAGGATTCGGTTTTACGCCGTCTTTTGTAATGAGATGTCCTAAATAAGCGACTTCTTTGCGGAGAAACTCGCATTTGTCGGGTTGAATTTTGAGATTGGCTTTCTGTAATCTTTTGAATACTTCTGTTAATCGAGAAATATGCTCGTGAATAGTAGGGGAGTAAACAATAATATCGTCCATATAAACGATACATCGTTCATTTTGGATACCTAACAAAATGTTATCCATCACTCTTTGAAACGTTGATGGAGAATTCTTAAGTCCAAAAGGCATTCTTACGAATTCAAAATGACCATTTTTGACTGTGAAAGCAGTTTTGGAATATCTTTTGCATCAATCTCGATTTGGTGAAATCCGGAGGCTAAGTCCAAAGTTGTAAAATATTGACATTTGCCTAATTGATCGAGGAGGTCGGAAATATTGGGTAGCGGGTATTTATCGTCAATAGTCAGTTCGTTGAGTTTTCTGTAGTCCACTACAACTCGCCATTTTTGTTTACCGGAGGCGTCGAGTTTTTTTGGTACAACCCAAACTGGAGAGGACCAGGGAGAAATCGAAGGTCTAATGATGCCTTGATCGAGCATATTAGAGACTTGTGTTTTGACTTCCTCTTTATGGATATGAGGGTAGCGATATGACTTTGTGAAAACCGGTTTTGAATCGTCCGTATCAATGGAATGCTTGATTTCGTCAGTAAAAGTTAAATTGTCTCCTTCCAAATAGAATATATCTTGAAAGTCTAAACAAAGCTGCGTTACTATTTCGGCCTCTTCTTCGTTTAGATGATCCAAGCGCAATTCGTTCCTAATTTCGAAGGATCTGTCTGTCTGTGGATGTTTGTCGGAATTTTGAGTATTTAAATTAAAAATTGATTTGAATTTTTGTACTGGTTCTAGGTTAAGGTTTGAAAAGTTTATGGTTTTTGGAATAGCGTTTGCGTTTATTATTGAAGTTAAAAATTCTCCATTGTGATCGATTTTGACAATGGCATTTGGTAAGCGTACTTTCTCGTTTTCCTGGGCTAACAGTATAGCCTCGGTATTTCGCAAGTTACATTTTAGTTTACAGATTTTTTCCATGCGGGGTTCGATAGAAATTAAATTTTTGATGTTGCCTAAATTTGGATTTTGGTTTTTGATGTTAGGGTTACTAGTTGGTTGTACTGGTAAATTTACTGTAGTTTCTTCAGTGACTTTAAATAATGGTACGGTTTTAAAATTTGTGACTAGTTGTTTATTTTTAAAGTCTACTTTGCATTCGTAATGTTCTAGGAAGTCTGCGCCTAATAATCCATCGAAATCTATATCTAGATTATAGATATAAACTTTGTGTGACTCATTTGAAAAGGGGATGAGAACAGATTCGTTGATATAAATTTTTTGATCAGTGATCAGGAGATCTACGTCTGTAATTTTCAGCTGTTTTAGGTTTAAAAATTGATATACCTGCGCCTGTGTCAATTAGAATTTTAAATTTACCAGTTGCATCCTTCATATAATAGAGATTTTTTGAGTTTACAGTTAGTAGGGTATGGGGGAAAGCGTATTTACATGAACGTTTGTTCTGGGAAATTCAGCATTGGGTCGAAACTGTCGTTGAGGTTCATAGTTTGTACTTGAGTTTCTAGTTCCGTAAGTGATTCGAATTGGTCTGTTTGTTGCGTTGGAGTATCCGTGGGGTACTCCGGATTTAATCGAAAATCCTGAGGGTTAGCAGTATAATCCTCGTACTGTTCGTATTGAGAATTAGCTGTATAATTCTCTTGGAAATTTTGGTTAGTTTCAAAGTTATAATTTTCGTAAGTATCTTCTGCAGTTTGGTAATCAGAAGAATAGTCACTGTATTGATTAAAACCGCATTGGTTTTCATAAGGTTCGTAATTTAAATGGTGCGTTTTTTGTTGATTAAAACGGTTGAAATTTGGGTTTGGTTGAATAGCAGAGGGTCTTTGTTGATTGAAATTCGGGTTCGGCCTTATGGCTGAGGGCCTGTTTTGTTGTGGTTGACTAGATTGATTATTTTGAGGAAATGTCCTATGATTAAATTGATTGGTTTGAGAAAAATTGTGAAAATTTGGGTTTCCTTGATAATTTGGTCTTTGAAAATTTTGTGAATTTGTTGGCCTTATTTGCGATTGTTGTCTTGTGCGGCATTCGCTTATTACATGTCCATTTCTTTTACAAAATGAACAAAATTTTTGTTGGAAATTGGGACCTTGTGGTCGTTTTTGTTGAGGAGGCATTGTATTTTTTACTTGGTTGTTTTTTGGGAATTTCTGTGATTCGAAGTAGGAAAGTTGTAGCTCTCTACGGATTCTGCTAACGGTTTTTAGTATACTAGGAGGATTGCTAGCACGAATGATGCGGCCTAAGTTTGGTTCTAAGCCCGTTAGTAAATTATTAAGTGCCATCGTTTCGATGAGATCTGATTGTGCAGCTCTTCGCGTTGTCGTGAGAGTTTGCTTTTGCACTGCAGCGTGCATTTTCGCATTGTGCGTTTGTAAACGCGAAACGAATGTTAAGGCGGATTCGCCGGGTAATTGGTGAATTCGTTGTAGGTCTTGGATAAGAGCCGTTAAATCTCTAGAATCCCCAAAGTGGGTTTCCAACAGTGTTTTGATTTCTGGCCAGGTGCCAGGGTTGCGCGAATTAATTAATTCGGCAGCTTTGCCTTTCAATTTATTTTTTATGTGGACGGTCAAAAGAATTTTTTGATCTCCAATTGCTATGCTTTGGGCACAATGACAGGAGTTTAAGAATGTTTGTAAATTTATGGCATTGCCATCAAATTCAGGTATTAAAGAAAATATTTCAGAAAGCTTGTAAGGCTCAATTTGCTCTAGTTGTTGTTGTTGTTGTTGTTGTTGTTGTTCGGCTGATGCCGGTACTATTGGTTGAGCTGTCTCTGGTTGAGCTCTATCTGGCATTTTGCTTTGTGTATTTAGAAATTGTTTGAATTGCAAAGAAATTGATTGCGTATCAGCAGTATGATACGAAAATTAAATTGAATTGGATTGTTACGTTGCGTGCGTAGAGAAATTGTGCATTAACTGTATAATACACAATTGTACCGTATTAGCAGTATAATACGAAAATAAATAACTTAAGATTAATAAAAAATTGTTGCGTTGTAGCTTGTAAAGGATTTCTTTGATAATAGAACTGGCTTGTTTGCCGAGTGTATTAGCGGTATAATACACGTAAATAATTGAGATAAATAATAATTGTAAAAATGAAATAAAATAACGAGATGATTCTTAAAATGACTTACGTTAGTTTCGTTTCCATGGGTAGGTTCTTCGTCCGTCAGGGGATTGGGATCCGCCACCACCAGTGAGGAAGGTCTCCTTGTTCTCGTAGATGTACACGCACTAGTTAGGCACCTTCTGCAGATGTTCTCCTTGTTCTCTTACGCTTCACTACCAGTTAGGCTTCTTGTTCTGATGATGTTTACGGATCCTACCGACTGCGCCAATGTTAGATCACGGTTCACATGAATGCCTTTTTAAAAACTTTTATTTACTTAAGTGGAGCCGACGTTGGCTCTTGGAGAAGGAATATAATAATAATTAGAACTGTTTCATTCTAAGTGAGTTTAATAACTGGTTTTACAAAGTGTGTTTAGTCATATTTATAACATACAGAACCTGAGTAAGCAAAATATAGAACAAAGGAAATGCAATTCGACAATCAGCATAAAATATGAGAAACAAAGGTGAAACATAATATCTCTAAGATAAGCGATTAATAAGAGAAGTCGTTATCATGTAATATGATATACCTGTGAAGGTTTGTTATGACTAAGTCTTGGTAATAAGCGTATAATTTTATATAACATATATATATATATATATATATATATATATATATATATATATATTTAATAGGTACCTACTCTGTTTTTAAAAGCCATATCATTTAAAACACGTTTAAGTTGGAACCCTAGACAGGTTACCAAGATGTTGAAAGTAAAGATAAATGTGCCTAAAAAACGTATGAACCAAGTGAGTGGTACGAGTTCGAAACCGCCAAGCCCGGTCGAACCTGGAGTTGAAATTGTCACGTATGGGGAAATCAGCGGCGACGATAGTGACCTGGATGATAGTTATCAGGCGCCAAGGTACCCTCCTGCAAAAGATTATGTCAAAAATGCATCGAATGGAAACGACAGCATAACGCCAAGTAAGCATTTTAACAACGAAATGATTCAAGGCAGAAAAACTGCTATAAAATGAAAAATTTAATAAAAACCAAAATAAAATTATTGAAGTGGTAAACTTAGAAACAAATGATGAAAATAGTCTAGGCAGAGAAATTGCTATAAAAGGTTTAAACCAGATTGAAAAAATTAATAAAGTTCAAAACAAAATTATTGAAGTAGTACATTTAAAAACAAGTGACGAAAATAGTCCAGGCAGAAAAACTGCTATAAAAGGTCCAAATCAGAATGAAAAAATTAATAAAAATCAAAAAGAAAGTATTGAAGTAACAAACTTAGAAAAAAATGACGAAAATAGTCGATGCAGAAAATCTGTTTTACAAAATAAAATAAATAGTGGCGAACGAGTATTAAGTAATACTGATAATCATCAAAAGTACCGAAATGAATGTAATGAAAATAAAGTCAGGGAAAATAATATTTGTGTTTTACAGGATGTTTTAATAACACCTAGCTGTGAAACTTTTGTGGAATGCAAATGCAAACCACATATACCAGGGAGAACAATTTTAATTGAACCACACGAAGTGGGAGTAAACGGGGTAATGTCTGCGGCGATGATAGTAAATTCAAGTGAAAAATATTTAGTACGGGTAGTGAACTTAAATAATTACGAAATTAAGTTGAGACAAAATACAGTTATTGGCAAGGCTAGTACAAATTATATCGATGCGCTAAGTCGCATGTACCAAATTGAAGCAAAAATAAGTCATAGCCTTACATACGAAGACTATTTTAGAAAAAAACCGCTGCCCAAGGAATCACTACTTCCGCATCCAATTCTTTATCCAAGTCAACTCACAACGGAAAAACTTTGTATGTGGAAATAATTGTTTATGGAACTTTAATAATATAGTATTTGAAATCCTCTACCCCAAAAACCCATAAAACGATACCCCACATCGGTAGTGGAGTGGGGGTTGTGATAGGGGGGTGGTAGTGGGGGTGGATGAAGTAAAAAAATGTTTTGAGGTTTGTGGTTCTTGTACATACACTAAATCATATTTTTTTTTCATCCCCCTTTAATAAGGGGGTGGGGGGTTGGTAATGGGGGGTGGCTAATGCCAAAAATGTTTTTGAGACCTTAGCTTTTATTGTATATACTAAATACCAATTTTATGGACTCTTACCTGCTTGATTTACCCATTTATGAAAACCATGAAAATATAATCTAGTTCTAGATCTCGTTAAAGTACACATGTGTACCAAATTTCAAGTCAATATCTCAAACGGTTCCAGAGTAAACGTGCGCACAAAAAAAGTTACAGACAGACCGACAGACAGACAGACCGACAGACAGACAGAAAATTTTTTCGCTCAAACTTAAAATCTCGACGTTTCATGACATTTTAAGCCTATTTGAACAATAAAAATTTTTAAAAATTTTTTCTATATTTCCACTGGATGTGGAAGTAATTAATAATCACGAAGAAATTTTCAATGCAAATGTAGAAATTAAAATAGGAGACATTTTTAAGACGCCAGAAAATTTATCTATGGCGCATTGCGTATCTGCTGACGTAGAAATGAGTCAGGGAATTGCTATTAAGTTCAAAGAAAGGTTTGGATCGGCACAAAACTTAAAGAATCAAGGTAAGCAAGTAGGCGAGGTAGCAAGTTTAAAATTGTCCAAAAGAAGTATCTATTATCTAGGAGGAGAAATATTTTTGACATAGACAATATAGACGGCAAAATTACCTTCTTTAACGAAAATATAAGAGTTTTAATGGATATGCATGCACCTCTAAGAACCTGTGTTTTTAAAAAACAGCACAAGCCATGGATAACAGACAATATTAAATTATTAATAAAACTTAAAGATAAATCCCTAGCAAAATATAAAAAAACTAAAATCCCTGTTCATTGGGAAGAGTACAAAAATATAAAAAATTTTACAACTAGCTCGATTAGAAGAGAGAAAAAAGCCTATTTTAAAAAGTTTCTAAATAAAGATAAAAATTCTATGTGGAAAGCACTTAATAATTTAGGTATTAATACTAAAACAAAAAAAAGAGAAATTCCCAAGAATCTTTCGGATGTAAATGCTATAAATCAAAGTTTCTTAAATTCGGTGCCTCATACTCCTCCTAGTGATAACATTGCAAATTATTATAACACTGTGAAGGATTCCCTACATGCCAATCTTTCTTTTAAAACAGTTAATGAAGCTGAAATTGGTAAGTTGCTATTTTCTATAAAAACTAGTGCAGCTGGGGAGGATGGAATTCATATAAATTTTATCATAGCCTGTTGTCCTTTTATTTTGGAATTCATTTGTCATATTATAAATTTTTGCATTATTAATTCTGTATATCCTGCCGATTGGAAAATAGCACAAGTAGTACCACTTCCCAAAATCGATTTACCTTTAAATTATAATGATTTAAGACCCATTAGTATTTTACCAGTACTGTCAAAAATCTTAGAATATATTATTAAATCACAGCTTGTCGATCATTTAGAAACAAATAACATTTTACCAGATACCCAGTCTGGGTTTAGAAAAGGTCACAGTTGTACAACTGCTCTTTTAAATGTCACTGATAATATTTTAACTGCGACCGATGCTGGTAAATGTACAGTGTTGGTGTTGCTGGATTATTCCAAGGCATTTGATACTCTGGAACACAATGTATTATTAATTATATTAAAACACATTGGATTAGATGAAAAATCAGTATCCTTTTTTAAGAGTTATTTAAATGCTAGAAAACAAAAAGTGGTGCTGAATGGTCAGTCTTCTGATTTTTTAGATGTGTCACGGGGCGTACCACAAGGGTCAGTGTTAGGTCCCATTTTATATACAGTGTACACGTCATCGCTACCTAGATTCATACAAAGATGTAATGTGCAAATGTATGCAGATGATACGCAGGTATTATATTCCTTTTTTCCAGATGAAATACAAAATAGCTGTGACATTGTAAATTCCGATTTAGAAATTATTTACAAGGTATCATTAGAACATTCTTTACATCTAAATCCAAATAAGTGTATTGCTATGTTTTTTGGTAGAGCTGTTGATAGAGAGAGATTATCTCAACATGTTCATCTAGCAATTAATGGAACTCACTTGCCGCTCAAAGGAGAAGCAAAAGATTTAGGTTTAATAATTGATACTACACTTAGATTTGAGAAACACATTTCACTTTCTATCAAAAGAGCTGTTTCTAGGTTAAAAATGTTGTACAGCTTCCGCCATGTTTTAAATATCGAAGTAAAAACTATGCTATGCGATACTCTTATTTTGTCGATTTTTAATTATTGTGATTCTGTGTATGGACCCTGCTTATCTGCTGCTACTACACAGCGGATACAAAAAATTCAAAATTATTGCCTTAGATTCATCTATGGGATCAGAAGACACCATTCTGTAAGTCACAAGCTCTTGGTAACTAACTGGCTGAACATGAAACAGCGACGAATTTTACACTGTTGTACATTGTATCATAAAATCATAATTTCTAACAGTCCCTCTTATTTGTTTAGAAAGATTACATTTCGTACTGACGTGCACAATTTAAATTTAAGACATAAGGGTATACTGACACCTCCAATTCATAAAACGGCACTTTTTGAAAGGTCTTTTACATTTAGTATATATAAATTATATAACTCACTTTCCCCTCTACTGAAATCATGCACAGGTTTCACTTTTGCCAAACATTTTAAAAAACATCTTCTGATTCAGCCGTTTACATAAAAAAGTAGTAATTAATTATTTTTTTTTTCCTTTTCTTCCAAATAATTCAGTTTATATGGACAAAGGTATTTTTTTTTTTTCTCATGTTAAATATTGTACAAATAATTCAGATATGTTTGATGTTGCCATCTATCTATTAGCAGGTTGAGTGTAAGACCAGCTGATCTGACATTTCTGTTTTTTCAGCTGAACTCCGCCTTTTCAATAATTAAAATATTATCATTCATATGTACACTAATTTGATATGTGAATAAAGATTATTATTATTATTATTATTATTATTATCTAATAACTAAAGAAAAATTTGATCAAAAACCGACATATATCAATCTTTATTTCTAAGTCTAGTTTCTTTGAAAAATTGTTGTGTACAAAATAACGATAAATATTTAGCCTTACCAAAAATTGCTTGTGGTTTAGATAAACTAGACTGGGAGTTAGTGTTACCCATGATTAAATATATATTTCTAAACACGGATATAAAAATCCATGTCTATTTGTTAAATGACATAAATCAAGTAAATGTCATAGACGCACTGTATTCTCCGGAGTAGGATAAAGAATTAATCAAGCAGCATCAATACGAGGATGAATTCTGCATCTCAGTGATGAAGCAGTTGAAGTCTGACGATGATAATATTACTGAAAAATATTTTTTAGATAACGATAGAATACTATACAAAATCGATTCAACTGATAATAAATTTAAATTAGTAATCCCAGAAAAATTTATCAGGAAAACGCTACATGACTTCCATGATTTACCAATGGCAGGCCATCAGGGGCAGGCTAAGACTTTTTCTTTGATCAACAGTAGATTTTATTGGCCAAACATGCGAAATGATATAAATAGGTATTGTTTACAATGTCATGGTTGTAATCAACGAAAGACGTCACCACATTTTAAACCAGCCCCTTTACAAGCTTTTGCAGAGGTTACTGAACCCTTTGAGCGAACGGCAATTGACATTGTAGGGCCACTGGTTACTACCTTTAAGGGAAACAAGTATCTATTGACTTTTCAGGATTATTTTTCAAAATATCCCGAGGTAATTCCACTGCCTGATCAAAAAGCCGAAACTATAGCTAGAACGTTCGTTGATCATGTTATTACTCGACATGGCACGCCCAAGCAACTATTGTCAGATCGAGGGTCAAATTTTCTATCAGAAGTAATGAAAGTAACATGTAAACTCTTGCAAATCGAGCGAATTCAAACGACTCCGTACCATCCGCAATGCAATGGGATGATTGAGCGAAGTCATAGAGTTTTTAAAGATATCTTGTCTCAATACATCGAAACATCAACAGGACTGGGATGATTGGATCTCTTTAGTGTTGTTTGCCTATAGAGTTAGCAGTCATAGTTCCACGGGGCATAGCCCATATTTTATTATTCATGGTAGGGATCCAGTTTTACCAATAGATGATTTCATTAAAACTAATAAGGTGCGATACGACACGGATCAAAATTATGCGTCCGAACTTTTAGCAAAATTAAATAACGTTTTTCACAGAGCTAGGAAAAAACTGTTCCTGACTAAACATAATATGATTAAGCAACAGACAAGAAAAAGTGACCTGCGTGAATTCGAGACAGGAAATTTAGTTTATCTCCGCGACTTTCGTAGTCACCGAGGGATATCAAAAAATTATGTAAACTATGGTTAGGTCCTTATAGAGTATTAGAAAAAAAAGGGGCCAGTTAATTACAAAATTAGGAAATGAAATAGTAGAAAAGAACAAATTGTACACGTAAACCGCCTTAAAATCTTCACGGGAAATTACCTGGAACGAAATTTTGGAAACCCAAGAGTTTCGCAACGTCATCCAGATATCAATAATTCAGTTTCAAATGAATACATTTCACCACATTTGGAGAATGTACCAAATGGCGCGGATATTATCAAAAATACTTTAGAGTTGTTACCATTTGCGGCCTTTGCCCAACATAATCAAAACGTATTTATTCGTCCGGGACCTAGCACACCTAAGATGCTGGGGAGGAATATTCCGCCTACACCCGTCAGACGGTCAACTAGATTTACGATAGACATTATCAGAGCTAAAAATATAAATCAATAGAGATACAACAAAATTTATATATATATATGAAGGGTTGTTGTGCTTCCGGGTGTTTTGCCGCGTAGTTGACAGGCTCCTGCTGGGGCCACGGTTGTCTAAACGACGTTTCGGCAGAATCCCATCTGCCATCTTCAGGTTCCCGCTGAAAGCTGCCTACTGCTGCTCCTCGTTGCTCGAACTGAACTGACGTTCTCCGCGCTGTGCGGTTCCTTATATATGCTGGGGCCTAGAGCGCGCATGCACGACTGGCTACGCGTTGTTGGCCCTCTACTATGTGTGGGAGGCGTAGCGGGCGCCTGAGATAATCCGACAAAATTTCGTTCCAGGTAATTTCCCGTGAAGAGTTTAAGGCGGTTTACGTGTACAATTTGTTCTTTTCTACTATTTCATTTCCTAATTTTGTAATTAACTGGCCCCTTTTTTTTCTAATACTCTATAAGGACCTAACCATAGTTTACATAATTTTTTTGATATCCCTCGGTGACTTCGAAAGTCGCGGAGATAAACTAAATTTCCTGTCTCGAATTCACGCAGGTCACTTCTTCTTGCCTGTTGCTTAATCATATTATGTTTAGTCAGGAACAGTTTTTCCCTAGCTCTGTGAAAAACGTTATTTAATTTTGCTAAAAGTTCGGACTCATAATTTTGATCCGTGTCGTATCGCACCTTATTAGTTTTAATGAAATCATCTATTGGTAAAACTGGATCCCTACCATGAATAATAAAATATGGGCTATGCCCCGTGGAACTATGACTGCTAACTCTATAGGCAAACAACACTAAAGAGATCCAATCATCCCAGTCCTGTTGATGTTTCGATGTATTGAGACAAGATATCTTTAAAAACTCTATGACTTCGCTCAATCATCCCATTGCATTGCGGATGGTACGGAGTCGTTTGAATTCGCTCGATTTGCAAGAGTTTACATGTTACTTTCATTACTTCTGATAGAAAATTTGACCCTCGATCTGACAATAGTTGCTTGGGCGTGCCATGTCGAGTAATAACATGATCAACGAACGTTCTAGCTATAGTTTTGGTTTTTTGATCAGGAAGTGGAATTACCTCGGGATATTTTGAAAAATAATCCTGAAAAGTCAATAGATGCTTGTTTCCCTTAAAGGTAGTAACCAGTGGCCCTACAATGTCAATTGCCGTTCGCTCAAAGGGTTCAGTAACCTCTGCAAAAGCTCGTCAAGGGGCTGGTTTAAAATGTGGTGACGTCTTTCGTTGATTACAACCATGACATTGTAAACAATACCTATTTATATCATTTCGCATGTTTGGCCAATAAAATCTACTGTTGATCAAAGAAAAAGTCTTGGCCTGCCCCTGATGGCCTGCCATTGGTAAATCATGGAAGTCATGTAGCGTTTTCCTGATAAATTTTTCTGGGATTACTAATTTAAATTTATTATCAGTTGAATCGATTTTGTATAGTATTCTATCGTTATCTAAAAAATATTTTTTAGTAATATTATCATCGTCAGACTTCAACTGCTTCATCACTGAGATGCAGAATTCATCCTCGTATTGATGCTGCTTGATTAATTCTTTATCCTACTCCGGAGAATACAGTGCTTCTATGACATTTACTTGATTTATGTCATTTAACAAATAGACATGGATTTTTATATCTGTGTTTAGAAATATATATTTAATCATGGGTAACACCAACTCCCAGTCTAGTTTATCTAAACCACAAGCAATTTTTGGTAAGGCTAAATATTTATCGTTATTTTGTACACAACAATTTTTCAAAGAAACTAGACTTAGAAATAAAGATTGATATGTCGGTTTTTGATCAAATTTTTCTTTAGTTATTAGATAATAGATGCTTCTTTTGGACAATTTTAAACTTGCTACCTCGCCTACTTGCTTACCTTGATTCTTTAAGTTTTGTGCCGATCCAAACCTTTCTTTGAACTTAATAGCAATTCCCTGACTCATTTCTACGTCAGCAGATACGCAATGCGCCATAGATAAATTTTCTGGCGTCTTAAAAATGTCTCCTATTTTAATTTCTACATTTGCATTGAAAATTTCTTCGTGATTATTAATTTTTCTAAAATAGTCTTCGTATGTAAGGCTATGACTTATTTTTGCTTCAATTTGGTACATGCGACTTAGCGCATCGATATAATTTGTACTAGCCTTGCCAATAACTGTATTTTGGCTCAACTTAATTTCGTAATTATTTAAGTTCACTACCCGTACTAAATATTTTTCATTTGAATTTACTATCATCGCCGCAGACATTACCCCGTTTACTCCCACTTCGTGTGGTTCAATTAAAATTGTTCCCCCTGGTATATGAGGTTGCATTCCACAAAAGTTTCACACCTAGGTGTTATTAAAGCATCCTGGAAAACACAAATATTATTTTCCCTGACTTTATTTTCATTACATTCATTTCGGTACTTTTGATGATTATCAGTATTACTTAATACTCGTTCGCCACTATTTATTTTATTTTGTAAAACAGATTTTCTGCATCGACTATTTTCGTCATTTTTTTCTAAGTTTGTTACTTCAATACTTTCTTTTTGATTTTTATTAATTTTTTCATTCTGATTTGGACCTTTTATAGCAGTTTTTCTGTCTGGACTATTTTCGTCACTTGTTTTTAAATGTACTACTTCAATAATTTTGTTTTGAACTTTATTAATTTTTTCAATCTGGTTTAAACCTTTTATAGCAATTTCTCTGCCTAGACTATTTTCATCATTTGTTTCTAAGTTTACCACTTCAATAATTTTATTTTGGTTTTTATTAATTTTTTCATTTTATAGCAGTTTTTCTGCCTTGAATCATTTCGTTGTTAAAATGCTTACTTGGCGTTATGCTATCGTTTCCATTCGATGCATTTTTAACATAACCTTTTGCACGAGGGTACCTTGGCGCCTGAAAACTATCATGCAGGTCACTATCGTCGCCGCTGATTTCCCCATACGTGACAATTTCAACTCTAAGTTCGACCGGGCTTGGCGGTTTCGAACTCGTACCACTCACTCGGTTCTGCATATAATCAAATGCAATGGCCGCAACATTGTTTTCTGTTTTACACAGTTCTGAAACAGATTGCAGTTTATTATAAATTTTTTTGGCTCTCCTCTTATGCACCATAAGTTCCGTCACTGCAACTCTTTTCGCATTCTCGTTAAGGCTAGGTGATTTGATTTTGATATTAAGGTCTTCACAAGTACCACATACGTCTACCTGAGGTCTTCCAAAACGGTAGTCATAGTTGTCCTTAAAATGTTTTAAATAGTATTCATACTTTACGACACCATGTAAATTTTGATGTAGCAACAAGAAAAGCTCATGCATCTTTTTAACTGTCAATCCAGATTCTAAATACTGTACTTCTTTACTTGAATAATGTGATATTTTAGTTGGAAAGGAACGTATGTGTTCGTCAATTTTTACAATAACATCGGATTTGAGGAGGTTACCTCTGTTACAATGTTTTCCCCTTATGTCTTTGGGTGATTTAGAATTGGCGATAAGTGTGCAGAGACGAAAAACTGCTTTATTAGAGACAGCAAACAGACTGCAAAATGCCTTTCTGCATATTCGAATACGTTTGCCATCCTTCTTCACAAAATAAATGAAAGTAGCTGACTGTCGTCTGGAATCTTCATTTTTCGGACGTCGCCTCACTATTGGCTTACTATCTATAAGTCCCATCAAATACGTGTCCAGTTCATTTTTTGGTCTGCCATCGTAAATGGTGTTCAAAATTTCATTTATATCTTGTTCTGAAAAATTTTCTGTACACTTTAAACGGCACCTGCAGTCCGGACCTGTTGATTTTCGTGGAATTATTTTCCCCTTACTTGTAACGTACCTTTCACCTTTTCTTCTCAATATCTTCATAGCTTCTTTTTTATGCATATTTTTGTTTACTACTCCTTTCTTTTTTCTTGGCTTCTTTGCCGGAAAAACGTTTTCATCTGACTCACTATCCGCCATAATGTGTCTGCAATAAAACAAACGTTCTAAAACTACTTATATTGTATAAGTGGGCTTTAATTGGAAAAAATAAACATTATTATTAATATTTTAAAACTTACCAAGACTATTGTTCACAGCAAACACTTCAATAATAACAGCACTAAAGTAATGTAATACGTTTTTAAAAGTCAGCTGATTATTAAGCCATCTATTGCGCACGAACAAAATTATGAAACTAAAAGAATATTATTATAATGTGTGGAAGAAAGAAACTATTCCTGGAATTATTTCCTTTTTCCACTAAATGTTCGTCGGCTCGGTTAGTTTTCGGTATAATGTGTTATGTACTAATTTCCTTTTTACGCTCATTTGATGTGTCTCAGTGAGAGGTACAAAACTGCTATCTCAGTTTGATTTTGCCCATTTGTGGAATAATTCCCTTTTTCCACTCACCGATTCACTTGGTTCATACGTTTTTTAAGCACATTTATCTTTACTTTCAACATCTTGGTAACCTGTCTAGGGTTCCAACTTAAACGTGTTTTAAATGATATGGCTTTTAAAAACAGAGTAGGTACCTATTATTGTGGCACAATTTTCAATTATCACCGTGCACACTGATAAGAACCAGTAAAGAAACAATGCTATCCTAAGATGTACACTTACACTTGCATCAATTTCCTGGAACCTCCGACAATTTATTTTATTTTGCTTTATTTTACGCTTTATCCGTTTGTTACAATTTACCAACGGTTTATTTTTTTCTTTCTGAGAGAGTATTTCTCTCGCCCCTTTTATCAACTACAACAGCTTTCAAACAATTTTGACTTCCAAAAATGTCTATTGTTTCTTCCCCAAATTTGAATGTGTTTGTAATATAACAAACAATAACCTGGTTAGCTACTTAAAAGTCTACCAATTATGCCATGCGCATCTATCGGTAAATTATTTTCACAGATAATGGCATTGAATTTACAATTACTAACATTACTTAAAGTTCCAAAATTTATGATTGCCGTGCCTAACAAGGGCGGATCTAGAAATTTCAATAATTTTTCTCTCGTCTGTGGCGCATGGGACCCATACGAAATATGGGAAATAACATCTAGAGAAGCACTCCTCTAACGGCCCCTAAAAAGTTTTGAAAAAGCAGTTTGCGAAAAATTTTTTCAAAATTCGAGTGCCCCCCCCAAGCCAAGGGACTCCCGTTTAAAATTATTCTTTTTTGTCATATACATTTTACTTTTCATCAAAATCCAACAATAGGTTTTGGAGTTTATGAAAATATTCTCATTATTAACTGAAATACAATGAACTGAAATTTTGTAATTTACAATTCAACAAATTACAAAATTTCAATTCGTTGTATCTCAGTTAGTAATAAAAATATTTTCATAAACTCCAAAACTTATTGTTGCATTTTTATAAAAAGTAAAATGTATATGACAAAAAAGAATAATTTTAAACGGGAGTCCCTTGGCTCGGGGGGGGCACTCGAATTTTGAAAAAATTTTTCGCAAACTGCTTTTTCAAAATTTTTTAGGGGTCGTTAGAGGAGTGCTTCTCTAGATGTTATTTCCCATATTTCGTATGGGTCCCATGCGCCACAGACGAGAAAAAAATTATTGGAATTTCTAGATCCGCCCTTGGTGCCTAATATCGGCACTTGGTGTCCGGTAACACCCGTTAAAATTTTATTTTTCGACGCTTCAGTTACTATTAAGTCGCTTAACTCTGGGAAACTATCCCTCTTGATAATGGTGACAGCTGACCCGGTATCTAGTAAAAATTTTAATTTGACATTGTTTACTAACAAATTTACCCAACATGGATCGCTGGCATCATTTAACAAGGGTATCTGAAATTTTTTTTCTATTTTCTATGATTTTGCTATAATTTTGATTCGTTATTGTACTTGATTTTTCCTCTCTTCTCGGGACGCAATCGAGAGGAGGGTTTAGTTTAAATTCGATGTACCTACATTTTCATTTTCCGCAATATTTTTATTTTCCCAGTTTACATTATAAGGGTTGTTTGCAGTATTTAGCCTCCGCGGCTCTGCATCTCTCTCGTTCCACCTTGTATTTTGGTCCTGGGACTTCCTAGTCCAACAATTCTCATAATTATGGTTATTTTTCCCGCAAAATGTGCAATTTATATTTAGTTCCCTTTTGACAGTTTGTCCTGCCCTATTTTGAGGTTTAGACCAACAGTTTTCCGCGTTGTGATTTTGTTTACCACAGTACTTGCACCTTAGACCTATGTCTTTCCTAAAAGTTTGTTGTCCGCCTCTATTTCGAGGACTGACCCAACAATTTTTTTCATCATGATTCGGTTTATTGCAAATTTTACGTACCCTTTTCTGACTACCCATAAAATAACATTCTTTAGTGTCATGACTGTTTTTCCCACAAATTTGACACTTTTGGGGGTGATTATTAGTATTAAAAATTTGTTTATTTCTCGGCCTCAGAGAAAGCTGATTAACTTCCTCGAAAGTGGCGATTTCTTCTGCTTTTTCTAGCTGTGGTTCCCCCATAAAGCATAAACCGACCTTCTCTAACAGATCTCTCTTTAGGCCTACTTTAAACTGGTTTAACATTAATCCGTTACATTTTTTTTCTAAGCCTTTTTTCTCATCATCCGTTGCATTTTTTAAGTCCCTATCTAAAACTTCCCTACCTAATAATTTTATACGTGTAGTAAATCCACTAACACTCGTCATATTTTTGAAAACATTTACCAAGTTTTTCGAGAGCTCGTCCCGGTATCACTACTGGTGAAAATTGTTTAATGATTTTTTTCTTAAACTCTGTGTAACTTAAATTCGCTAAGCCTTTGTCACTTTTATAGTAGTCGTATGCGTCACCTGTTAACATATATTTGATGACGTTAAGGGTGTTTTCTTCGGTCCATTCATCTAGTTTCGACCTACACTCTAATTTTTCAAACTAATTTTTTACATTTTTTTTTTCCAGAAAATGCTTCCACGGTGTTTGCTACCATGCCTAATGGCATGTAGGGAACATATTTCGTACCTTGGGCTACTGTTTCGTCTGGCATTTTTCTTTATAAGTATTATTTTTTCAAATCTATTACTTAAAAAAATTGATTTTTATTAGTTTTTTCTCAAAATTGCTTGATTTTCGTATTATTTATTTTTCTGTTTCAAATGTATTATTTTAAACAAAATGAAAGAAAAATTTTCCCAAAAATAACTATTATTTCTCTAATATTTATTTTCCAAATCTATTATTTTAAACAAAATGAATTTCTTCACAAGATTACTTTTATTTTTCTGTTATTTAATTTTCAGACTGTTTTATTTTGAATAAAATTAAAAAAAAAATGTTTTTTTTTCAAAAAATAACTATTATTTTTCTATTATTTATTTTCCATATCTATTATTTTAAACAAAATGAATTTCTTCACAAGATTACTTTTATTTTTCTATTATTTAATTTTCAAATTCTATTATTTTAGCCAGAAATGGATTTTTTTTCTCAGAAACTTTATTCAACACCCAATAGACAAAAGAAAAATTCCTCAACTATTTTCTCGACTATTTGCCGTATATATAAGTATAGCTAATTTTCTAAGGTCAAACTATTTATTAACACTCCCAATTTTTCTAGGGAAATTAAATTTCACAACAACACCGACAAAAGTTAAAACTAACCCACAAAACTGAGACCAACACACTGTAAACAAATAAAATTGAGAAAAATGAAGAATCCTTGAGGCTCCCACCAAATTTTTGTTACAAACTACCCCCTCGGAAAGGGGTGGTTTGGGTAGTCGTGGACCTCACACGCTTTTCAAAGGCTGGTACGTAGCCCTGACAATTTATACAGTGTGCCGGCTCAAATCCTTGGTAACTGAAAACCCAGGTTTACCTAGGAACGACGATCACGTCGCAATTAAATAAAAAACAAGTCTTGATAAATTACTAATTTACTGCGGTAAAGATATGACGATGAACACACAACTTTTACATTGGACAAGAAACCGGAGGAAGCAGCTGGTTTCCCCGGACCAATTTGATTATATAACCAAATTTATTACTTTCTTTACAAATTGACCATCTAAGGTCAAGAGAAAATGGAACGTTCTACGTACTCACCCCCCTCTTGCAGTTATTCTTGGGCGGTAAGCCCTGTATTCTACGCTTTGTGGTTACATTTCACAAATGATTCGAGAATTTATTCTCACTCTTAAAACGCTTCTGAAACTATATAACGTCCGTTAAGTTAACAATTTACGTATTTGAATTAGAAAATATTAGTATTTAGCGACCAAATAATAAATAAAATAAAATATTTCGGCGGATATCGCGTTCTCGCCGGAGTCGAACCTTTTCAAACGAAGCTGTGGACCGAACTGACTTCACTTTGTCTCACGTCCCAAGACTTTCAAAAGTCCGTTGGGTTATCTTTGCTGAGCCCAGCGTCTGGGCCAAGTCCGGTGGGAACCGTTCAGATTTGCTTATCGCTTCTGGGAGACTGTTAATAATTACATTGCATGGTAACAACTCCAGCTTCAGGCATAATTCAATTTTATTAATAGTTAGGTCGAGATTTGAAATTAATTTAATTTGGAAAAATTTTATTTAGAAGAAGAAGAAGGGTGCTTTTTGCACAAAGTAACAAAAATCGATTTTTTACAAAAAAAATTTGATTTGACATTTGCTAAGACTAAGTAAAGTTTAACAAACGTTATAATTATTTAAATGTCAAATCTGAACATTTTGATGCAAAATGAAAGTAAAAAGATGCAGAAATTTGTTGATAAATATATTTATAATAAATAGTTGTAGTATTTGCTTTTAGTTTAAAGAAATTTGCAATTGTCTTGTTTCTTGTTCTTGTTCCAAATAAAAATTAGTTGTATAACGAGTTTCATTACAGAACTCAGTGGTAAAATAGAACACATTAAACAACTCAAATGGACGCCAATTAGTGACATATTCTAAGCGGTCATTGTTGTGTAGGCAACATAGCATACACAGCGTCATAGGAAGGGTTAAGACAGTTAACAGACATCGATGTTAGAAGTTAGACATGTACTAGAGTTGTGCGTTATAGTGATGGGCGATATCGTGATTTTTCAATCACAACGTAAATCGTTACTGTGATTTTCTTATATCAGTGAATTTAAAGCGTGATGTGATCACGACTTTTATAATACGACGTACTAGAGAAATTGTTAATTGTTCCCAATCCCTAAATAAGCGCCGACAGACGGTGAATGGTGAATTAGCTACTTTTGGTAATCTGTGCTGCCACAGTTATGCATAATATGTATAATATATATTATGATTTGTTTATCCAAATAACCTCTGATGTATGGATTGGTAATAAAGCAAAAGCATACTAGGTTTTGAATGGAACTTTATAAAGGATATTTTTGTAAAGTTGTACTGTGTGCGCAAAAAAAATGGGACAGGTCTTATAACGTATTTTTGCTAAAATCTAGTTGTGTACATCTAACATTCTGTGACGTGTTTCCACCCTTAGGAAACTACCCCTTGCAAATTCCGTGGGTTCCAAAAATTATAACAAGAGATGTCCACTAACACACTTTATTAAATATTTACTGGATACTTCACAATCCTATTATTAATTTAAATACACTTTACTGACTAAAATCACAATGTTTATTACTTTGTTTATCATTAAACTCTTAACCTCACTTTCTATATTTTCTGAACTTTCTGAACTACTCGCCGAGAATGCGGTTGGTCTTCTATACCTAAAAATGACAGATCTCGATTGTTCTGTGATGACGCCACCATTCTCTAGAGAATTCCAGATGTCACTTTGGAATCTTCTGGTAGGTTCTTTTTCGAGTAGGTGCAAATACACTACATTCATTCAGACATTCGATCTGTTGAAGTCTGCCTACTTTTTAGTAACATAACCTTAAATTTTAAGGGGTGCAACATATTACACTGCCCCCCTCCTTAAGCCTGAACGTCCCGGTCAGGCAATTCAGCCTCTTTCACATACTTCGCCAGTCTATCCAAGTGTACGATCTTCATCTTGGACTTTTTGTTTCGTTGAATACGATAGACGACATCATTAATTCGGGTAATAACAGTATAAGGTCCTTCCCAAGGAGGTTGAAGTTTCGGTGACTTCCCTTTCTTCCGCTGTGGGTTGTAAAGCCAAACCAGATCTCCTGCCTTGAATCCTTCTGAACTACCCTTACGGTCGTATCGAGCCTTCATTCGGTCACTGGCTATGGTGATTTGGTCTCTAACCAGCTCATGAACATTTCTTAGCCGTTCACTCATTTCTCCGCCTGGTGTTCCGAAAATCAAATCACACGGCAGTCTGATCTCATGTCCAAATACTACACGGGCTGGTGTTTGTTTCGTAGACTCGTGGATAGCAGCTCTGTATGCCATGAGGAAGAACGGTATGTGGAGATCCCAATCGCGTTGATTCTTATGAACCACTTTAGAGAGATGTTCTTTCATGGTCTTGTTATGTCGTTCCACCATTCCATCTGATTGCGGGTGAAGGGCTGTGGTCCGTGTTGTGTGTATCCCCAATAACTTGCAGATTTGCTGAAACACCCCTGACTCAAAGTTCCTCCCTTGATCTGAGTGCAGCTCCAGGGGTACACCAAACCGACATATCAAATTATCTACCAAGACTTTGGCGACAGTGACTGCTTCTTGGTTTGGAATTGCATAGGCCTCTGGCCACTTACTAAAATAGTCCATTTCAACCAGTATGTACTTGTTCCCATCCTTGGTTACTGGGAATGGGCCGGTTATATCGATCGCGATCCTCTCGAAAGGAGCTCCGACGTTATACTGCTTCATTGCACCCCTACTTCTAGTCTGTGGTCCCTTACTGGCTGCACAAATTTTGCAATTGCGACACCAAGCTTCCACATCTTGACGACTATTTACCCAATAAAATCGTTCTCGTACTTTATTCAGGGTCTTATTAACGCCGAAGTGCCCACCGGATGCTCCATTATGCACTTCCTGAAGTACTTTCGGTACTCGACACCTGGGAATCACTAGACGCATAACAACTTCCCTGCCATCCGGGCTTTCCCAAGCTCTCTTTAGCAGCCCATTCATGACTTTAAGTGAATCCCATTGGGCCCACAAAGCCTTCAATCCAACTGCCTTATCCGAAACATCCTTCCACGCTGGTCGAATTCCTTTCTCCTTTGCTCTCAATATAGCCCCAATTTATGTGTCATTCAGTTGTTCTTGTCTCAGGGCTTCGGTTGTCCAATCGTCCGGAACCTCTATTTTAATAGTGTTGACGGCCACCGTACCCTGCAATTTCTCAACGTGGCGGCAGTGCTTGCAATCTTCCTTGCATGGTCTTCTAGATAAAGCGTCTGCGTTCTTATGAGATCTTCCAGGTCGATGTTCTATTTTGAAATCATACTGTTGCAACCATTCTATCCAACGAGCCAGTTGACCTTCAGGGGTTTTCAACTGCAACAGCCATTTTAATGCAGCATGGTCGGTCCGAATCTTGAAATGTCTTCCATAAAGATATTTATTAAAATGGTCCACTGATTTTACGATGGCCAGTAACTCTTTCCGGGTTACACAATAATTTCTTTCTGGTTTGGACAGCACCTTGCTGAAGTACTCGATCACTCTTTCCTGCCCATTCTGGATTTGAGACAGCACAGATCCGACCGAAGAATTGCTGGCATCAGTGTCTAAAATAAAAAGTCCTTCCCGTTGTGGGTACGCTAGCACAGGACCAGTGCATAGAGCTGCCTTCAATTTTCTCCATGCCGTTTCACATTCCGGTGTCCATTGGTACTGCACTTTCTCTTCTGTCAGCCGGTGTAATGGTTTCGCAATTTCTGCAAACCCTTCCACAAAGCGCCTGTAATAAGTGCAGAGGCCAAGGAAGCTCCGTACTTCATGAACGTTAGATGGTCTTGGCCAATCTCGTACAGCAGAAATTTTGTCGGGGTCTGTTTGTATTCCATCCGAAGACACCACGTGACCAAGAAATTTGACTTCTTTCTGGAATAGCAGGCACTTCTTCGGGTTCAACTTCAGGTGGGCATTCCTGACTCGCCCAAATACTTCTTGAAGATTTTTCAAATGTTCTGTAAAGTCCTGTCCCATAACAAGCACGTCGTCAAGGTAAACCAGGCACGTCCTCCAGGTTAGCCCTCGCAGCACGAACTCCATCAGTCTTTCAAAGGTAGCTGGCGCATTGCAAAGTCCAAAAGGCATCACAGTAAATTGATAAAGACCACTGCCTGCTGAAAACGCTGTCTTCTCCTTATCATCAGGATGAAGCCCCATTTGCCAGTATCCACTCCTAAGGTCTAACGTAGAAAACCATCGTGAGCCTGCCAACGTGCTTAACGTGTCGTCAATTCGTGGTAATGGGTAACTGTCTTTCTTCGTGACATCATTTAATTTTCGATAATCGACACAAAATCTTAATGTTCCGTCCTTCTTGGCAACCAAAACTACTGGCGATGACCAGGGACTCGTTGACTCCTCAATGACTCCGTCTTGCAGCATCTTGTTTATCATTGCCGAGGCATCCTCTTGTTTCGCTAATGGAAGCCTCCTAGGTGGTTGTCGAATAGCTGGTGAGTCGCCAGTATTTATCCGATGCTGGACTATGTCTGTTTTTGTAAGGGCCTCTGTATTCTTGGCAAATACTGAACTTTCCTTTTCCAGGAACTTGATTGCCTCCCTTCGTTCATCCTCAGATAAATGCTCCAACTGGGTACTCAACAAGGTCAAAACTTCCTGGTCTATTTTCATAGATGAACTTCCCTCTGTTTCTTCCTCGCACCTCGCTACCCATGTGACCGGTTCATAGGAGCCAATCGGTTTGCCTTCCTTAATTGTCACCGAGTGGGAATTTAAATTAACGACTCTAATTGGGATTTTGTCTTTAGTCCGGGTTAAAGTCCTCGCCACAATAATATTGGGTAGGGACTTAATCGATTCGTCATCTTCAACTAGGCCAACACGGTACCCTCCAGGATTTCCTTCTACGGCAGCATCGATCATTTGTTCTGAATGAGCAGGAATCTTGATCGTCTGTGTTGTTAACAATCTCGCTTTATGGAATTGGTCGTCTGCGGTTGCCAGAATAAATTCCTCATTTCCAATTTTTAAGACTCGCTCCCCTACGTCAACAATGAATCCCTGCTCTCCCATGATGTCTAGACCCAAAATGAAATCATCCATAATGTCAGCCACAATGACCTTGTAATTGAACCTCAACCGTCCAACCTGCAGTTCCAAGCTGACCTCTCCATGGACCGCAGCCCTGTCCCCCGTGGCTGTCCGAATAATTACTCCATTTTGCTTCTTGTTAATCTGCAAGCCTGATATAAACCCTGGCCGCACTATTGATGACGTAGCACCGGTGTCAATCGTAAACACGCATTTTCTTCCATTCACATATCCTTGCAACAACAGACTACTTGGAATTCTTTGGAGCTGGGAAATCTTTATTTCTCTGGGGGCACCGCATTCCCTAGCCAGCACAGCCCCCTTGGTGCTGGCTATCTCTAGTTTTCCTGCTTTTCTTCAACATTCACAGCATTTACTCGACTCTCCGAGTTCTGCTGTCGACAGTCTCGTTTCATATGGCCCACCTTGCCGCAGTTGTAACATTTAATACCACCACTCGGCTTTCCTTTATTTTGCTGTTTATCCTGCTTTCCTAGGCCATCCAATTTATCGAATAGTTTGGTAAACATTTTCTGCATCTCAGTCAACATAGGGTTCTGATTCATTTCTGGTTGCGATTCTTCGAGAGTCACAGCTCGCACTCTCGACCTTGGAGTATCTCTGTAGGCGGCTTCTACTTCAAGTGCACGCACCAAAGCTTCGCTACTACTTTGGTGTCTTGTCAGCCTCAGAACTCGCCTGACCTCTTCGTCCCTTATGCCATCTAAAAAGGCCCCTACGGCTAATTGTTCCTGAAATTCTCTAGGTGCACTCGGATACGCCAGGTGTGCCAGTCTCTCTATCGCAGCTTCGAATTCCTGTAAACTCTCTCCAGCTTTTTGTGTTCGTGATTTTAGCTGGGCTTGGTATACTTGGGCGAGATGTTGGTCGCCATATCTCAAGTCCAATGCAGCTTCCAAGACTTTGAAGTCCCTTTGTTTATCCACTGGGATAGTCTGAAGCAACTCTGAGGCCTGGCCCCTTAATGCCAGAACTAATGCCATGGCCTTTTCCTCGTTATCCCAGTTGTTCGCACATGCTGCTGCCTCAAACTGCCTCTTGTACGTCGTCCAGGAACTTTGGCCGTCAAAAGAAGGAGGTTTTAGTCGCTGACCCGATGATACCACCTGCTGGCTTCCTCTATCCCTCAACTGTCGTTTAAGCCGGTCTATTTCTCCTTTGACTTCTTCTTCGAACTTGTTTACTTTCTCTTTAACTTCAGTTACTTCTCCTTTTACTTGACTGACTTCTGTCTCGACTTCACCTACTTTTTCTTCTACCTTGTTTATCTCTTCTTTGACTTGACTCTTTAATTCTTCGTTGGCAGAAATGATCGCGTCCTGCTGCATTTTCATTTGTTCATTCAGAATTTTCCTTAATTCTTCTTGGCGTCTTTCTTGTTCCTCTTTTTCCTCTTGGCGTCGTCTTTCTTGTTCCTCTTTCTCCTCTTGACGTCGTCTTTCTTGTTCCTCTTTTTCTTTCTGACGTCTTGTTTCTTCATCCTCTTTTTCTTTCTGACGTCTTGTTTCTTCATCCTCTTTTTCTTTCTGACGTCTTCTTTCTTCATCCTCTTTTTCTTTCTGACGTCTTGTTTCCTGATCTTCCATCATTTTCTTTAATTCGTCCCTTTCTTCTTGACGCCGTTTTTCCTCCTCTTGGCATCTTCTTTCTTGCTGTTCTTTTTCTTCCTGACGTTTTTTCTCCTGTTCTTCTTTGTCTTCCTGCCGTTGCTGCGCCATCATTTTTTGGAATTGTTCGAATAAGTCCTGTATTTGTTTATCGGATGCCATACTTCTTGTTGTTACGGGCATACGATGAAATTAAAATAAAATAAATTTAACTGTCACGTCAATATCGGTAATGGAACTTTCTAGACAAATCTCGAAATAGCACGAAAAAGTCTTATCCAGAGTCTTTTGTCACTATCCAGTTCAGAGAATTTAATAATCTCCACTAATGTCCAAATAGAAAAGTTCTAGAAATTTTCACGCACTAAATGAGTCTTTTTCAGTGTCTCTATCACTTCTGAGTTCAAAGGATTTAATTATTACACTAATGTCCTAATAAAATGTTCTACAATGTCTCAAAAATGCACTTAAACACTATTTTCCTGTTCGAAAACAACCCTCGAACAATGTCCAGTAAATTAGTCCTGTGTTAGCACTAACCCTCGAGAATCCTTCTCGAACACTCCAGCACAACTTCAGAGCTCCTCTTGTCATAAAATTCCGCTTCTGACACCAATTGTGACGTGTTTCCACCCTTAGGAAACTACCCCTTGCAAATTCCGTGGGTTCCAAAAATTATAACAAGAGATGTCCACTAACACACTTTATTAAATATTTACTGGATACTTCACAATCCTATTATTAATTTAAATACACTTTACTGACTAAAATCACAATGTTTATTACTTTGTTTATCATTAAACTCTTAACCTCACTTTCTATATTTTCTGAACTTTCTGAACTACTCGCCGAGAATGCGGTTGGTCTTTTATACCTAAAAATGACAGATCTCGATTGTTCTGTGATGACGCCACCATTCTCTAGAGAATTCCAGATGTCACTTTGGAATCTTCTGGTAGGTTCTTTTTCGAGTAGGTGCAAATACACTACATTCATTCAGACATTCGATCTGTTGAAGTCTGCCTACTTTTTAGTAACATAACCTTAAATTTTAAGGGGTGCAACATATTACAATTCTAACTGTAATTTTTGTGACATTGTCAGTTATTTGTCAAAATTCATTGCAAGTGTGCAAATAGAGACAGATTTACATTAGAAAAATAGTTGTCCTATTTTTTTTTGCTCACGACAGTACAAACATTAACATTTCGGAATCATCAATAAATTTCTTGTTTATAAATCATCAATAAATTTCTTGTTTATATTTATGTTTATTTTACACGAATTTTGTTAATTTAAAATGGTATATTTATTTTTTAATGTTGTTTTTTTTTGTTGTTTCATATAATTTATAAGGATGTTTTTTAAAAATGTTTTCATTTGCTTATTGTCGAATTCCATATATTCATATTTCATGCCGAAACGTAAATGCTCAATATTTGCAATAAAATTGCTAGTAGGTATATTTAATCATATAAAATATTTTTACGCATGGTTTTAGTAGTTATACTTCTGGTGTTATAAATATAAAAGAAATAATAGACAAAGATATTTATATAAATATCTAAATAGTGTGAAATGCGTATCTCACAACGCTAATAAAGCACGGGATCGCTTGCTTTACGTGTTAATACATACGGCCGCAAACAATTATCGACTCAAAGTAAATATCGTGAAAGATATATTGGTCTTGGTTAGACCACGGCAAGGGAACGAAATACGGAAAGTCGTGATCACGTCACGCTTTTCTGCCAACTTTACTAACAGTCGTTACCTGTGATTTCTTATTATCAGTGATTAAATCACAGTTCGTGATATATCGCCCATCACTAGTGCGTTATAAATGATAAAATAAATCTAAAGTTAATGGGACAAAGTGTTTGATTCAAATTGCTCGTCCACAACAGTCATAGATATAAATTAAATCACTTAAGTTAAAGCTAACTTCAAAATCTATTAAAATAATGAACAATTAATATTTAATATAATAAACATATTGTAAATCAAATCAATCACTATTAATTGAATACTCCCGCAATGTTTAACCTAATATTTGTCTACATAAATAAAGCTTTCAATCATTTATTATTTTTCTGCCAAAATCAAATGGGATGAAATTCTAAATCATTTAGGTGGTATTTATTAAAATAAGTTGTCATATACAATCCCTGCCAAAAATTCCACATAGAAACTTATAAAAAAAAAGTGATGCGGTTTTATCGTTCCTATAAGTTATATTAGTATTATACAGACAGGATTTTATCTGTTTTATTAAGTTTTAAATCGGTTATGAAACAGTAATTCCGAATGAGCTATTTGGAATTATCATGTTGCCCTTTCATGAGTACTTATATGAAATATACATCAACAAATCTACAGTTTAGTGTCTGCAAATGCACCCTTGCCCTTATATCTGTAAACATATGGAATTACAGATACAACTTTAAAGAGATTCTAAACTTTTCTATAAGTAATATCATAAGAGTTCCAGTCCGTCCTTTCTCCAGTATCTATCGTATGTAACACACCATTTATCAACATGTTTTTATTGTAAATTTCAACATTGTTTTTTATTAGTATTAATGTGGATATACATGTCAACAAATGTACAGTTTCAATTGTATATTTTACAGATGTATTTTTATTGTAAACTTCCATTTTGCTTTTTTATTAGTATTAATTTGGATATGCATGCCGACAAATGTACAGTTTAAATTGCATATTTCAAATAGAAATACTAATATTGTGGTAAACACAAAATTCTGCAAAGTCCTTATTTCCTCGGGTGTTCTTGTTCTAGCCTAGAAGCAATGAATGAGTTAGTGAAAGAGACTGCTTTGTTTTTAATTTAACAAACACACTTCAGTTCCTTAGGTCACATTAGATTAGATATGAATTAGCTACACGTATACAGCTCCCTCTACTGGAGCCTGGAGTAAAGTTGCTTCTGAAATTTCTATCAGTTTCTACCAGAATGGAGCAGCAAACATTTACTTATACCACATCAATGAGAATTTATGAGAACAGTATCTAAGGTAAAACGTGCGGCTTTCCGTGGTTAAATGGCAAGTGTTTCTATAAGAAACGAGCTGCATTAGGTTGACTTGCAATTGAAGATTACTAATTATAATGTTTGAATAGGGATTTATGAGATCAGTTTCTATGAGTATTAATGTTTTTTTTTTCAGTAATATATTAAATGTGTTTTCATTTGTTTGAATGGGTAAAAAGAAAGGTCAGTTTTCAACTGAAATTACAAATACAAATTTAATCACTTCGAATGGGGTTATATGCGATCAATTTCTAACAGTATTTATACTGTTTTCTGAATATAATTGTGATGAGGTTTGATCAGTAACAAATTGTTCACTACATGTTACGATATGGTCGGAAATTCCAGGTACATATTTAGTATTACTTCGAAAGGATTGATGATAGCAGCTTCTACGAGTATGTATTTGTTGTACCAATAGTAAATTATATAAGTCTTTATCAGTATGCATTCGGATCTAATTTAAATATGAAAATTATATCAGAATAAAGCAACCAAATATTTTAAACAGTATCTATTTGTAAATCCAGATATTTACTTATACTATCTCAATGAGAATTTATGAGGACAGTATCTAATGTAAAACGTGCGGCTTTCCGTGGTTAAATGGCAAGAGTTTCTATATGAAACGAGCTGCATTTGGTTAGAACAGTTTTGATTTGCAATTGAAGATTACAAATTATAATGTTTGAATAGGGATTCATGAGATCAGTTTCTATGAGTATTAATGTTTTTTTTTCAGTAATATATTAAATGGGTTTTCATTTGTTTGAATGGGTTAAAAGAAAGGTCAGTTTTCAACTGCAATTACAAATACAAGTTTAACCACTTCGAATGGGATTATATGCGATCAATTTCTAACAGTATTTATGCTGTTTTCCGAATATAATTGTGATGAGGTTTGATCAGTAACAAATTGTTCACTACATGTTACGTGTGGAAATTCCAGGTACATATTTAGTATTACTTCGAAAGGATTGATGATAGCAGTTTCTACGAGTATGTATTTGTTGTGCCAATAGTAAATTATATAAGTCTTAATCAGTATGCATACGGATCTAATTTAAATATGAAAATTATATCAGAATAAAGCAGCTAAATATTTTAAATAGTATCTATATGTAAATCCAGACATTTACTTATACTATCTCAATGAGAATTTATGAGAACAGTATCTAATGTAAAATGTGCGGCTTTCCGTGGTTAAATGGCAAGAGTTTCTATAAGAAACGAGCTGCATTAGGTTAGAACAGTTTTGATTTGCAATTGAAGATTACAAATTATAATGTTTGAATAGGGATTTATGAGATCAGTTTCTATGAGTATTAATGTTTTTTTTTCAGTAATATATTAAATGGGTTTTCATTTGTTTGAATGGGTAAAAAGAAAGGTCAGTTTTCAACTGCAATTACAAATACAAGTTTAATCACTTCGAATGGGGTTATATGCGATCAGTTTCTAACAGTATTTATGCTGTTTTCCGAATATAATTGTGAGGAGGTTTGATCAGTAACAAATTGTTCACCACATGTTACGATATGGTCGGAAATTCCAGGTACATATTTAGTATTCCTTCGAAAGGATTGATGATAGCAGTTTCTATGAGTATGTATTTGTTGTTCCAATAGAAAATTTGTCTTTATCAGTATGCATTCAGATCTACTTTAAATACAAAAATTATATCAGAATGACACAACCAAATATTTTAAACAGTATCCACTTGTAAATCCAAACATTTAAAGATATATTATAATGAGAACCAATCAGAACAGTATCTAATGTAACGCGTGCGGCTTTCCGTGGCTAAATTTTAAAAGTATTTTTAATAAATAGCTTTAACGGATTTGAACAGTTTTAATTTGCAATTCCAGATGAATAGTTTTAATTGTTAAATAGGGATCTATGAGATCAGTGTCTTTGTGTAATATTTATTTTCCAATAAAAACACATTTTATTGAAAAAAAAAACATTACACTGACCTCATAGATCCCTAACAATTAAAACTATTCATCTGGAAATGCAAAACTGTTCGAATCCGTTAAAGCTTATTTATTGCAAATAATTTTAAAATTTAGCCACGGAAAACCGCACACGTTACATTAGATACTGTTGTGATGGATTCTCATTATAATATTATCTTGGATTTACAGGTGGACACTGTTTAAAATATTTGGGGTTTCATTCTGATATGATTTTTGTATTTAAATTAGATCCGAATGCATACTGATAAAGACTTATATAATTTACTGTAGGAACAACAAATAAATACTCGTAGAAACTGCTCTCATTAATCCTCCTGAAGGAATACTAAATATGTACCTGGAATTTCCGACCATATCGTAACATGTAGTGAACAATTTGTTACGGATCAAACCTCATCACAATTATATTCGGAAAACAGCATAAATACTGTTAGAAATTGATCGCATATAACCCCATTCGAAGTGATTAAACTTATATTTGTAATTGCAGTTCAAAACTTCCTTTTTACCCCTTCAAACAAATGAAAACATATTTAATATATTACTGAAAAAAAACATTAATACTCATAGAAACTGATCTCATAAATCCCTATTTAAACATTATAATTTGTAATCTTCAATTGCAAATCAAAACTGTTCTAACCTAATGCAGCTCGTTTCTTATAGAGACACTTGCCATTTAACCACGAAAAGCCGCACGTTTTACATTAGATACTGTTCTCATAAATTCTCATTGAGATAGTATAAGTAAATGTTTGGATTTACAAATAGATACTGTTTAAAATATTTGGTTGCTTTATTCTGATATAATTTTCATATTTAAATTAGATCCGAATCTGTACTGATAAAGACTTATATAAATTACTATAGGAACAACAAATAGATACTCGTAGAAACTGCTCTCAACAATCCTCTTGAAGGAATACCAAATGTGTACTTGGAATTTCCGACCATATCATAACATGTAGTGAACAATTTGTTACTGATTAAACCTCTTCACAATTATATCCGGAAAACAGCATAAATACTTTTAGAAATTGATCGCATCTAACCCCATTCGAAGTGATTAAAATTGTAATTGCAGTTGAAAACTGACCTTTCTTTTTACCTATTCAAACAAATGAAAACACATTTAATATATTACTGAAAAAAAAACATTAATACTCATAGAAACTGATCTCATAAATCCCTATTCAAACATTATAATTGTGAATCTTCAATTGCAAATCAAAACTGTTCTGACCTAATGCAGCTCGTTTCTTACAGAAACTTTTGCCATTTAACCACGGAAAGCCGCACGTTTTACATTAGATACTGTTCTCATAAATTCTCATTGAGATAGTATAAGTAAATGTTTGGATTTACAAATAGATACTGTTTAAAATATTTGGTTTCTTTATTCTGATATAATTTTCATATTTAAATTAAATCCGAATCTGTACTGATAAAGACTTATATAATTTACTATAGGAACAACAAATAGATACTCGTAGAAACTGCTCTCATCAATCCTCTTGAAGGAATACTAAATGTGTACTTGGAATTTCCGACCATATCATAACAAGTAGTTAACAATTTGTTACTGATTAAACCTCATCATAACTATATTCGGAAAACAGCATAAATACTTTTAGAAATTGATCGCATATAATCCCATTCGAAGCGATTAAACTTGTATTTGTAATTGCAGTTGAAAACTGACCTTTCTTTTTACCCATTCAAACAAATGAAAACACATTTAATATATTACTGAAAAAAAACATTAATAATCATAGAAACTGATCTCATAAATCCCTATTCAAACATTATAATTTGTAATCTTCAATTGCAAATCCAAACTGTTCTAACCTAATGCAGCTCGTTTCTTAAAGAAACACTTGTCTTTTAATCACGGAAAGCCGCACGAATTACATTAGATACTGTGCTCATAAATTCTCATTGATATGGTATAAGTAAATGTTTGGATTAACAAATGGATATGGCTTGACTCATTTTGCTGGTCAATGCGGATATAAACTGATAACAATTTCAACAGCAACTTTACCTAACTCTTATAGAAACTTATTGACCATATAGGTTCTCATAGTTACTTATTAATTTTTGATAATTTTCAATACGGATTGATGAGATTTTTTTGACAGGGATAATATAGATCAAGTTAACCTCATAAGTTCAAGAGATGATGAAATTTTTCTGCCCCATCTGTGTGTCCCAGTTGCCCACGTATTTTCTTTTTCTCACCAAGCGCTAACCTCCTTCGTGATCGCTTTGGTTAAGTTTTTCTTTCGCCTTGTTGATTTTTTATTTATCTATATAATAAACATATAAGTTGACAACAATCGATTGTTTTTTTTAAATATTCAGCAAACATTGATTGATCTGACGAAAGGAAAAACTTTTTTTATTTCCGATTTTACGAAGAAAAGTTATTCTCGATAAAAAGTCTGCTTAGTAGAAAAACATTATTAGAATTATCAAAAGAAATGTGGGATATATGGGAGTAGGCTTTGGACAGGAGTGATAATTTTATTTTCTATGTAGCTACCCAGTAAACCAGAGACAGTTGGTAAACTTTCGGCCGCAGCTCGGCACTCACGGGAAACCGGCGGCTCGTTTGGCCATTTTCGGAACTCAAGTGGGCCGCACAATATAACCCCATTAGAGGAATTGCCAGATCCGTTCCGAAAGCGGCACTGCCCAGATAGCACAAGACGTCTTTAAGACTTACATATTAACTCTTATTTAGGTCTGAACGTCTTATTCCTTATAAAGATGTCTTGAAGACGTCTTTCCTTAGACGTCTTTAAGATGTCTGATTTCTACGTCTTAAAGACGTTTTAAAGACGTCATAATTACGATGTCAATGTTAGTATTGCCCAATAGAGGCAAAAAAACGTTTGTTGTGTTTTCAATTTTACAATTTTTTTCTTTATATTTGACAGATATTTCTGTAAAATGTGTAGTGTATTTTGTTTGTGTATTTGTAGTAATTTGTAATTTGTCATTAATAATTTAATTTTAATCTTTTTCATAAATTATTAATGACATTAGATATATATGAAAGATTAATGATAACATAATAAATAACAGCCGAATTGTCCAGCAAAATCTAGTCGTTGCATTTGCTAACTATAGAGTCTTTAAGAGAACAAATCATAACCGCTCAGTGGCCGCGGAGTTAGAGAATTCACTTACGAGTCAATAGGTCTGCGGTTCAATCCCTACTGATCCCGCTTTTTTTTTTCGTTAAAATATTTGCGAAAAAAGTTTTAGTTGGTTTTTATAAAGGTAACAGTTGCTTATAAAACCGTTATGCAAATGTATTTTTTTTCAATTTTAGGTCTGTTTTAGATCAACAATGGACCTCGAAAAGACGTCTGGATTTTTAACATAAGACCTAAATAAGAAGTTTGTAAGGCGTAAATGGACGTCTTTAAGACGTAGTGAAAGTCTAAGGAAGGCGTCTTTAATACATCTTAAAGACATTTCTGTGCTATCTGGGTGATGTGTCAAACAGTGGACGAAGTTTAGCTTGCGGGTCGAACGCGTCTGCTATGCCTGTAAAACAGTCACTACAAACTGCCTCTTGCACCATAATCGGACTCGTTTTGCCGTTTTCGGAACACAAAGACCTGGCTCTGTTTGGATTGGTTGTGTGTCCTGGTCTGTTGCAGAACCCTCCAGAAGTCGAAGGCAGAATCAAAATTCGACTTAGGCAAAAATTTAATTTAAGGACATTTTTAAGAGTCTGCAGAGACACAGGCCAGTCCATAAGGACCGTTATGAGTTCTATAAGGCGTTAGAAATGACCAGGTGAAAATTCGGAAAAACACCGAATTTTCACTTAGGAAAATATGTTTCGGTTCAGGATATGAGAGCGAAAGTATATAATGGCAAGGATTTATGAATAATATACTTTTTCAGAGGTGCAACAAAGTTTAAATTAAAAATTACTTTTTCAAAAGTACCCCAAAGCCAGTTTAAAAAGTACTTCCTTCGAAAATATACTTTAAAAAATATTGAAATATTTTTTTATTCTTCCACCAAAGACATTGACCATTGAGGTACGATCATTGAATGCCCTGTTCTAAAGTATGAGCATAAAATTTTAACGATGCAGTGCATCTAAGAAGCGAAATCGACGATTTTGACAAAGACGGCGTAGCACCGATAAGCAAAATTTGATAAAAATCAACGCACATGCACAAGGTCGGTTTCTCTCATAGAAAGAGTTTGGATTCACTCAGCGGCTCGCAATTTGGTCGAGCGCGTTGAGTAGTTCATACAAAGAGATGGTAGGAAAGCCAATAGCAGGGCTTTCCAAATAATAACGTTATAGAGGAAAACGAATTGTGCATAAAAATCCAAAAATTCAATTTTGCCTAAAAGTCGCTCATAGGTGGATCGTTGGAATTTTGCTAAAATTGAACAATTGCATAGGGGCAAGTAAGTTGTGGACTAATCGAACGCCAAACAAACTTATGCAGTCATAAGTCCTCATGAATGTGTTTGAGTACGTAAACCGCCACTATACGAGAACTTTAAAGCTAGGTAGTCTCTAGCGAAACTAAATTTATTTAGTAAAACTTTTTAAGTTATAATCAGTCAGCCGTAATTATTAAAATTACGAAGAGTCTAAGACTTCTCTAAAAAGCTCGCATTTTGATTCTGAGGTGGTATGCATGAATCTTTTCTACCTAATCGATCGTTAGCGTAAGCGCTCTCGCTTGTATGGTCTGAAAGCCGTTTGTCTTAATTGGGGAAGGCGCGATTCTTACAATAAGAATTTTGCTATAACCCCTTTTTTGTATAACCATATCCATTAAATAAACGGATTCTTTGAACTATTGCATCTTAATTGATCTTGAGGCTTGCTGCTAGTCTATAATCCCTGGAATTTTCGTACCGAAAACCGGATGTGTCGAGTTAATGCACCACACTCGACCTTCTACCCAGACAGCACAGGATATCCATACGGCATCCATTTCTTGTCCATATCATGTCCGCATGTCCAAGGACATAGTATGGATATCCTGTGGACGTCTGTTTTATGTCCGTACATGGATATCCATACATTATCCATGGGGAGATATCCACTAGATGTCCATTTATTATCCATTTACTAATATTCCTATTCATCGTCCATTAAGGGATATATATTGGATGCCCGTTTCTGATCCTTTCACTACTATCTGTATATTGTCCATGGAGAGTCATCCAGTGGATATCCGTTCTTATCCATCAACGAATATCCATGCATTGTCCATTAAGGGGAATACATCGGATGCTCGTTTCTGATCCATCTACAAATATCTGTACATTGTCCATCGAAAGATATCCACTGGATATCCGTTTTTATCCATCGATGAATATCCGTACATTGTCTATTAAGGGATATACATTGGATGCTCGTTTGTGATCCATCAACAAATATCCGTACTTTGTCCATCGAGAGATATCCACTGGATATCCGTTTTTATCCATCAACATATGTCCGTAAATTGTCGATTCCAGACAGTACATAACACCCACTGGATGTCCATATTAAGTCCATATGAAGTCCTGAAAGTCCGTGTACCACAAACGGATATCCAGTGGATGTCCGCTTGTGGATTAACTTTGATATTTTTCTTTGGACATCCACTGGACATACAGTGAATATCCACCAAAAAGCCATACCTACTTAAACAAGTTATATAGCAACTTGGACCTTATATTTGAAGAAACATTATGTTTTATTAATTTTTTTAAGACATAGTCAAATTTTAATTTTATTAATTTGTTTCATTGTCTATCTGGATTGCAAGAATTGGTATGAATTTAAGTACTACCACTATGCTAACTATTGCTAACTATTGCTAACTATTGCTAACTATTGCTAACTATTCTTCACGGGCCAAAATGGCCGAACTGTTTACCGTTGATTGGAATATTTCAATCAAAGCCATTAGCTTCTTACCATATTTATGTATTTGTATAACTCACGTATGTTTAAAAACCGCGCGCTTTGTAATCGGAAATTATAATTTGATTGGCTCAAGTTGGTCAATTGAACCAATGAACAGCGACCAGCGACTTCTCTCCCGTTAGTCACGTTTACAAATGGCTTCCAGTCATCGACCTATTGTATGTCAATGCTTCCAGTTCTAAGTGTTTGTTTAGCTCTGTTATACATAATATAGGAATATCTGGTGGCTTAAACGACAATAATAATAGTGATGTACAAGGAACACGTACAGGGTTTTTATTTCTAAAAGTGCAAGCTGCTGATGGTGAAATACCAAGATTCCACCTGCAGACAGAAAATTTGGCTTCAACAAATAGAAGCAGCTCTGATTTCAATTTATCTAGTTTAAAACCTGAATCTACTGGCGGTAAGTTGAATTTATCTCCATTTATCTATGAAAATGTGTTTATATTTACCTATGTAGCCTTCCAACCTGTTTATATAAAATTATATTTCACATATATCGCCGGTTTAAAATGTTTACCAGCTAACCACACTTTTTAAGCAAAATCACATTTATGCACCGTTGGAAAGGTTACTGTTACTCCACCCAGCAACCCTTTTCGCTCCCCGGTCCCGTAACTTTCTCATTTTTTTTCGCTTAATTGCATAAAAATTTTTTTCGTAAATGTACTCTAAGTATCATATTTATACTATTTATTACTTTTTAGAAAATTTGAAAAATCCGATATACATAAACTTTATCAGACTCTTTAACAGCAAATACATACAGTTAACTAATAATGCGAATTGGCTCGCTTTCTTCCAAAAAGTAATTAGTTGCCAATTTAATTTGTTTACTCTATTTTTTTTATTGTTTTTAAATTTTTTTAGATTACGGACTTAATACAACCGGGTGGAAGAACAACATACGATTCGATACATCGATGCTTGCAGCAAACAATAATGTCTTAAATAAAAATTAAGCAGAATAAAAATCTCCAAAAAAGTTCGTATGACACACTTAATGTTTGTTGCAGAAAATAAATAGATTTTAGAAATCGTACTTGTTTATATAATTTTGAAACTGCCATCCCCGCACGTTTCGGCTCTTCGGCAGGTAATGAGTTGTCCTACCATGATTGAATCTGGTGATACATTTGGCATGAGTGCTCTTGAATTTTTTTTTTGTTTTTTTAATGCCTTATTTAGATTAACGTCCTGGCGAAGTTTAGCTAATGCTACTCTACCACTTAACCAGGACGGCGATTTTGCTATGATTTTTTTAGGGATTTAGAGGAGTAGCTTATTGATAACTTTTACATTCCTGTACAGGGTGGTCCAAATTAGATGAGATTTGGGGTTTTCTCTAAAACTATATGGCAGATAGATAGATGGGTGTCTTGATTTTCGAGAAACAAACAATGGCACAAACCGCGATCGTCTATCTTTTTCGACTACCGAGCTACAGAGCGTTTTTGAAAAATTGTCATTTTTGGATGATTTCTATATCTCAATTACCAAGTGTCGAATCAAAAATCGATTTCTTTGAGTAGAATCCGTTGCTGATAAGAAGAAAATTATGCATGCCTCAGTTTTCGAAGTATAGACATAATTTGTGTTTTTTTAATAATTTTGGCCCATTACTCGATTTTCGATTCGACACTTGGTAATTGAGATAGAGGTCATCCAAAAATGCCAATTTTCCAAAAACACTCTGTGGCTTGATAGTCGAAAAAGATAGACGATCGCGGTTTACGCCATTGATTGTTTCTCGAAAATCGAGCTCAGGACACCTATATTGGTTTTTGTCTATCTGCCATAGTTTTAGAGAAAACCCCAAATCCCTCCTAATTTGGTTCACCTTGTATATGTAAACAAATATAAATTTAAGTTAAAAATAGAACATTGATATTATTTGAAAAACATATCTAGCTTTGTCTATGAGTATAATTATACAGAAATTAAGCAGATTTTCCTATATAATTTACAATTTTTAGGTGCGGCAGAAATACATCGTAATGCTGACACTGTGGATGCAATAAAAAATTGATAAGTTGAGCCAAGGAGAGACAAAACATGAGGAAATATAGAACAGGATAAAATATATATGATAACATAATGGAACTGATGTATAAATAATTTAATTTTAGAATAAAACGTTTTTTTTTACATTTTAACATACATATATCAATATATAACAACAACATCTAATCAACAGTCAAAAGTGTTGCAGTTATTTGAATTGATTGTTTTTATAAATACATAAAATGTATTAAATCTATTTATCCACCTATTTATTTTTATTCGATTTGAAAGTAGTAGTTTTAACGGATTTAAAGCCAATTTGAAATAAGTTATAAACAACGTTGGCATAGGTATGATGCAATGCTAAGTTCTCCTTTAGCACCATATACGAAATATTGCTTTTGCTATTTGATATTTAAATAATGAAATTAGTGCACATATTGTGAGACATAACCATTAAATGTAGAGGTCAACCAAAAGGGCTTTGCTGATGAGTATCCTATTTATTTAGTCAGAATTGGCTTTAACGATTAATTTATTTAGCACAGAATAATTGACTATATACTTGGTGCAAAAGGCAAAAATTATATAGTCAATCCTAAACCTATAAATTAATTGTTAAGGCTGATGTTGACTAAATAAGTAAATTCTGATCAACAAAACTATTTTGAGTGACCTGCAGTTAATGGACGTCCACGGGATGGCCAGTGGATGTCCATAAGCGGACACAAAATGTGTTACCTATGGACGTCCCAATTTGTGACAAACGTATGGTCTATGGACATACAGTGGATATCCCTAAGGATTTACGATGGATATCTTATGGACGTCCAAAGTTGTGACAAAAGAATATCCAGTGGATATCCCATGTGGTCCATATGTGATCCATAAGGATATCCGCTTTATGTCCATTTATTGTATAACAAATACGTCCTATGTATGTCCAGTGGATATCCTTAAGGATTTACGATGAATATCTTATGGACGTCCAAAGTTGTGACAAAAGAATATCCATAGGATATCCTATGTAGTCCATATGTGATCCTTAAGGATATCCGCTTTAGGTCCTTCATATCCAATGCGGATATCCATAGGACGTACATAGGATATACTCGTGCTGTCTGGGTAGTTGTTGTACGGAGGTTTGATAGGGAGTTTTTTATGCGTTTTTCTCAGAAATCTTCGGGTGTAGAGTCCGTTATTAGTAGACAAAAACGTGAACAGCACGACAAAAAATTAATCCCACCGGAGAGAAATTCTTCGATCGGGATTTTTTTATGCAAAAATTTAGCTTTTCTAGGTACAAAAATCTAAACAGAGGAATTCACGGCCAGAGAGAGCGCCGTTAAAGATCTGAGGAAGTGCAGCCTTGGTCCATTATTCGGCTATCGAAGTGCATCTTATCTCGAACCCGCCTGGGAGGTAGAAGAACAGGGCTGGGAAATAAATTGGTGTCGCGTCATTTTGACGCCCGGTAGTGCGTTCTTCTACATGCCCTGGTCTCCGTGGGGGTAGTCACACCGGACAGCAAGGGTGCGCCGGGGTCTACGTCTGTCATGATTACGCTGCGCTGCCTATCTTGCTCTTCGTCTATATTATCGAGGTGTTCGTCGCTATTGTAGAAGAACGCACTACCGGGCGTCAAAATGACGCGACACCAATTTATTTCTCAGGGGGCGCCAGTCGCGTATTACCCCGTTCTTCTACCTCCCAGGCGGGTTCGAGATAAGATGACTTCGGTAGCCGAAAAGCGGGACCAAGGCTGCACTACCACAGATCGGAAACTACGCTCTCTCTGGACCCGAATTCCCTCGTTAGGGGTTTAGGCACCTCTTAATTTCCTGAATTTTTGCATAAAAAAATCCCAACCGAAGAATTTCTCTGCGGAGGGATTAGTTTTGGTACGCGAAAATCGCGTTTTGGTCCATTAATAACGGAATATATTTCTCAAAAAACGCATAAAAAAATCCCTATCGAACCTCCGTAAAACAACCAGAAGGTCGAACGTTAATGCGAATTAACTCGACACATCCGGTTTTCTATACGAAAGTTCCAGGGATTATAGACCGTCAACAGGCCTCAAGATCAATTAAGAAATATTAGTTCAAAGAATCCGTTTATTTAACAGAATTGGTTATACAAAATTCTCAAGAAAGAATCGTGCCTTCCCCAATCAAGGTAGTGACTTTCAGACCATACAAGCGAGAGCGCTCGCGCTAACGATCGATTAGGTAGAAAAGATTCATACGTACCTTCTCAGAATCAAAATGCGAGCTTTTAGAATCATTTCAGACTCTGGGTAAATGAATAATTAAGGCTGACTGAAATTAACTTAAAAAAGTTTTACTAAATGAATTTAGTTTCGCTAGAGACTACCTAGCTTTAAAGTTCTTGTATCGTGGAGATTCACGTACTCAAACACATTCAGAGGACTTATTACTGCATAAGTTGAGTGGCGTTCGATCAGTCCACGACTTACTAACCCTTATCACAGTCGATTAATAATATCGATTTGGCAGCGTCTCACCTTCGAGCGACTATTAGGCAAAATTGAATTTTTTGATTTTTATGCACAAGGCGTTTTCCTCTATAACTTTGTCATTTGAAAAGCCCCGTTATTGGCTTTTCTACCATCGCTTTGTCTGGACTACTCAACGCGCTCGACCAAATTGCGAGCCGCTGGGTCAATCCAAACTCTTTCCATGCGAGAAACCGGCCTTGTACATGTGCATTGATTTTTATCAATTTTTGCTTATCGGCACTACGCCGGCTTTGACAAAATCTTCTATTTTGCCTTTTGGATGCAGTGCATCGTTAAAATTTTATGCTCATACTTTAGAATTGTGCTTTCAATGATCGTACCTCAAAGGTCAATGTCTTTGGTTGAGGAATAAAAAATAAAAAAATAATTTAAAGTATATTTTCGCGGTACTTTTTAAACTGACTTCGTGGTACTTTTGAAAAATCCAGTTTAAGACCAATTTTAGCGTACTTTTGAAAAATCGATTTTCGAGCCAAATTTCAAGGTACTTTTGAAAAACTAATCTGCGGGTGAAATTTTGGCGTACTTTTGAAAAATCGATTTTCAAGCCAAATTTCAAGGTACTTTTGAAAAGTTAATCCGCGGGTGAAATTTTGGCGTACTTTTGAAAAATTGATTTTCAAGCCAAATTTCAAGGTACTTTTGAAAAGTTAATCTGCGGGTGAAATTTTGGCGTACTTTTGAAAAATCGATCTTCAAGCCAAATTTCAACGCAGTTTTGAAAAATTAGTCTGCAAGTGAAACTTTGGCGTACTTTCGATAAATCGATTCCTGGGCCAAATTTTGACGCCCTTCCAAAAATATTATTTTTCAAAGTCCAATTTATGGTACCTTTGAAAAAGTATACTATTCATAAATCTTTGTCATTATATACTTCTACTCTGATATTCTGAACCAAAAACATTTTTCCTAAGTGAAAATTCGGTGTTTCTTCGAATTTTCGCCTGGTCATTTCCAACGCCTTATAGAACCCAAAACGGTCCTTGTGGACTGATCTGCGCCTCTGCAGACTCCCAAAAATGTCTTTAAATGAAATTTTTGCCTAAGTCGAATTTTGATTATGTCTTCAACTTAGGACGATTTTGGAGAGTTCTACAACACTCCCCTCCTTTGGTTGAATCTTTTCTACTCATCGATCGCCTTTAATTTCCATATTCACTTGTATGTCTGTATGCCTTCATTTGACGGTCTGACCTATGGTACAGATGTTTTTAAAAATAACGGCCTTAATTGGGGCAGACGGCTGATTCGCCTATCTAACTTAAAATAAATACATTTTTTAAACAATACGACAAGTTGATACAACATTTTTATCAACTTAATTACACCCGCGTCGAGGTGCGAAGCGAAGCGAAGCGTAGCACAATTTTGATTAGCGTCCACTCTCACTAACTCGTTGCACTCGCTTTTTTGCCTTGGTCTCGCTCTTGCTTAACTTCGGTCCTTTCTAGAAGAGGCTGTCTATATCTCCATGCCGCAGCTTGGACGGTCCTCGCCTTTGAGTTCCAGACTTCACCATGCCGCGCCCTTGCGACAGGCTGGGTCATCTTTCCATTTTTGCACATGGAAAATGCAGTTCTGCAACTAGATTGACTTTTTAGCAAGTCGTCGACTGGAACGCGTCGACTAACAAACACAATGTGTTGTTTTTAATGAAATATTTTTCTAACATGAATTTTGTTAACTTATAATGGTTAGAAATTGGTTCTTCGTAAGGTAGATTGAATCGGCTTACGATACTCGTGCGGTCATCACTACTTTGTGAAAAAAGTATAAAAAAAAAAAAATTGAAGCGTCTTCTTGAGCGAAGAACGGCTTCTGAAACTCGTCTCGTAGTTTCTCCTTCGTAAGGTAGATTAAATCGGCTTACGATACTCGTGCGGTCATCACGACTTGTGAAAAAAGTATAAAAAAAAATTGAAGCGTCTTCTTGAGCGAAGGACGGCTTCTGAAACTCGTCTCGTAGTTTCTACTTCGTAAGGTAGATTGAATCGGCTTACGATACTCGTGCGGTCATCACGACTTGTGAAAAAAGTATAAAAAAAAAATTGAAGCGTCTTCTTGAGCGAAGGACGGCTTCTGAAACTCGTAGTTTCCATTTGGGGTATACGTTAATTTTGTTGACTTAAAATGATTAAAATTGAAGTTGTCTTCTTGCATAAGAAAAACAGCTTCCGAAACTCGTACTGATTCGTACTTATGCCTACGTCCATTACTCGAACTTGGCGGCTCTCGCTCTTGAGAAGCTAGGCTTACCGGATCGCGCTCTTGCGTCGGGTTCGCCGTCTTTCCATGTCTGCTCATGGAGTAGACTTTAAATTTTCGATTTGACCGCATATAGGTCAAAACCGCCACTTAGAATTTTGAGAAAAAATATAAAAAAAAGCGAAAACGGCTATTAGCCGTGGTCGACCTCAGAAATATCTAGAGGTGACTCTTCTATATCTGGCTCATCTCGAGCATCTTCGGGATCTCGACTTATTACATCCGGCTCATCTTGAGCACTTGCGGGAACATTGATTTGAACTAGTGTGGTATCGCTACGTCGCTCTGACCTGGGCGCGATCTCATTGTCTGATGAGGAAGCGTCGTCACTAAGATGAATTTCATCCGGACTATCTTCTGATTCTTCAGACAATTCCAATTCAACATCGGGGTCTCCCTTAGGTGCCGGCCTGATGGCATCGACATGTAATCTCGTCGAAGTTACCCCCTTGTGAATGAGGTAAACTTCATTGGACAATCTCTTTAAAACCTTGTGTGGCCCACTCCACGACGGTGTGAAGGTATGATCCTTCCTGATCCTTTTAGTCATTACCATATCTCCCACTTTATATACGACCGGCGTTACCGCCACTTTGGGCGCGTAACGCCATTGGTAATTTGTTTGATTTTTACGAATCTCTTTGACTCTTTCAAGGCGGGGAACGTCCGCTTGATTACGACGTTCTTGTCTATAAGCGAACATATTCCAATCACCAATCTGCGGTAATTCATAGCCGAGCACTACGAAACTGGGCGTATGCCCCGTAGCGGCGTTTTTTCTTGTTCTCAAGATATATGCCATCTGACTAACATGTCGATCCCACTCGTCGTTGGGTGAACCATATAATAAGGTTTTTAAGATCTTCTTGGCTTCTTGCACCCTCCTTTCTATTGGATTGGCCTGTTGGTGGTAAGCTGCTGTGAAGAATCTTTCAATATTGTTACGTGTACAGAACGTATCGTAAAAGCCGGAATTGAAGTGGCCTCCCTGGTCGGAAATGATGACCCTCGGAACGCCATATCTCGCCACTAGTTCCTCTTCGATAAATTGTGCTATTGTTTTTCCACTGACTTGGGTGAACGCCTTGGCTTCGACCCACTTACTAAATACATCCTCTACCATTAATATATATCGGTTATCTGCATCTTTGGTTCGCTGAAGCGGTCCGATTACATCGACGCTTAGAACTTCGAACGGATGCGATGGAGCATGGCTTCTGAGAGGAGCCTTCGGTTGTGATTGTCTGCTTTTTACGGAATTACAAATAATGCACTCATTTAAATATTTGTTAACTAGTCTCGACAAATTATTAAAATAATAGCGGCCCGAGATGATTCTAACAGTTTCATCGCGGCCGGGGTGACCTACTTCCGGTCGGTCGTGAAAATGAGATATTACTCTCATGACCATACGTTTTGGTACGTATAATTTTTCTATAACATTTTCGCCTCTCGTCCAAAGTGTGCCGCCTATCACTTGTCTTGTATTGACGAATTTCACCTCTGCCTCGGTTTTATCTGCTTGTCGCACTAGAGTATTCCATCGTTCGATTTGGTCTTGGATATCTCTGGAGTGCGTTTGCGCTTCTCTGACCTGATCGTTTAATTCCAATGTGGTAATCACTGATATTCGTTCCTTGTACGAGAATTTTGGTGGGTACATTCTCTCCTCTTCGTCGTCTGCTTCGACGTTTGGGCCTTGAGGATTTCTGCTCAAATAGTCTGCCAATATATTTTCCTTGCCGGGACAATGTTCTATTGTGAAGCTGTATTCCTGAAGTAATAATGACCAACGTGTAAATTTCGTTTTCTCGTCCTTATGCTTATTTAACCATAGTAAAGCTCGATTGTCGGTTTTGACTATAAATGGACGGTCTGCCAAATATATTTTGTATTTCCTTATATAATTAACGACGCTCAAACATTCCAATTCATTGATATGGTATTTTCTCTCCGTCGGAGATAACGTATTACTAGCATAAGAGACGATGTGCTTCTGGTCATTATCCCCCAATTGATATAATACTGCAGATAATCCTATTAAGGATGCGTCCGTCTGCAGTATGAACATTTTATTGAAATCTGGCCGGTGCAGTCCTAGAGGTTTATTCAATACTTCTTTTAGTAAAATAAAAGCTTCTTGGGCTTCCGGATTCCACTTGAAGCGCCAGTCTTTCGAGAGTAGTCGGGTCAAGGGCTTTGTAATTATTGCAACATTAGGGATATATTCACGTACCCAATTACATAAACCAAGGAAACTCTGAAGCTGGCGCCTCGTCGTAGGGGCCGGATAATTTTGTATCTGTAATATGTGTTTTTCTAATGGTTGAGTGGTGTTGGCATTTATTTGATGCCCGAGATAGGTTATGCTTGACGTGGCTACTACACATTTTTCCGGTGACACCTTTAAATTATGCAAACGCAGGCGTTCAAAGACGGCTCTCAGATGGTTTACATGCTGTTCTATATTTTCACTGTAGATGATAATATCATCGAGATATACTTTGCAGAAATGATGCAAGTAGCCGGTCAATACGTCTCTTGCCATAAATTTTTGGAATGTACATGGAGCGGTCTTCAATCCGAAAGGCATCACGTTAAATCGGTAAGATGCTCCATCTAATGTTGTAAACGTAGAATAGTTTTTTGACGACTCCTCAAGAGGGATTTGCCAATATCCGCTCTTGAGGTCCAACACCGTAAATATGTTGGCGTTTCCTAGATCCTTTATACTCTCGTATATCTTTGGTAAGACGGATGCTTCGTCTTCCGTTACTTCATTTAAGTGACGATAATCAATGCAGAAGCGAGGCTTCTTGCCGGGCCTTTCAATTATAATGGGAGGCGAACTGTACTGAGCGGTACTCGGTTCTATGACCCCGGCTTTCAGCATCTCTTCAATTTGATCGTACATAACTTTTTTCTTAGAAGGAGACATGGGGTAGGGTTTGATATTGAACGGGCGGTCGTCTTTAACTTTTATTTTATGTTTCGTTGTCACCGTGGTAGCTTGGGTAGGCACCGCGGTGAACAATTCAGCGAATTCCTCGAATAGAGGTTTTAAATTATCGTTTCCGATGATCAGTTCTTCGGGAAGCCGGCATTGCTTCCTTGCTTGATGTGCCGCTTGATTCCAGAAGACGGTTATTCGCTCTTCGGTGCCGACGTAGACACATTTACGTTGATAATCGAATACGACATTGTGAGCATATAAAAACGGGGCTCCCAGAATGAGCTCTTCATTTAAATTTTGAATGACCTGAAACGTGGTCTGAAAGGGTACATCTAGTACATTAACGTTTATGGTCGTAGTCCCGAGGGATTCTACTAAACCATCGCCACAAGCCATAACAAAAGTTTGGGGAGCTGTAAGTTGATCAATGTCGTTCAAAAATTTCGGTTGGATAATATTCCTTGTCGAACCTGTATCCAATAAAGCGTTAACCGCTCGATTATTAATTATAATCTTAATGCGAGGCAGAGGGAAAGCGTCGTTGGTTTGATTGATAGATTCTAATGTAGTGAATCGGTGGGGAGATAGGTTGACTTCTTGATCCTTAAACAGGTAATTAAGGTCAGGAAGGTCATCGAAGTTTTTTAATTTAAACTTCTTGCTTCGGAGCTTCCTCGAGGGTCGCTTCGAGCCTGCTGGGGCCTGGTAGGCGGGGCTGGTACAGTTCGGCCTGGGCCATCGCCTCTGACCCCCGCTTGGTTTCCCGTATTCATATTACGATAGGGATTGTTTGGGCATTCCGCATGAAAATGCCACTGCTCTGTTGGGCAATATCTGCAAGGGCGATACGGGACTCGGGAGTTCCTTACGTCTCCAGTACCCCTTCTCGGTATATCCCCTCTAGGCAGCGAGGAAATATTATTTGCAAAATGCACCCTTGGTGCTGGCGGATTATCTCTTCTTTGAGATCCATTGAATGGTGTCCTAGATGCACCAAAGGAACTGGAGGACGGCTTCGCTAATGCGGAGGGTTCCGTTCTCCAGTTACTGCTCGATTGCTGATTCCCTTGAGCTGAAGCGGTAGAGGTGGACGCTTCTCGGTCTTTGCTTTTCTTTGCATTTTGCAGAATCTCGAATTCTTTATTCTCATCCATGATTTTGGCCATTTGTTCGGTCATCGTCACTAGTGTATTTGTATCTAGTATGACGGCACTCTTTAGGAGCATTTTCATATCAGGTCTCAACTGATTGAAGATGGTAGCCGCCTTCATCGCCTCCGGCTTAAACGGATCGATCCTGTTGAAGAGGCATACCTTCCTGGAAATAAATACTGACGTATTTTCCTCGGCATCTTGTTTCTTGCCATATAAATTAGCTACTGCTTCGGTGAGTACTTCACCTGAATCGTAACGGCTTCTGAACCGCTCGAGGAATAGAGGATACGTGGTAATTAGGGTTCGGTATTGTTCGAACCATTTCCTAGCATCGTCTTTGAGCTGTTCTGATATTTTATACAGACGGTCGTTATCCTGCGTAATTCGTACTCGGACGAAAAATTCCTCCATATGATGAATGAAGGTTTCAGGGTCTTCGTGTTCGAAGCCATGAAATTCCGCATTTGGATGCTTCGACCGATACTTATGCTCGTGTGTGGCTTCGCTTAGAGCTTTGGCAAGACCTGCTGCCATTTGGGCGAACACTTGTTCTGAGGAGGGCTGTATGACTCCTTCAGTGGTACTCGGGCCAACCCCCGAACTACCCAGTACATCCTCCGCGCACGGCCTCTCTAACCCTCTAGAGACGTTGTCCATCACAGATGTCGGCTCGTCGTAAAACTGGAAAGGCGTTGATTCATCCATATCCTTTCCAGAAAGCCCTGCTGACTAACAACGCCCCACGTTGGGCGCCATGTAGAAGAACGCACTACCGGGCGTCAAAATGACGCGACACCAATTTATTTCTCAGGGGGCGCCAGTCGCGTATTACCCCGTTCTTCTACCTCCCAGGCGGGTTCGAGATAAGATGACTTCGGTAGCCGAAAAGCGGGACCAAGGCTGCACTACCACAGATCGGAAACTACGCTCTCTCTGGACCCGAATTCCCTCGTTAGGGGTTTAGGCACCTCTTAATTTCCTGAATTTTTGCATAAAAAAATCCCAACCGAAGAATTTCTCTGCGGAGGGATTAGTTTTGGTACGCGAAAATCGCGTTTTGGTCCATTAATAACGGAATATATTTCTCAAAAAACGCATAAAAAAATCCCTATCGAACCTCCGTAAAACAACCAGAAGGTCGAACGTTAATGCGAATTAACTCGACACATCCGGTTTTCTATACGAAAGTTCCAGGGATTATAGACCGTCAACAGGCCTCAAGATCAATTAAGAAATATTAGTTCAAAGAATCCGTTTATTTAACAGAATTGGTTATACAAAATTCTCAAGAAAGAATCGTGCCTTCCCCAATCAAGGTAGTGACTTTCAGACCATACAAGCGAGAGCGCTCGCGCTAACGATCGATTAGGTAGAAAAGATTCATACGTACCTTCTCAGAATCAAAATGCGAGCTTTTAGAATCATTTCAGACTCTGGGTAAATGAATAATTAAGGCTGACTGAAATTAACTTAAAAAAGTTTTACTAAATGAATTTAGTTTCGCTAGAGACTACCTAGCTTTAAAGTTCTTGTATCGTGGAGATTCACGTACTCAAACACATTCAGAGGACTTATTACTGCATAAGTTGAGTGGCGTTCGATCAGTCCACGACTTACTAACCCTTATCACAGTCGATTAATAATATCGATTTGGCAGCGTCTCACCTTCGAGCGACTATTAGGCAAAATTGAATTTTTTGATTTTTATGCACAAGGCGTTTTCCTCTATAACTTTGTCATTTGAAAAGCCCCGTTATTGGCTTTTCTACCATCGCTTTGTCTGGACTACTCAACGCGCTCGACCAAATTGCGAGCCGCTGGGTCAATCCAAACTCTTTCCATGCGAGAAACCGGCCTTGTACATGTGCATTGATTTTTATCAATTTTTGCTTATCGGCACTACGCCGGCTTTGACAAAATCTTCTATTTTGCCTTTTGGATGCAGTGCATCGTTAAAATTTTATGCTCATACTTTAGAATTGTGCTTTCAATGATCGTACCTCAAAGGTCAATGTCTTTGGTTGAGGAATAAAAAATAAAAAAATAATTTAAAGTATATTTTCGCGGTACTTTTTAAACTGACTTCGTGGTACTTTTGAAAAATCCAGTTTAAGACCAATTTTAGCGTACTTTTGAAAAATCGATTTTCGAGCCAAATTTCAAGGTACTTTTGAAAAACTAATCTGCGGGTGAAATTTTGGCGTACTTTTGAAAAATCGATTTTCAAGCCAAATTTCAAGGTACTTTTGAAAAGTTAATCCGCGGGTGAAATTTTGGCGTACTTTTGAAAAATTGATTTTCAAGCCAAATTTCAAGGTACTTTTGAAAAGTTAATCTGCGGGTGAAATTTTGGCGTACTTTTGAAAAATCGATCTTCAAGCCAAATTTCAACGCAGTTTTGAAAAATTAGTCTGCAAGTGAAACTTTGGCGTACTTTCGATAAATCGATTCCTGGGCCAAATTTTGACGCCCTTCCAAAAATATTATTTTTCAAAGTCCAATTTATGGTACCTTTGAAAAAGTATACTATTCATAAATCTTTGTCATTATATACTTCTACTCTGATATTCTGAACCAAAAACATTTTTCCTAAGTGAAAATTCGGTGTTTCTTCGAATTTTCGCCTGGTCATTTCCAACGCCTTATAGAACCCAAAACGGTCCTTGTGGACTGATCTGCGCCTCTGCAGACTCCCAAAAATGTCTTTAAATGAAATTTTTGCCTAAGTCGAATTTTGATTATGTCTTCAACTTAGGACGATTTTGGAGAGTTCTACAACACTATCACCCATAGCTTTAATTAAATAGGTTAACCCCTGGTGTATTAATATATATAGGCGGATGGATGGCCACCAAAGGTCTACGTATACTGCACAGGAGTTCCCCTTGTAAATGTCGTACGATTCACTCAAATGTTTGTTTTTCTTATTTACTTACTGTCCCTTCGTCGTAGCTTTAGAGCCCGGAACAGTAATATTTATTCATTCTGTGGATGGAGGATGTGGCCCGGCCACCGCCAAACCAGTGAAACACAGTAGTAGAATTGTATAGTTGCCAAGAGGAAGTGTCATCAATGTGTTCGCGTTGGGGGCTGAGGTGAGAATGACTGCTGTGGCGCCAATATTCTTGGCAATAGATGTCGGTCTTAGATGACTGGGGGGGCAGGACTATTGCCCTTTACCCCAATACATCGCTGTAGACTGGGGACTAGCCTCGTGCAGGGTGGGCGAACTTACTTTACGTCGGCCCCACTCACAAATGTGAGAGGTGCAGATGATTTCGGCCCTCCTCCCTGGGTCCTGGCTCGTTGGACCTTGCTGGCTAAGGCCTCTTCTGGCGCTCTTCTGTCTTTGTTTTCTTTTCTTCGCCAGCTTGTCCCCCCGGGGGGTAGTCATTGGTCTGTTGGGTATTTTTGGGTTTTTGGCAGGGATTGACTGCCGGTACACAGAATGCCAATTAACATCCTGTCATCCGGATCATCGGTAGGGTAAGGATGAGCTGTGTAGCTCGAGGAAGGGCAGATCTAACTGCTTTGTAGCATTTTTGGTCTGCCCGGAGCCAGGGTGACTATAGGTACTGGACGGTTGTTTGTCCGGTACCCGCAGGGTCTTGGGTGGGTTGTTGGGTGATCGTCATGTCTTTTCCGTGGGGTGGCTTCATCAGACGGTGGTATGGTTGTCATACTCACCCGTTATCCAGAATTTGCATCTTCGGCCGCTTGTGCCTCGGAGCGTCTGCCGGGTCGTAATCAGTAGCCTCCCTGATCAGCGGGTTCCCATGTTCCTCGGCAAGGGCGTAGATCTTCTTGGCTCTCTTATTGATTACTTCAGTGACTGGGGTGTATTCCAGGTCCCTGAAGATGTCTTCGTTGCGTACGAACCAGGGTGCGTTGACCGCCGTCCTGAGGGTGACGTTCTCTACTCGCTGGATCTGCTGGAGGTAGCTCTTCGCTTTGTAGCCCCAGGCTACGGAGGCATACGTCAGTTGGGGCCGGATAAGTGACCTGATAAGCATGAACTTGTTCCTCAGGTTGAGCCTGCTCTGTCTGCCCGTCATGGGGTAGATTAGAGCTCTCGTCCTCCTGGCCTTCTTAACGATGGCTTCTCTGTTCAGTGTCCATGTTAGGCCTTTGTCCATGATCACGCGAAGGTAGTTGGCGGTATCGTGCCATTGGATGTCTTCACCAAACATGGAAACGTGACCTGTGGGGTTTTGTTTTCTTACCTTCTTGAAGAGAACCGCCTTGTTTTTCTCGGCGCTGACGGCTACCTTCCATCTATGCACCAGTCCTCTAGGAGGGAGGCTGCCTCCTGGAGGTTTCTGGTGGCGATCCTTGAGTTCCAGGATCTGGCAGTTAGGGCTGTGTCGTCGGCGTAGAGGGCCAGGGAGGTCCGCTCTGTCCGGGGTAGATCTGAGGTGTAGATGGAGAACAAGTGAGGGGAGTAGCAGTTAGGGCTGCGTTGTCGGCGTAGAGGGCCAGGGAGGTCCGCTCTGTCCGGGGTAGATCTGAGGTGTAGATGGAGATCAAGTGCGGGGAGAGCACCGAGTCTTGGGGGACTCCTGCCTCCATTGTTCTGTACGTGGACACCTTGTCCACTATCTTCACCCTCATCTTTCTTCTGTGTAGGTATGATCTCACTAGCTTGACAAGTGCAATGGGGTAACCCATACTCATCATTTGTGCCAGACCCTGTCGAAGGCTTTAGCGACGTCCAGGAACAGCGTTGCTGTCACTTGCCTTTGGTTGAACCCCTTCGTGACCTTCTCGGTGAGGCGGAGCACTTGGAGTTCCGTGGAGTGTCCTGTTCTCTACGCAAACTGCTCGTCCGGTAGGATGTCCAGTTCTTCTGTCTTCACGGCTATCCTCTTGAGTATGACTCGTTCGGCTACCTTGCTCATCGCTGGGAGTATACTGATTGGCCTGTAAGAGGAGGGAAAGATTAAGTTTTTACTTGGCTTCGGGATGACTATGACATCTTCCTTTTTCCACCTGGTTGGGAAGTGTCTCAATCTCAACATTGCGTTGATGATGTTGACCAGCGCCGCGCCGCTACTCCTTTCCTGGGTAGCTTCTTGAGGGCGATGTTCCCTATGCCCTCACATCCTGGAGCCTTCCTGGGTTTTAGGCTCCTTAGGATCTCCTTGACCTCCTCGGGGGTGGTCGGAAGGATGTGTTCGCAATCTGGCAGACGGTTCATCCGACGTACCCTGCGTTCCACGTCGTCCACCCAGTCCTCGTCCTCATCATCGAGCTGGTTTTCCCTACACTGCAGTTCCAAGCTGTCGGCGAATACCTCGGCTTTTTCCTGGCGAGTGTAGACAATCCCATTCTCTCCGTGAATCGGGGGCATGCGTGTCCTCCGGTTACACAGGGCCCGTTGGGTGGTCCAGATACTTCTGTCCTGTGTATCGAGTGACTCCAGGGGGCGCTGCCATCCCTCTTGACGGTGTTCCTGGAGTTCCTTGACTCTCCTGCACAGGATGTTGTAGTGTCTTCGGTCTTCTGGTTCTCTGGGCCCGTCTCTTCGCGCTTCGTCTATCCCTTATTAGCTGACTGCGGTATCCTCTAGGAGGTTTGAAATCGGCGCTGGTGCTCTTCGTGTCTCGGTTTCGGTGGTGCTTTCCCTCAGTGCCGCCTGGATCTGGTCCTCCAGGGAGGTGATGGCCTCCTCCACGTCTTCCTCGGTTTCGAGCCTGGGAATTTGTGCAATGTTCCTCTGCAAGATTGCACGGAACGATTCCCAGTCTGTCCCCGCCTTTTGATGAAAGTTGTCGTGTTCTTGTTGTAGAACTCTCCACAATCGTCCTAAGTTGAAGACAGACATAATCAAAATTCGACTTAGGCAAAAATTTCATTTCGGAATATTTTTGAGAGTCCGCAGAGGCACAGATCAGTCCATAAGGATCGTTTTGGGTTCTATAAGGCGTTAGAAATGACCAGGTGAAAATTCGAAGAAACACCAAATTTTCACTTAGGAAAATATGTTTTTGGTCCAGGATATGAGAGCGAAAGTATATAATGACAAAGATTTATGAATAATACACTTTTCAAGGGTACCACGAACTGGACTTTGAAAAATAATATTTTTGAAAGGGCGTCGAAATTCGGCTCAAGAATCGATTTATCGAAAGTACGCCAAAATTTTACTCGCAGATTAATTTTTCAAAACTGCGTCGAAATTTGGCTTGAAAATTAATTTATCAAAAGTACGCCGAAATTTCACTTGCAGATAATTTTTCAAAACTGCATCGAAATTTGACCTGAAAATTAATTTTTCAAAAGTACCCCAAAGCCAGTTTAAAAAGTACCACGAAAATATACTTTAAAAAATATTGAGATATTTTTCATTTTTATTCCTCCACCAAAGACATTGACCTTTGAGGTACGGTCATTGAATGCCCCGTTCTAAAGTATGAGCATAAAATGTTAGCGATGCATTTTATCCAAAAGGCAAAATAGACGATTTTGACAAAGCCGATAAGCAAAAATTGATAAAAATCAATGCACATACACAAGGCCGGTTTCTCGCAAACCAAAAATTCAATTTTGCCTAAAAGTCGCTCGAGGGTGGGTTGCTGCCATATCGATAATATTGGACAACTGCATAGGAGCAAGTAAATCGTGGACTGATCGAACGCCATTAAACTTATGTAGTGATAAGTCCTCACGAATGTGTTTGAGTACGTGAACCGCCACGATACAAGAACTTTAAAGCTAAGTAGTCTCTAGCGAAACTAAATTCATTTAGTAAAACTTTTTTAAGTTAAAATCAGTCAGCCGTAATTATGAATTACAAATAGTCTCAGACTTCTCTAAAAAGCTCGCATTTTGATTCTGAGAAGGTATGCATGAATCTTTTCCACCTAATCGATCGTTAACGTAAGCGCTCTCGCTTGTATGGTCTGAAAGCTATTACCTCGTTTGGGGAAGGCACAATTCTTATCTTGAGAATTTTGTATAACCATTTCTGTTAAATAAACGGATTCTTTGAACTATTGTTTCTTAATTGATCTTGAGGCCTGTTGACGGTCTATAATCCCTGGAACTTTCGTATCGAAAACCGTATGTATCGAGTTAACTCACATTAACACTCGACCTTCTGGTTGTCTTGCAGAGGTTCGATAGGGATTTTTTTATGCGTATTTTGAGAAATCCCTGAGGGGTAGAGTCCGTTATTAACAGATGAAAACGTGAATACCGCGTACAAAAATTAATCCCTCCGCAGAAAAACTCTTCGGTTGGGATTTTTCGCGGAGGGTATACTGGGTAGTACGGATGTGAGTCCGATTCCCACTGAAGGAAACATGCAACCCTCCTCAGAACAAGTGTTCGGCCAAATGGCAGCAGGTATTGCCAAAGCTCTAAGCGAGGTCACGCATGAGCATAAATACAGGGTAAACACCCGAATGTCGAATTTCATGGCTTCGAATACGAAGACCCTGAAACTTTCATCCTCGAAATGGAGGAATTTTTTCTGCGAGCACAAATAACTCTGGACAAGGATCGTCTGTACAAGATAACCCAGCAGTTGAAGGATAATGCTAAACAATGGTTCGAGCAGTACCGAATCATGATCACTAGTTACCCGTTATTCCTCGAACGGTTCAGAAATCGTTATGATAATGGTGAAATACTCACACGCCATAGCTAATTTATATGGCGAGAAACAGGGTGTCGATGAAGACACGACGGTATTTATTACCAGGAAGGTTTGTCTCTTCCATAGAATCGATCCATTTAAGCCGGAGTCGATGAAGGCGACTACCATTTTCAACCAATTAAGGCCCGATATCAAAATGGCTTTAAGAAGCGCCGTAATTTTAGATGTGGAGACGTTAGTGTCGACGACCGAGCAGATGGTCAAAGATATTAAAGAAAAGAAGGATTTTAAGGCTCTGCATGGTGCCAGTCGTGACAAAGGACCAAGCAACCACATCTACTTCTCCAGCTCGAATAAATCAACAAAATTCTAGTAGTAACTGGAGAACCGAACAGTCGGCTCCAGGACGTCCATCCTTCAATTCTTTCAGTGCACCTAGAGCACAATTCAATGGGCCTCCACGAAGAGATGACCCAACAGCACCTAGGGTGCATTTTTCTAATAACATAAATTCACTGCCCAGAGGGGGTATACCGAGAAGGGGTACTGGAGACGCAGGGAATTCCCGAGTCCCGTATCGCCCTTGCAGATATTGTCCGACGGAACAGTGGCATTTCCATTCGGAATGCCCGAACAATCCCTATCGTAATATGAATACGGGAAACCAAGCGGGGGTCAGAGGCAATGGCCAAAGCCGATCTGTACCAACCCCACCTACCAGGCCCAACCAAGCTCGAGGCGACCCACGAGGAAGCCCCGAAGCAAGAAACTCAAACTAAACAACTTCGATGACCTTCCTGATCTTAATTATCTGTTTAATGATCACGAAGCCAACATATGTCCCCACCAATCCACACCACTAGAATCTATTAATCAAACCGGCGACGCTTTCCCTCTGCCTCGTATCAAGTTTATAATTAATAATCGAGCGGTGAACGCTTTACTGGATACATTATCCAACCTAGATTTTTAAACGACATTGACTAACTCACAGCTCCACAGACGTTTGTCATCAGACAGACGTTAATGTACTAGATGTACCCTTCAAGACCACTTTTCAAGTCATACAAGATCTAAATGAAGAGCTTATACTGGGAGCACCATTTTTATATGCCCATAATGTCGTATTCGATGAGCAACGTAAGTGCGTTTACGTCGGCGTTCAAGATCGAATAACCGTCTTCTGGAATCAGACTGCCTATCAAGAAAGGGGACAATGCCAACTTCCCAAGGAGCTGATTCTAGAAAACGAAACCTTAAGGCCCCTATTCGAAGAGTTCGCGGAATTGTTCACAGCGGTATCCACCCAAGCTACCACTATGACTACGAAACATAAAATTATGATTAAAGACAACCGCCCGTTTAATATCAAACCTTATCCTATGTCTCCAACTAAGAAAAAAGTTATGCATGACCAGATGGAAGAGATGCTGAAGGCCGGAGTTATAGAACCGAGTACGGCCCAGTACAGTTCGCCTCCCATTATAATAGAAAGGCCCGGCAAGAAGCCTCGCTTCTGTATTGATTATCGTCACTTAAATGAAGTAACTGAAGACGAAGCCTCTGTATTACCCAAGATATACGAGAATATAAAGGATCTAGGAAACGCCAACATATTTACGGTGTTAGACCTCAAGAGCGGAAATTGGCAAATCCCTCTTGAAGAGTCGTCTAAAAATTATTCCACGTTTACTACATTGGATGGAGCATCTTACCGATTCAACGTGATGCCTTTCGGACTGAAGACAGCCCCGTGTACGTTTCAAAAATTTATGGCTAGAGACGTATTGACCGGTTACTTGCATCACTTCTGCAAATTATACCTCGATGATATAGCGAAAATATAGATCAGCATGTAAACCATCTGAGTCGTCTTTGAACGCTTACGTTTACATAACTTAAAAGTGTCTCCAGAAAAATTTGTGGTAGCCACGTCCAGTTTAATTTATCTCGGGCATAAGATAAATGCCAATACCACTCAACCTTTAGAAAAGCACATTCTACAGATACAGAGCTATCCTGTGGCTACGACAGGGCGTCAGCTTCAGAGTTTCCTTGGCCTATGTAATTGGGTACGTGAATATATCCCTAATGTTGCAATAATTACTAAGCCCTTGACCCGACTACTCTCGAAGGACTGGCGTTATAAGTGGAATACGGAAGCTCAAAAATCCTTTATCCTACTAAAAAAAGTACTAAATCAACCTCTAGGACTACGCCGGCCCGACTTTAATAAAATGTTAATTTTACAGACCGATGCATCCTTGATAGGATTATCGGCCGTCCTTTATCAACTGGGGGATAATGACCAGAAGCACATCATCTTTTATGCTAGCAATACGCTGTCTCCAACGGAGAGGAAGTATCACATAAACGAATTAGAATGCCTGAGCGTTGTTAACTATATCAAGAAATACAAAATATATTTGGCAGACCGTCCATTTATAGTTAGAACAGACAACAGAGCATTACTATGGCTAAATAAGCATAAAGATGAGAAAACCAAATTTACACGATGGTCGTTATTACTTCAAGAATACAGCTTCACGATAGAACATTGTCCTGGCAAAGAAAATATAGTGGCGGATTATTTGAGCAGGAATCCCCAAGGCCCAAACGTCGACAACGAAGAGGAAAGGATGTATCCACCAAAACTCTCGTATAGGGAACGCATATCAGTGATTACCACTTTAGAATTAAATGATCAGGTCAGAGAAGCGCAAACGCATTCCAGAGATATCCAAGACCAAATTGAACGATCTGATGCGATAAGCGGATAAAACAGAGGCAGAGGTGAAATTCGTAAATACACGACAAGTGATAGGGGGTACACTTTGGACAAGAAGTGAAAATGTTAAAGAGAGATTATACGTACCAAAACGTATTACCATGAGAGTAATATCTCATTTTCATGACAGACTAGAAGTAGGTCATCCCGGCTTAGATGAAACAGTCAGAATCATCTCGGACCGATACTATTTTAATAACATGTCTCGTATAATAAACAAATATCTAAATGAGTGCATTATTTGCAATTCCGTAAAAAGCAGACAGCCACAACCGATTGCTCCTTTCAGAAGCCATGCACCTACGCATCCGTTTGAAGTCCTAAGCGTGGATGTAATAGGACCGCTTCAGCGGACAAAAGATGCAGATAACCGTTATATATTAATGGTGGAAGACGTATTCAGTAAGTGGGTAGAAGCTAAGGCGTTCACGCAAGTAAGTGTAAAAACCATAGCACAATTTATAGAAGAAGAATTAGTGGCGAGATATGGCGTTCCGAGGGTTATCATATCAGACCAAGGAGGTCATTTTAATTCCGGTTTTTACGATACGTTTTGTATGCGTAACAACATAGAAAGATTCTTCACAGCAGCTTACCATCAACAGGCCAATCCTATAGAAAGGAGAGTGCAGGAAGCTAAGAAGATATTAAAAACCTTACTATACGGTTTACCAAACGTTGAATGGGATCGCCATGTTAGTCAAATGGCTTATATCTTAAGAACAAGAAAAAACGCCGTTACGGGACATACACCCAGTTTCGTAGTACTAGGCTATGAATTACCACAGATTGGTGATTGGAATATGTTCGCTTATAGGCAAGAGCGCCAAAATCAAGCGGACATAACCTAGACTCGAAAGAGTCAAAGAAATTCGTAAAAACCAAATGAATTACCAAACGTGTTACGCGCCCAAGGTGGCGGTAACGCCTATTGTTTATAAAGTGGGAGATATGGTGATGGCTAAAAGGATCAGGAAAGATCATACATTTACGCCATCGTGGAGTGGACCATATAAAGTAATCAAGAGGTTATCCGATGAGGTTTACCTCATTCACAAGGGGGTAACTTCGACAAGATTACATGTCGATGCCATCAGGCCGGCACCTAAGGGAGACCCCGATATTGAATTGGAATTGTCTGAAGAATCAGAAGATAGTCCGGATGAAGCCCATCTTAGTGACGACGCTCCCTCATCAGACAATGAGATCGCGCCCAGGTCAGAGCGACGTAGCGATACCACACTAGTTCAAATCAATGTTCCCGCAGGTGCTCAAGATGAGCCGAATGTAATAAGTCAAGACCCCTATGATGCTCGAGATGAGCCAGATATAGAAGAGTCGCCTCTAGATATTTCCGAGGTCGACCACGGCTAATAGCCGTTTTTGCTTTTTTTATATTTTTTCTCAAAATCCTAAGTGGCGATTTGACCTATACACGGTCGGACCGAAAATGTCAATCTTTATCAAAATCCTATGTAGTAACTCTATCCTTGAACGGATGAATTAGCGATATTAAGTGAGCATGAGCATGAGCAGACATGGAAAGACGGCGAACCCGACGCAAGAGCGTGATCCGGTGAGCCTAGCTTCTCAAGAGCGAGAGCCGCCAAGTTCGAGTAATGGACGTAGGCATAAGTACTAGCCAGTACGAGTTTCAGAAGCTGTTTTTCTTATGCAAGAAGACACCTTCTATATCAATCATTTTAAGTCAACAAAATTACCGTATTCCCAATGGAAACTACGAGGCGAGTTTCAGAAGCTGATCTTCAACCCAGAAGACGCTTCAATTTTCTTTTTCTTTATATTTTTTTCCAAGTCGTGATGACCGCACGAGTATCGTAAGCCGATTTAATCTATCTTACGAATAACCTATTTTCTACCTCTATGAGTTAACAAAATTCATGTTAAAGATATTTTCAATAAATAACAACACGTTGTGTTTGTTAGTCGACGCGTTCCAGTCGACGACTTGTTATTGGCCGCATAACAAAAAGTCAACCTAGTTGCAGAACTGCATATGTTCCATGAGCAGAGAAGGAAAGATGACCCAGTCTGTCGCAAGGGCGCGGCACGACCGAGTCTGAGACTCAAGAGCGAGGACCATCCTAAGCTGCGGCATGGAGGTATAATCAACCTCTTATAGAATGGGCCATAGTCATGCAGGATCAAGACAAGAGCGAAGACGCGGGTGCAACGAATTAGTGAGAGTGGACGCTAATCGAAATTGTGCTACGCTTCGCTTCGCTTCGTACCTCGACGCGGGTGTAATTTAAGTTGATAAAAATGCTGTATCAACTTGGCGCATTGTTTAAAAAAAATGTATTTATTTTACTTCCACATCCAGTGGAAGTATAGTAACGACAAAAAAATTTTAAAATTTTTTTATTGTTCAAATAGGCTTAGAATGTAGGCTTAGAATGTCATGAAACGTCGAGATTTCAAGCGAAAAAAAAGTTTCTGTCTGTCGGTCTGTAACTTTTTTTGTGCGCACGTTTACTCTGGAACCGTTCGAGATATTGACTTGAAATTTGGTACACATATGTACTTTAACGAGATCTAGAACTAGATTATATTTTTATCTTGTTCAGTCGAAGGATTGGGGGGTAAATTGGGGTAAATTTGGAGTAAATAGGTAAATCAAGTAGGTAAGAGTTCATAAAATTGATATTTAGTATAGACAAGAGAAGCTAAGGTCTCAAAAAAAATGTGATTTAGTGTGTGTACAAGAACCAGAAACCTCAAAATATTTTTTTACTTTATCCAAAATTCGACTTAGGCAAAAATTTCATTTGGGGACATTCTTGAGAGTCTGCAGAGGCACAGATCAGTCCATAAGAATCGTTTTGGGTTCTATAAGGCGTTAGAAATGACCAGGTGAAAATTCGAAGAAACACCAAATTTTCACTTAGGAAAATATGTTTTTGGTCCAGGATATGAGAGCGAAAGTATATAATGACAAAGATTTATGAATAATATACTTTTTCAAAGGTACCACGAATTGGACTTTTTCAAAAGTACCCCAAAGCCAGTTTAAAAAGTACCACGAAAATACACTAAAAAATATTGAAGTATTTTTCATTTTTATTCCTCCACCAAAGACATTGACCTTTGAGGTACGGTCATTGAATGCCCCGTTCTAAAGTATGAGCATAAAATTTTAGCGATGCATAGCATCCTAAAGGCAAAATAGACCATTTTGACAAAGCCGGCGTAGTGCCAATAAGCAAAAATTGATAAAAATCAATGCACATACACAAGGTCGGTTTCTCGCATAGAAAGAGTTTGGATTGACTCAGCGGCTCGCAGTTTGGTCGAGCGCGTTGAGTGGTCCAGACAAAGCAATGGTAGGAAAGCCAATAGCCGGGCTTTCCAATGGCAATGTTACAGAGGAAAACGCCATGTGCATAAAAAACCAAAAATTCAATTTTGCCTAAAAGTCGCTCGAAGGTGGTAAGTCCTCACTAATGTGTTTGAGTTTGTGAACCGCCACGATGCCAAGAACTTTAAAGCTAAGTAGTCTCTAGCGGAACTAAATTCATTTAGTAAAACTTTTTTAAGTTAAAATCAGTCAGCCGTAATTATGAATTACAAATAGTCTCAGACTTCTCTAAAAAGCTCGCATTTTGATTCTGAGAAGGTATGCATGAATCTTTTCTACCTAATCGATCGTTAGCGTAAGCGCTCTCGCTTGTATGGTCTGAAAGCTATTACCTCGATTGGGGAAGGCACGATTCTTATCTTGAGAATTTTGTATAACCATTTCTGTTAAATAAACGGATTCTTTGAACTATTGTTTCTTAATTGATCTTGAGGCCTGTTGACTTTCTATAATCCCTGGAACTTTCGTATCGAAAACCGGATGTGTCGAGTTAACTCACATTAACACTCGACCTTCTGGTTGCCTTACGGAGGTTCGATAGGGATTTTTTTATGCGTTTTTTGAGAAATCCCTAAGGGGTAGAGTCCGTTATTAACAGATAAAAACTTCGATACCGCGTACAAAAATTAATCCCACCGCAGAGAAATTCTTCGGTTGGGATTTTTTTATGCAAAAATCCAGAAAATTAAGAGGTACCTAAACCCCTAACGAGGGAATTCATGTCCAGAGAGAGCGTCGTTACCGATCTGTGGTAGTGCAGCCTTGGTCCATTATTCGGCTATCGAAGTGCATCTTATCTCGAACCCGCCTGGGAGGTAGAAGAACGGGGTAATACGCGACTGGCGCCCCCTGAGAAATAAATTGGTGTCGCGTCATTTTGACGCCCGGTAGTGCGTTCTTCTACATTTTCACCGTCCTTTTCTCCTAACCCTAGGATAATCGGGTTGTGCTCGGTGGAACCCTCCATCATGGTGCTGATTTCTGCTTCGAGGGTCATCTCCTTCAGCATCGCGATGTCCAGTACATCCGGTCTGTGTCTACCATTGTCTTGGGTCGGTTTGTCCGGCCCAAGCACCAACAGGTTGCCATCGTGCTGTCCCAGGAACCGCAGTAGCTCTCGTCATTGTGCCATTCCGGGGACTTGAAGTCGCAAATGGCCACCGTCCGGGTCCTCCAGGACGGCCTCCAGGTCTGCGTCTCGCAGCATGACTTGAGGTGGCTGGTAGCAGGAGACTACTCGGATATCGCCATTGCGTGCCGTAGTTACTACTACAGCGGTGGCCTCCAAGTTCTCCATATCCGGCAGCAGAATCCGATGGTGTGCGATGCTCGTCTTAACTAGCAGGGCTACTCCTCTCATTGCTCTTCTGCCCTGCCAGTCCTTCCTGTAGACATGATAGCCGGAGAAGTGGATAGCCTGGTCCTGTCGCAGCTTAGTTTCCAGAAGTGCCATCACGTCTATGCTGTGCCTGGAGAGAAGCTCCTCCACCTCGAGACTGCTGTGGCGTAAAACTGCCCATTTTTATAGTTTTCCGCCCGGTTAGGTTCCGCCCACCGGACTGTGCAAGTTTCAAACGTTTCCATTGGCGCGATTACGTCAGCACCGATGACATTTCCCCTGCGAATTTGGCTTTATTTAACACAGGAAAAGTAAAAAATGTTGTAAAAAAAAGTAAGTATGTACAATGCAAAAAGATCCTAACTTAACAGAAAATAGATCAAAACCAAATAGTCACGTACTTCATTGACAAACTTGAAAAAATCCTAACTGAACAAAATTCGAAGCAAAACTAAATATTTCAAAGTATTTCATTTAACAATTTTAATGTCCCGAAATGAACATAAGGGGGGCCTGTATTGAATGAACGACGGCCGGGGCTGCTTGGTCCTGCTGACAGTTTTCTCGTGCAAATTGGAACTGCCCGGGAGTGCTGCATTGGGTGGCGACTTCGGAGCTGCTAATTCTCAATTTGTGGGGTTGTACCGCCACCTGGGGTTCAAATGGTGGATCGTCTGGCTCTGGAAAAGTGCCAGAGGATGGCACACTGATCCGGGGCTCGAACGGTGAATCGTCTGGCTCTGGGGGCTTCGTAGGGAGCGGCATCATCTCTCGACTCGGTTGGGAGTTGTATATGGACCTCGGGGCTTTCGTCTGGACATCCTGGCGTGGATGGCTGCCGGTTGCGAGTTGGGTGATGGTATTTAGACGCATTTCTCTCGGTTGTGGGGAACAGCTGGGCTGCTGAATGGACACTACAGGGACTCATATCTGGGCATCCTGGCGTGTATGGCTGCTGGTTGCGAGTTGGGTGATGGTGTTTAGACAATTTTCCCTTGGTTGAAACAAAACCGCGCCTATTCCTCGGAGGCTGGCGTCCGTTTGTAGGCAATAGGGAAGTCCAGGCTGTGGTCGATGGATGGTTAAGGGCCGTGCAAGCGCCTGATTGAGTTAACGAAATACCTGGTCTGCTTCGGCTGTCCATGGAAATCGTTGTTTTGCCGTGAGGTCAGTGGGTGGTGCAGTAATGGTGGTGAACTCTGGAACGAATTCTCTCGGTCAATTCGCCGTGCCGAGAAAATACTGGACTTCTTTCTTCGTGCGGGGCTGTGAAAATTTTGGAAATGTCTCAACTCTCAACAATAAGTATTAATTATTTTCTAAATAACATGTCTTTTACCTCAAGAAAGAAGCAAACGTCATGAACGACGTCGGTTCACCGGGCATCGGGCGTATGAAATGTTTGCTCGAAGGTTGTGCACCACACACCATTGTGTGTGGATTTGATTCACTATAAACTCTATAAATTGTTGTTTTTCTTTTAAAAATCACCTTGGCATTTTAAAGAAATCGCTTAGAAAATCCCATAAATGTGTACAGCAGGTTTTATGTAGCTGAAGTTAGATTTAGATTTAGATTTGAAATTTACTTTTTTACAGCGGACCAGACAAATATCGCATTCACTTCAACAGTGAGCTAATAATTATAGATAAAAGCAAAATTCGTATGTTTCGGAGAGTTACAGTAGCAAATAACGAATTAGGGAACGACTTACCACCATACCACGCAGGGGAAAGAGGTGAAATAAAAATTGAGATGCCCCCTAATGGAATTTAAAAAATAACGTATTTGATGTACATTGTTATTGTTGAATTAGGTTATTAACAAAATACCGAAAAATTACATAGGGAATATGAAAATAACTCGACTTGTCCTATTTACTAAGGGTAAGTAGTACCCTCATTGTTTCAAATAGTAAAAATAAACCATAGAAAATAACTTCAACATTGTACAAATAAATCTGTCATAAAATAGCCAGCCAATACATCCTAGGGGAGCAACAGAATAGGTGTGATTCCTGAAATTAGACCGTGAGGGAAACACCCTTATATCGCAAATAATAAATAATTCGTTGAAAATAACTCCGACGTAGTGCAAATAAATCTGTCATAAAATAGTAAGGCAGTACATCCTGGCAGTGCAACAAAATGGGTCCGACTAATTAAATAAGATCGTGAGGGTGGGAAACACCCTTATATCGCAAATAATAAATAATTCGTAGAAAATAACTCCGACGTTGTACAAATAAATCTGTCATAAAATAGCCAGCCGATACATCCTAGGAGAGGAACTGAATAGGTGTGATTCCTGAAATAAGACCGTGGGGGTGACAAATACCCCATATATCGCAAATAATAAATAATTCGTGGAAAATAACGTCGACGTTGTACAAATAAATCTGTCATAAAATAATAAGGCAGTACATCTTGGCAGTGCAACAAAATGGGTCCGACTCCTTAAATAAGACCGTGAGGGTGGGAAACACCCTTATATCGCAAATAATAAATAATTCGTAGAAAATAACTCCGACGTTGTACAAATAAATCTGTCATAAAATAGCCAGTCAAAACATTCTAGGAGAGCAACAGAATAGGTGTGATTCCTGAAATAAGACCGTGGGGGTGACAAATACCCCATATATCGCAAATAATAAATAATTTGTAGAAAATAATTCCGACGTTGTACAAATAAATCTGTCGTAAAATAGCCAGACAAAACCTCCTAGGAGAGCAAAATAGAATAGGTGTAATTCCTGAAATAAGACCCTGGGGGTGACAAATTCCCCATATATAGCAAATAATAAATAATTCGTAGAAAATAACTCCGACGTAGTACAAATAAATGTCATAAAATAGTCAAGCAGTACATCCTAGGAGAGCAACTTAATAGGTATGATTCCTGAAATAAGACCGTGGGGGTGATAATTAACCCATATATCGCAAATAATATATAATTTTGAAAATGATTCATTAGCAATATATTTAGAAAGTCTTTATGATCCTCCACAAACTGAAGAATCTGATGAAGAAGAAAGAATCAAGGAAAAGTGTACGGAATAGCCATATAACGACAAAAAAAATTTAAAAAATTTTTATTATTCAAATAGACTTAGAATGTCATGAAACGTCGAGATTTTAAGTTTGAGCGGAAAAAAATGTCTGTCTGTCTGTCGGTCTCTCTGTAACTTTTTTTTGTGCGCACGTTTACTCTGGAACCGTTTGAGATATTGACTTGAAATTTGGTACACAGACGGGATCTAGAACTTGATTCTATTTTCATCCTGTTCCCTCGAAGGGTTGGGGGGTAAATTGGGGTAAATTTGGGGTAAATATGTAAATCAAGCAGGTAAGCGTAAAATTGGTATTTAATATATACAAGAGAAGCTAAGGTCCCAAAAAAAAATTTGGCATTAGCCACCCCCATTACCACCCCCACCCCATCATTAAAGGGGATGAAAAAAATTTTGATTTAGTGTGTGCACAAGAAGCAGAGACCTAAAAATATTTTTTACATCGTCCACCCCCACTACCACCCCCTATCACCACTCCCACCCCACTACCGATGTGGGGTATCGTTTTATGGGTTATTGAGGTAGAGGATTTCAAATATTATATTATTAAAGTTCCATAAACAATTATTTCCACATACAAAATTTTGGAATGGAAGTAGTGATTCCTTGGGCAGCCGTTTTTTGAAAATCATTCATTAGGTCATTCATTCATTTAGTCTTTATGATCCTCCACAAACTGAAGAGTCTGATGAAAAAGAAAGAATCAAGGAAAAGTGTACATAATAGCCTCTAAAAAGAGCCTTCGAGGGAACAGGATGAAAATAGAATCAAGTTCTAGATCTCGTCTGTGTACCAAATTTCAAGTCAATATCTCAAACGGTTCCATAGTAAACGTGCGCACAAAAAAAGTTACAGAGAGACCGACAGACAGACAGACATTTTTTTTTCCGCTCAAACTTAAAATCTCGACGTTTCATGACATTCTAAGTCTATTTGAATAATAAAAATTTTTTAAATTTTTTTGTCGTTATACTTCCACTGGATGTGGAAGTAATTATATATTGTTTGCGATATATGTGCTAATTATCACCCCCACGGTCTTATTTCAGGAATCATACCTATTCAGTTGCTCTCCTAGGATGTACTGCTTGACTATTTTATGACAGATTTATTTGTACTACGTCGGAGTTATTTTCTACGAATTATTTATTAGTTGCGATATAAGGGTGTTTCCCACCCTCACGGTCTTATTTCAGGAATCACACCTATTCTGTTGCTCTCCTAGGATGTTTTGACTGGCTATTTTACGACAGATTTATTTGTACGTCGGAGTTATTTTCTACGAATTATTTATTATTTGCGATATATGGGGTATTTGTCACCCCACGGTCTTATTTCAGGAATCACACCTATTCTGTTGCTCTCCTAGGATGCTTTGACTGGCTATTTTATGATAGATTTATTTGTGCAAGGCCGGAGTTATTTTCTACGAATTATTTATTATTTGCGATATATGGGGTATTTGTCACCCCACGGTCTTATTTCAGGAATCACACCTATTCTGTTGCTCTCCTAGGATGCTTTGACTGGCTATTTTATGATAGATTTATTTGTGCAAGGCCGGAGTTATTTTCTACGAATTATTTATTATTTGCGATATATGGGATATTTGTCACCCCCACGGTCTTATTTCAGGAATCACACCTATTCTGTGGCTCTCCTAGGATGTTTTGACTGGCTATTTTACGACAGATTTATTTGTACGGAGTACATGCAGATTGTGATGAATAAAATTTCTGATCATATGTTCAGGGTTGTGATAAAAATGGCATATCTGGTTGAATTTGACCTGCAAATATTTATAGACAACAACAGGATGATTATCTTATCCCAAGCTGCTGTATAAAGGCTGGAAATTTTCAACAAATGGAAATAACTGTGAGTTCCTCAAGGATAATGAATAATTTGTGGAATTAAATAAAATATGTTTTTCTATTCATGTAGCTGAAGTTGGATTTAGATTTAGATTTGAAATTTACTTTTTTACAGTGGACCAGACAAATAACGCATTCACTTTAACAGTGAGCTAATAATTATATATAAAAGCAAAATTCGTATATTTCGGAGAGTTACAGTAGCAAATAACGAATTAGGGAACGACTTACCACTATACCACGCAGGGGAAAGGAGTGAAATAATAATTGAGATGTCCCCTAATGGAATTTAAAAAATAATGTATTTGATGTACATTGTTGAATTAGGTTATTAACAAAATACTGAAAAATTATATAGGGAATATGAAAATAACTCGACTTGTCCTATTTACTAAGGGTAAAAGTAGTACCCCTATTATTTCAAATAGTAAAAATAAACCATAGAAAATAACTTCAACATTGTACAAATAAATCTGTCATAAAATAGCCAGCCGATGCATTCTAGGAGAGCAACTGAATAGATGTGATTCCTGAAAGAAGACCGTGGGGGTGACAAATACCTCATATATCGCAAATAATAAATAATTCGTGGAAAATAACGTCGACGTTGTACAAATAAATCTGTCATAAAATAGTAAGGCAGTACATCCTGGAAGTGCAACAAAATGGGTTCGACTCCTTAAATAACACCGTGAGGGTGGGATACACCCTTATATCGCAAATAATAAAAAATCGTAGAAAATACCTCCGACGTTGTACAAATAAATCTGTCATAAAAGAGCCAGCCGATACATCCTAGGAGAACAACTGAATAGGTGTGATTCCTGAAATAAGACCGTGGGGGTGACAAATACCCCATATATCGCAAATAATAAATAATTCGTGGAAAATAACGTCGACGTTGTACAAATAAATCTATCATAAAATAGTAAGGCAGTACATCCTGGCAGCGCAACAAAATGGGTCCGATTCCTTAAATAAGACCATGAGGGTGGGAAACACCCTTATATCGCAAATAATAAATAGTTCAACTCCGACGTTGTACAAATAAATCTGTTATAAAATAGCCAGCCGATACATCCTAGGAGAGCAACTGAATAGGTGTGATTCCTGAAATTAGACCGTGGGGGTGACAAATACCCCATATATCGCAAATAATAAATAATTCGTGGAAAATAACGTCGACGTTGTACAAATAAATCTGTCATAAAAGAGTAAGGCAGTACATCTTGGCAGTGTAACAAAATAGGTGCGACTCCTTAAATAAGACCGTGAGGGTGGGAAACACCCTTACATCGCAAATAATAAATACTTCGTAGAAAATAACTCCGACGTTGTACAAATAAATCTGTCGTAAAATAGCCAGTCAAAACATCCTAGAAGAGCCACAGAATAGGTGTGATTCCTGAAATAAGACCGTGGGGGTGACAAATATCCCATATATCGCAAATAATAAATAATTCGTAGAAAATAACTCCCACCTTGTACAAATAAATCTATCGTAAAATAGCCAGTCAAAACATCCTAGGAGAGCAACAGAATAGGTGTGATTCCTGAAATAAGACCGTGAGGGTGGGAAACACCCTTATATCGCAACTAATAAATAATTCGTAGGAAATAACTCCGACGTAGTACAAATAAATCTGTCATAAAATAGTCAAGCAGTACATCCTAGGAGAGCAACTGAATAGGTATGATTCCTGAAATAAGACCGTGGGCTTAATAATTAGCACATATATCGCAAACACTATATATTTTTTTTTTTTTTTTTTTTTTATATATATATATATGTATAGTCAAATCGAATAGACGTGCTGCGTGTAGCTCCAGCGTAATTTAATTTATTCTAAGTTGATAATTGGTAATAATTATTCGCAATGGCTGACTCACATAAAACAAGGGCCGCTAAGACTCGGGGAGAAGATGAAGGATTGATACAGCGTGTAATAGAGAGGGTATTTACCTCCGAAGAATTCTTAAAGAAATTGATGGACAAAATGTCAGAAGTAGTAAGCGGAACTTTCGAAAATATGATCAAGGTGTATAGCGAAAAGGTTGAACAACTCAATAACAAAATAATGGATATCAACAAGGTAATTGATGATCAGGAACAGTTTTCACGACGTAATAATTTAAGAATTTATGGTTTACCGGAGGAGGAAAATGAAAATGTGCAAAACAAAGTTTCCAAATTAATTGAACATAAACTTGGCATTACATTGAGTATAAATGACTTTGATTTTTGCTATAGACTCAAAAGTAGAGAAGGGACAAATAGGCCGGTCATGGTGAGATTTTGTAGGAATCAAGTAAGACAAGAAGTTTACAAAAACAAAAGCAAATTAAAGGGTAGCAGAGTTGTTATAAAAGAAGAACTAACGAGAAAAAGAGTAGAAGTATATAAGAAAGCTTGCGAAAAGTTTGGACCAAAAAATGTGTGGAGTTCAGAAGGGAAGGTGTTTTGTAAAGTAAGTAACAAGTTTTATAAACTTGTCACATTACTGGACCTGGATAAAGTGAATGAATTATAATAAATTACGGCTGTGAGCTCACCAATATCATATATTATTGGTGAATATCACTGTTTCATTGATAAGTTTATTTTTGTTTTTCGATATATTTTTTCTGTGTTCTTAATTTCTTTGTGTTTTTGTCTATTTTTATAGTTAGTTACTGATTACATTTAGTTCAATGAGTAAAAATAATATTAAAGTAGGACATACTAATGTTAGATTGCTTGTGCCAAAAATTAATAAAATAAATAGTATTATAAGGGAGTATCAGAAACATGGTTGTCACAAAATATAAATAATAATTCATTATATATTAGGGGATATAGTATTGTGAGAAAAGACCGTTTAAGTAGAGCAGGGGGAGTATGTTTTTATATATCAAATAGGTTAAATTTTAAAGTAATAGAAAGCAACAGAAATATTGAGCAGTTATGGATATCGGTTAAAACTTTGAATGATATTAATGTGTATGGGGTGGTATATAGACCACATGATACAGAATATAAATTCTTTCTTTCAAATTTAGAGGACTCTATATGCAAACTTATTCCACAGTGTGATAAATTTGTAATTTTGAGCGATTTAAATATAGACTTACTAAATGTTGACAGCCCTGACACTGTGTATTTATTTAAACTCTTTATTAGAGACCATGGGATTAACACAACTTATAGATAAACCAACTAGAATTACAAAATATTCGCAATCTCTTCTAGATTTAATTATTGTGTCAGATGCTTCTGTTGTCTTGAATTTTGGGAATAAAGAACTGTATATAGCTGATCATGAATTGGTGTTTTGTGAAATGAAGATGGATAATAAATTTGTACCATTTTATATCACTTACCGCGATTATCGTGGATTTGATATAGAGCAATTTAGAAATGACTTAGTAAATGCTCCTTTGTATCTAATATATAGTTTTGATCAATCAGAACATAAAGTTCAATATTTTAATGAGTGTATAACAACAGATTTGTTTAATGTGCATGCACCTCTCAAAACTGCTAAAATATCTAAACCTCGTAAACCGTGGGTAACAAATAATATTAGACGTCTTATATCTCTTAGGGATAAAGCTAAAACGAAATTTAAGAAATCTAGATTAGATGCTGACTGGGACTACTACAAGCAAATACGAAATTACACAGAGGTGGCGATAAGAAATGAAAAAAGGGCATATTATAATTCAAAATTTGCAACAAATAATTCAAAAGTTATTTGGAAGGAACTTAAATCCTTAAATGTCAACAAATAAAAACATGCTGAATTACCTGCGCAACTTAAGGAACCCAATAAAATCAACAATCATTTTATAAACAACATACCAATATCAAATAACAGGAATGATAATTTAATAAATTATTACTCAACTAACACTTTTAAAAATATTTCAGCTGATTTTGATTTTAGTTTAGTAAAAGAAGATACTATTTCAAAAATTTTATATAACATAAAAACACATGCTGTTGGATCGGATGGTATAAACCTCGTTATGTTAAAATACTGTGGTTCTCATATTATTCCATATATTACACACATAGTAAACAGTTGCTTATTGTCTAATACCTTTCCGGCTCAATGGAAACAAGCACATGTTATTCCAATTCCTAAAATTTCAAATCCCGTATCTGCCAAAGATTTACGTCCAATAAGCATACTGCCTACATTATCTAAAATTTTAGAGAGAGTAATATATCTACAATTAATTGAACATTTAAAAAAATACGAAATTATTCCACCTCATCAATCTGGTTTCAGACAGAATCACAGCTGTACTACTGCATTATTGAAAGTGTCCGATGATATTTTAAAAGCCTCTGATGACAATAAAATTAGTGCTTTAATACTATTAGACTTCACTAAAGCATTTGATACCCTAAACCATCAACTTCTTACAGGTATCTTTCACTTTATTGGACTAGGTACAAATGCAGTTAGTTTACTAGCTAATTATATGGAAAATCGTACTCAAAGAGTAAAAATAGAAAGCACACTCTCCAACGTCAGTCCGCTTAAAGTCGGAGTGCCCCAAGGCTCAATTTTAGGACCTTTGTTATTTTGCATTTATACCCGAAATCTTTGTAGTAAATTAGAATATTGTGATTCACATATGTACGCAGATGACACACAATTATATTTGTCATTTAACAGGAACAATATTGATGATGCTATAATAAAAATTAATTCAGACCTTAAAGTTATTGAGAAGGCGTCAATGGAGCATTCCTTGTTTTTGAACCCTAATAAGTCAAAATTAATTTTATTTGCTAATAAGCTAACTATTTCTAATATTTCCGACGATTTCCATGTAGTAATCAATAACACAACCATTCCAGTCGTTCAGAGTGCGTGTAACTTAGACTTAGAGTTTGATAATACCTTTAGATTCTCTTCACAAATTAGCAAATGTATACAAAGATCTTATTCAGCCCTAAAATTGCTCTATCCACATAGAAATTATTTATCGGCAAAAATAAAAACCTTGTTATGCGAAACTCTTGTTCTGTCAAATTTTCTATACTGCGCCCCTGTTTATTATCCATGTCTGGATGTTCTAACGAAAACTAGAATACAAAGGACACAAAATTCATGTATTAGGTATATATTTGGGATACCGCGTAGAGAACATATCTCTCATAAACTTAGAGATCTAAAATGGCTAAACATGAACAATCGCTTAAAATTACAAACATTATGTCTTTATCATCAAATAATTACTACGAAAATTCCTAGCTATCTTTATAATAAAATCTGCTTTCACTCAGACGTTCATAACTTTAAAACTAGAAAGAGAAATCATATAATACCACCATCTCATAAAACTAGCCTTTATGAACGGTCTTTTACTCATAATATTTCAAAGCTATATAATGCAGTCCCAGAAAATATTAAAACAATGTCCACCAAACAATTTAAAATAAATATGTCAAGTTACTTATACAGTAATCAGTAATAAAATAAAAAAATTTAAAAAAATAAATAAAAGATTAAAAACAAAAGAAATTATAATATATATGTTAAAATAAAACACTATAATTTTAAAATGGTTTTGTTTAACTGTGCGTCACAATTTAGTCATTTAGTAATGTAACTAGGATTAAGATAGGCACTGTAAGTTATACATTTTGTATTCTTATGATATAGTAACCTAGGTTAGTGTATTAATCCGGGGGGTAGTGCCTTGCACTACTTGCTTGAACACAGCCTAGTGGTTTTCCTCAACCATACAATGGTACTTTATTAATATTTGTTAACCTGTTTTTTTTGTATATATGGAAGGAAAATAAATGTATTATTATTATTATTATTATTATTATTAATTACTTCCACATCCAGTGGAAGTATAATAACGACAAAAAAATTTTAAAAATTTTTATTATTCTAATAGGCTTAGAATGTCATGAAACGTCGAGATTTTAAGTTTGAGCGGAAAAAAATGTCTGTCTGTCTGTCTGTCTCTCTGTAACTTTTTTTTGTGCGCATGTTTACTCTGGAACCGTTTGAGATATTGACTTGAAATTTGGTACACAGACGAGATCTAGAACTAGATTCTATTTTCATTCTGTTCCCTCGAAGGGTTGGGGGGTAAATTGGGGTAAATTTGGGGTAAATATGTAAATCAAGCAGGTAACCGTCCATAAAATTGGTATTTAATATACACAAGAGAAGCTAAGGTCTCAAAAAAAAATTTGGCATTAGCCACCCCCATTACCACCCCCACCCCATCATTAAAGGGGATGAAAACAATTTTGATTTAGTGTGTGCACAAGAAGCAGAGACCTAAAAATATTTTTTACATCGTCCACCCCCACTACCACCCCCTATCACCACTCCCACCCCACTACCGATGTTGGGTATCGTTTTATGGGTTATTGGGGGTAGAGGATTTCAAATATTATATTATTAAAGTTCCATAAACAATTATTTCCACATACAAAATTTTGGAATGGAAGTAGTGATTCCTTGGGCAGCGGTTTTTTGAAAATCATTCATTAGGTCATTGATTCATTAAGTCTTTATGATTCTCCACAAACTGAAGACTCTGATGAAAAAGAAAGAATGGAGTAAAAGTGTACATAATAGCCTCTAAAAAGGGCAGAACGTGGCTATTCCGTACACTTTTCCTTGATTCTTTCTTCTTCATCAGATTCTTCAGTTTGTGGAGGATCATAAAGACTTTCTAAATATATTGCTAATGAATGATTTTCAAAATTATATATTATTTGCGATATACGGGTTAATTATCACCCCCACGGTCTGATTTCAGGAATCATACCTATTAAGTTGCTCTCCTAGGATGCAGGCCTGTAGCTAGAAAGTGCTTTCAGGGCGGGCAAACAATTTTTCAGGACGGGCCCGTAAAAAAAGTCCGAAAAATTTTTTGATGAGCGGGGACGAGAAATTCAAAAAAAATTTTTTGATGAGCGGGGGGAGGGAATACAAAAAAATTTTAATCCAAAAAAGACTTTTTAATCCGAAAAATTTAGACAATTTTTACACAATCTCTTTCAAAATATTAAAAAGACAGTTAAAATTGCCCCCATTACGATCACCGTAGGTCGGGCGAAACTTATTCCAGGACGGGCAGTGCCCGTCCTGCCCCCCCCCCCCCCCCTAGCTACAGGCCTGCTAGGATGTACTGCTTGACTATTTTATGACATTTATTTGTACTACGCCGGAGTTATTTTCTACGAATTATTTATTATTTGCTATATATGGGGAATTTGTCACCCCCACGGTCTTATTTCAGGAATCACACCTATTCTGTTGCTCTCCTAGGATGTTTTGTCCGGCTATTTTACGACAGATTTATTTGTACAACGTCGGAGTTATTTTCTACAAATTATTTATTATTTGCGATATATGGGGTATTTGTCACCCCCACGGTCTTATTTCAGGAATCACACCTATTCTGTGGCTCTCCTAGGATGTTTTGACTGGCTATTTTACGACAGATTTATATGTACAACGTCGGAGTCATTTTCTACGAATTATTTAATATTTGTGATATAAGGGTGTTTCCCACCCGCACGGTCTTATTTAAAGAGTCGGACCCATTCTGTTGCACTGCCAGGATGTACTGTCTTACTATTTTATGATAGATTTATTTGTACAACGTCGACGCTATATTCAAAGAATTATTTATTATTTGCGATATATGGGGTATTTGTCACCCCCACGGTCTTATTTCAGGAATCACACCTATTCTGTTGCTCTCCTAGGATGTATCGACTGGCTATTTTATGACAGATTTATTTGTACAACGTCGGTGTTATTTTCTACGAATTATTTTAAGGGAGTTTCCCACCCTCACGGTCTTATTTAAGGAGTCGGACCCAATTTGTTGCACTGCCAGGATGTACTGCCTTACTATTTTATGTCGGCGTTATTTTCCACGAATTATTTATTATTTGCGATATATGGGGTATTTGTCACCCCCACGGTCTTATTTCAGGAATCACACCTATTCTGTTACTCTCCTAGGATGTTTTGACTGGCTATTTTATGACAGATTTATTTGTACAACGTCGGAGTTATTTTCTACGAATTATTTATTATTTGCGAATAAGGGTGTTTCCCACCCTCACGGTCTTATTTAATTAGTCGGACCCATTTTGTTGCACTGCCAGGATGTACTGACTCACTATTTTATGACAGATTTATTTGTACAACGTCGACGGTATTTTCCACGAATTATTTATTATTTGCGATACATGAGGTATTTGTCATCCGCACGGTCTTATTTCAGGAATCACACCTATTCAGTTGTTCTCCTAGGATGTATCGGCTGGCTCTTTTATGACAGATTTATTTGTACAACGTCGGAGTTATTTTCTACGAATTATTTATTATTTGCGAATAAGGGTGTTTCCCACCCTCACGGTCTTATTTAAATAGTCGGACCCATTTTGTTGCACTACCAGGATGTACTGCCTCACTATTTTATGACAGATTTATTTGTACTACGTCGGAGTTACTTTCTACGAATTATTTATTATTTGCGAATAAGGGTGTTTCCCACCCTCACGGTCTTATTTAATTATTTGGACCCATTTTGTTGCACTGCTAGGATGTACTGCCTCACTATTTTATGACAGATTTATTTGTACAACGTCGACGGTATTTTCCACGAATTATTTATTATTTGCGATACATGAGGTATTTGTCACCCCCACGGTCTTATTTCAGGAATCACACCTATTCAGTTGTTCTCCTAGGATGTATCGGCTAGCTTTTTTATGACAGATTTATTTGTACAACGTCGGAGTTATTTTCTACGAATTATTTATTATTTGCGAATAAGGGTGTTTCCCACCCTCACGGTCTTATTTAATTAGTCGGACCCATTTTGTTGCACTGCCAGGATGTACTGCCTCACTATTTTATGACAGATTTATTTTTACTACGTCGGAGTTATTTTCTACGAATTATTTATTATTTGCCCCCCCACGGTCTAATTTCAGGAATCACACCTATTCAGTTGTTCTCCTAGGATGTATCGGCTGGCTCTTTTATAACAGATTTATTTGTACAACGTCGGAGTTATTTTCTACGAATTATTTATTATTTGCGAATAAGGGTGTTTCCCACCCTCACGGTCTTATTTAATTAGTCGGACCAATTTTGTTGCACTGCCAAGGTGTACTGCCTTACTATTTTATGACAGATTTATTTGTACTACGTCGGAGTTATTTTCTAAGAATTATTTATTATTTGCGATATAAGGGTGTTTCCCGCGCGGTCTAATTTCAGGAATCACACCTATTCTGTTGCTCTCCTAGGATGTATTGGCTGGCTATTTTATGACAGACTTATTTGTACAATGTTGAAGTTATTTTCTATGGTTTATTTTTACTATTTGAAACAATGGGGGTACTAGTTACCCTTAGTAAATAGGACAAGTCGAGTTATTTTCATATTCCCTATGTAATTTTTCGATATTTTGTTAATAACCTAATTCAACAATGTACATCAAATACATTATTTTTTAAATTCCATTAGGGGCATCTCAATTTTTATTTCACCCCTATCCCCTGCGTGGTATGGTGGTAAGTCGTTCCCTAATTCGTTATTTGCTACTGTAACTCTCCGAAACATACGAATTTTGCTTTTATCTATAATTATTAGCTCATTGTTGAAGTGAATGAGATATTTGTCTGGTCCACTGTAAAAAAGTAAATTTCAAATCTAAATCTAAATCCAACTTCAGCTACATAAAACCTCTTCTGAAATATCCTGATACTCTAACTGAAAGCACATATATTTGTCTATTTATAGTTAGTTTACCCCACTTTGAGAACTATACGGGTGACAACGATACCACTAGCACCCTCTTTGGCCCCTTGTTTTTCAAGATGTCAAAATAAAACTCGGCAAAGTTAATATAAACGTAGAATGCCACATTTTCAAGAATTTGAATATCTTTTCGGACTTTTGGTTTAGCCGGAGGTGACATCAATTCTTGATTTTTAAATGGAACAACTTGTATATTATTGCATTTTCAGAATCCCGGGAAAATTCTGAATAAGTTTAAATTATTTTGGTTAGTTTTTACGCCAACTTGATTTTTTTAGAGCCAAGATTTGTTTTGAATCTAGAATGCTGTGATTAATTTAAAATCATTATTTGATTTTTAACCAAAAGTTAAAAAATTCACCAAAATAGTACAACCCATTCAGAATTTTCCCAGGATTCTGAAAATGCAATAATATACAGGGTGTTTCATTTAGAAATCAAGAATTGGTGTCACTTCCGGCTAAACCGGAAATCTCAAAAAATCCTGAAAACAAGGGGCAAATGAGAGGTACTAGTGATATTTCAATAATACTTAAGTACCTCATTATATTACATATCAATTTTATAACTGACATTTCTAAATAGTTAAATAATATTTTGCAATAATTAATATGTTTTTGTACAATTTGAAAATTCGAATCTACAATCACAGTTTTTTAGTGGCCGTGTAACTATCATATTACCTACATAACATGATTCATGTTACCTATACAGGGTGTCCTGAGATCTAGTAAATTGTGAAAGATATAGAGTTTGATGTAAAAGACGATATACAGTATGTCCGCGGATGGGGTTTACAATAGGTGTAATGGCCAAAATTTTTAGCTTTTCTGAGTGGTTATATTTTTTAGTTTGGAACAAAATGTGAAATAAAAAGGTTGTTTCAAATTACATGGTGTTTCCAAATTCAAAATTTAATTTGAATATTGCAATGTTTCGAAATAAATGAATTTTTAGTAAAATACTTGTCGGTTTTTGTCAAATTTTTATTTAGCTAATTTCATTTGAATAAGGCAAGTAAATATCAGATAAACAATTCTGAATTTGTAAATGCAAATACACCAGACATTAACTTTTTTTAAATATTGCCTTTCAGTAAAAATTCTAAATTCGGGGTTGGTCTCACTCCAATATCTAACTAACATGTTGTGAAGCTATAGTCCCATTCGTTGAAAATGTTGACTCGTCGGAGAACATAATAAATTTGTAAAAATTCGTATTGCCACTTAAATTTTCATTTCCAACCCATAAACAGAAATCTAGTCGTTTTGCTTCATCTCCTCCTTCTAAGGTATGGTTAAAATGAGGTTTGCATGGAAATATTTTGTTCTCTTTCAAAACTTTTTGGATGTAAGTTTTTTAAACCTCCTCGAAATGCTGGGCTCGATTTCTTAAGGAAAGTTGGGAATTTTCAGCAAAAGATGCCAACACTAATATTGTGGCAGCGTCATTTTGATATAACATTTTTTTCTTTTCTTTACGTCAAGCACTGAACCAGTTTTTTTAAATTTTTTTGACCAATTTATGAACAGTCATTCTCGAAACATACACATTGGGAAATTTCTCACTGAATTGTTGAAGAACGTAACGGTATGAACGTCCACCATCTCCATAGCACTTTATTAAAAAAATTCTTTGCTCGACAGTTAACATTTTAAAAATAATTTTTTAATGCAGATATGTCATATGTAGACGTAAATAGATAACAGTGCACCTAACGATCAAATAGAACATTACAGGAATTATGCAGGATGTTCCTAAAATAGGATTTCAAATTTCTACAGTTTGTAGTATTTGTCAAAATAAAATAAAACTAAAAATGAATAAAAATAAAAATTTGACAAAACTCAACATGATTTTAATAAAAATTCACTTATTTCGAAACATTGCAATATTCAAGTGAAATTTTGAAGTTGAACAGATCATATAATTTGAAACAACTTTTTTATTTCACATTTTGTTCCAAAATAAAAAATATAACCAGTTTACTCTTACTGAATTTTAAGTTTTTGTAATTTTTGAACGCCCCGTATAAAAAATATGATTTTTCTCAGCGTCATTACTATTTTTTAGGCAAGAAAAAACTTTTATAAAGAATAACATTTTCTCGAAAAGTTAAAAAAGTTAGCGATTACACCTATTGTAAACCCCATCCGCGGACATACTGTATACAGTATTTATTAACTGTTTTTATTTGTTCCTCTTTTCGTTTTAAATTCGAATATTCTGTATAGGTAATTGTATTTTTATGTGCTTTAAATTACTAGGGTTCACAAGATTTTTTGTTTTGTTTTTACAGCAGTCCTAGAACTCCTAGATGGCAGAGATCTGCAGGAACCTACCCGCAAAATTGTATCAGATTTGGTTGAAATTGGATGACTAATAATTGAGCTACGGAGGCGTTGCCGTGAAAGGTGGGACACACTGTATGTTCCAACGTTGGTCCAATATTAAAACACAATGCTGGCGAAATATTGTAGTAAAATTGGTACAGTTCTGACAAGGTCTGTCGTTTAAGATATTCTGCCAATATCCCAGTAAACACACTCCGCCATATCCACATTATAGCCACTCACATTTTAGTGGATTTTGTGAATGGCAAAGCATCTCATCACTGTGATAGCACTCTTTGGACCGTTTCAGAACGTTCACATCATAACCACTTCTATGTGAGTGGAGATTGGTATGTCCACAATCACCACATCATTTTAATAAAAAAAATTATAACGTGGATGTGACTAACTGAGCCACCACTCACTTTGATATCGCAATTTCATACTAAATGATGACCATCGCCGCCAGCGCCACTAGTCTAGTACTACTACTGGAATTTTCTTTGTCATCCTCCAGCCCAGTCTGCACTTGTCTGTTGACTGTGTTACATTGACGAAATTGACGTGAACTTTTGTAATGAATTTAGTGGTTGTTTGAATTTGGTAAATATCAAATCAACGCATTTTTACGTAAAGGTAAGTACCTATACTTATTTTAGCTACACTGTTCCTATGCATTCTTATTTTTTACTTTATCTATAATTTTCATGTTTCGAATGACGCCATTAAAATTCAAGGGAAAAAGCAACTTAAAAAGCTAATTTATCATTTATATTGGTTAACACGGGTTCTTTATTTTTTATATACCATATTTGAGGCGTTTACTGCCAGAGTGGCCTAAATGAGTTATTTTGAAGTTGGAGCTTTTCGATCCTTTTAAAAATTTGCAAACCATTATTTATTGCAATAGTGGCATATGTTCAATAGCTACCTTCATCCTTAGATGGCAGCACCCAAGCCACTCTTGTAATACTAAAAATGTGGAAATTCAGTAGTGCAGTAGTGGCCTATAATTATAGACACGAGGAAGTTACTTAGACGAAAAATAATAATAAATATAAATATAAATAATAATCAAGAACAAATAATTATATTTACAAAATATTTCTTATACTAAATTTTCAATAAAAACAACTCACTTTTCTATAAATATAGTGAAAAAATATAAACAAATTTTTTTCTTGTATTTGTCATTATTATTGTTTAAGCAATATAAATAATTATTAGCTTCAAAATATTTATTATACTAAATTTTCAATAAAAATAAATTAAACTTTTTCATGAATATCGCGAAAAAACATAAAAAATGTTTTTTCCTGTAAAAGTTGTTATTATTGTTTAAACAATATAAATAATTATCAACCCCGGCTGTGAGAAACATTGTTGAACTTAAATTTTCAATAAAGACAACTCAAAGTTTTAGAAATACCGCGAAAAAATATTTTAAACATTTTTCTTGTAAATATTGTTATTATTATTTAAACAATATAAATAATTATTTGCGCTACTTGGGATGTTTCTAATATTGAATAACATTAAAAAACACACATTTTAAAAAAATGATCAAAATCGGAGCTGTTGCTGAGAATTAAGAAGTGAAAACCTTCATAGACTCGACTAACTTGTTCCTTTCCACGGTTCATTTTTGCAAATACATAAAACTTTCGTTGATATAAAGGTCTTTATTAATGCTATGGTGGCCCAAGTGAACTTTTTTTGCAACACTTTGAAAAAATTTGGTTGTGCTATAGTGGCCTAGCATTTAAAAAAAAAAAGAAAAAGAGACAATATTGCATAAATCTTTACGACATAAATAAATTCAGTGTCACACACCTACAAATAAAAAACATCAATTTCCAACAAAAAAAATTAATAATTAAAAATCAAATTTAAAAATCAAACAATTTTCTATTAATTAATATTTCTGTTATACATATTTGTTGGTTAGGCCACTCTGGCAGTAAACGCCTCATTTAGCTTATTTTAGATTTAAATACTGGTAATTATTTTCCAATTGACGACAAAATGCAAGTTATTTGATTTAATTATTATCTATCATTTATTTTGCTCTAGTGTACCTATTATTTTAGTACTCGAATAACGAATACCTCAGTCAAATTTAGTGGTCAAATTAGGATTTTAATGTGAAATGTCTGGTCAGGGCAGTTTTTCTGTTTTAACGTGTTTAGGGGGTCAACTTAAGTTCACAGTTCAGTTTTGCAGTTTCTGCGAGGTCGGCGTGTTGTTTATTTAAACAATTTAATGTTTCAGACCGTGTTTTCCATCGGTTTTCTTTGAATATCTCGAAATCTATAAGACTTATGGAAAACAACAAAAGAAACAAAAATGTTTGTTATGAGCTGTACAATAAAAGTACATAAACTATAATTCATTCCAACTGTTATTATTTAAAAAAAATTGAATATTTCAAAATGATGCGTTTCTAAAGAAATCACTGTTCTTCCAAAAATAATGGATAATATTCAATGAAATTTTGGAGAAACATAGCCCTTATAAAGTACAATCACCTCTTAAAATTTCAAATCAAAATGATTATTAAAACTGCTCAAATATACAATTGTTGCTAAAATTTTACACCCTTGTGAAATCCTGCTATCAAAACCAAGAGATGTGTACGATGGCTTAAATTGTAGCATTCTATAAGTACTTTAAGATCACAGAGAAAAACATTTTTTTTTTCAAAATTTAAACTTGTTTTGTTCCAGTTTTGCTTATAGTTTTCGAAATTTTAGTTACAAACCAATTCAAGTAACTCTCTGATTTTTTTATGATATCAAAAACGGTGAACGAGTGATGAAAGTAGATTAAAAAAGCCAACTTTTGAAAAAAAAAAAAATAATGCTCTACTTGCATTTGGAGCTGAGATACGTTAGTTTTTACGTTTAGGTCACTTATAATCAACCAAATCGATATTTCTTCTTGAAATTTGGGCTGGTTATTGTCCAATGCTTATTATTTTGTTTCTGCTATTTGAAGATAATCCAAAGCTACACCCCCCCTCTCCCAGCACAAACTGTTGCGGTGGAGCCACCGTCTTGGAGAAATGGCGCTCCTATTCAGCTTATTTCTTATATCTCTCTAACCATTAGCGATATTGAAATTATGTTTATATAAAAAATAAAGCTTATAAAATTCTCTACAAAGAGTGTCATATACATTTTTTTCTAATCTATTATTATTACACTCTTTGGAAATACGAAAACAAAGAGTATATTGCATTTCATCGACTCCTTTCAACAATTGTAAATATCACTCGTAGAGAATAAAAATATATCATTGTATTGTCATAAAATACGCAACAACTTTCAAAATGTCCGTCATGTCTCTTTTAAGCTAAATAACTTTAAAAAGAAAAGTCCGATTTTAATGAAATTTGGACAATAAATTAGTGTTAGTATGAAACATTTTATGAAAATAATACACGTGAAGAGTGTTGTAATGTATATACTTACTGTGTAGTATTTCTGTGTTTCTAGAATCTTATCAAAGGTGTTACAACACACTCTTCACGTGCATTTTTTTTTCATAAAATGTTTTATAAACCTTTATATTCACTAATCGATTTTTTTTAAATCAATAGGGTTCTTCCTTTAGCTAACACTAACTTACTGTCCAAATTTGAATAAAATTGAACTTTTCTCTTTTAGTACCCAGGCAGCAAGGTGCCGTCATTATGACGTCGTTTTTTCGGCATTAATTACGTCAATTTCACCTTCAGCATGACGTAAAAATGACGTGAAAAAGACGGCACAATGTCACAGCCCAATGACGTCATATATATGACGCCAATATGACGTATTGGTAATCAGTGAATTTTGCGATAAGGGATGCAAACCTCTCATTATAATATTTTTCCACAATTATTAATAAAGTTTTTGACGAAAAAAAAACCGGAATGTGCAGGGATCGAACCGCCGACCTCTTGACTCGCAACCTAACACTTAACTCACTGAACCATTGAACATCTTTATTTAGATATGTTTAAAAGCTGTATACCTAGTTAGAAATAGTAAAACAAAATTATTATTACTATGTGGCAAAAATTGAACTAGTCACTAAATACTTCTATTTATTTTTATTTTATAATGATTTATTTCACGTCATTTTAATGACGTCAAAATAATGACCTAAAAGAAACGTGTATTTGACGTCTTCGTGATGACGTCAGAAGTACGTATTAAATATCACGTCTCTGGTACGTCATTTATTAATGACGTCAAAATAATGACCTAAAAGAAACGTGTATTTGACGTCTTCATGATGACGTCAGAAGTACGTTATAAATATCACGACTCTGGTACGTCATTTATTGGGACAATGACGTCGGCGACGAAAAATCACCTTTAAAAGACGTCATAATGACGTCACCCTGCTACCTGGGTACTCATTCACAAAAGTGCCATAAAGAGAGATAGATGGACAAACCGACAGACTGACAGATAGATATACATCGGATGTTTTAAAGTTATTCGGAATTCTAGAACCAACATAATATGAGTTTTATTTTTTTCCCAGTGATATTTCCGCTTTTAGAAACGTGTTGATCAAATGTAATTTTCTTATTTTAGAAGATTATAATAACAGATACGGAAAAAAATTACATTACATTTTTTGTAGAAAATTTTATAAGCTTTATTACTTCCACGTCCAGTGGAAGTATATAGTAACGACAAAAAAAAAAATTAAAAATTTCTATTGTTCGAATAGGCTTAGACCGTCATGAAACGTCGAGATTTTAAGTTTTGAGTGAAAAAAAAAATTCTGTCTGTCTGTCGGTCTGTCTGTAACTTTTTTTTGTACGCACGTTTACTCTGGGACCATTTAAGATATTGACTTGAAAGGACCCCGCAATAATCTTATGGAAATTGGGTTTTGGTCATAATCGTCTGAATTTTGGATATGTTTTAGGTTCCGTCATCCCAAGCAAAAGTTTCAATGGGCACAAAGCTCGAAAATCAATACTTTGGCTGCTACGGAGCTTGAAAGCTCCAAAGCTCCACCACAGATTTATTTATTCGTGCAGTCTATAGATTTTTAAATAACTTATTTTTTCGATTTTAATGTCTAGGTTTATGTTTTTGAGCTTGCTGAATTCAAATCCGACGTCAAATTGTCCAAATTGACACTTGACAGCTGTCAATTGGCTGTCAAAGTGCCTTAACAAAGTGCAAATCTTATTTTTATGTTATGAGTTTATGCTGTTTAGGTAACTCAGTTCATGTATGATGTGAATACAATAATTCGACAATTGGCAGCTGTCAACAGGCTGTCAAAGTGCAATAACAAAGTGCAAATCTTATTTTTTTGTTATGAAAATAATAACTTTAACATTAGAAAATTGACGTTAATTTAGATGGTACAAAAATTGTCCATTTTTTTGAAAGCTCTAACTCGTTGTAACTCGCTTATGTATTGAGTTATTCGTTTTTTTCACCAAAAACTGCCAAATTTCATAGACTTCATTTTGCCTCAATTAATGCTGGGTCTAGCTCTGTAAATAAAAGCGGTACAGCCTTTTGAACACAACGAAGTTCCCGGTACATCCGGCGTTCGCCATAAAGCGCGCAACGCAACAATCAGCGGCCGTAACAAAAGCTTTTTTAAATTATACTATTCCAAGTAGTAAGTGTGATTTTTACCATCTAGCCTGTCTTCGTTTTGATTAAAATTGTCGATGCGATGAATGTAATTGTTTTCTTCGGAACTTACTGGAGAAATTCCAGGTGTGATATAAAAATGTCGTCACTAGTTTTTACTAATACCTGACTAGCTAAAGATGTTAAAAATGTCCGTATTTAATCGTAGGAATAACCATAACCAAAAGAATAAAGCATATTATTAAGTTTTTTTCTTCTGACGCGACGGGATGATACATATGTAGTGGTATGTAAAGGATTAAAAAATAGTCTAAGTTGGTTGTTTTTTTTTCATAATTATTAATATAAATCGCATTACTATAGAAATAACGTTTAAATCAAATTTGTCTATGCTGACATATTTAGTATCCACGGCATAAATGTTTATAACAAAACTGAAACTTCTTGTTTACATTTATGTGCATTCAGATTAGCAGTCGTGGTTTTTTTATAGTTTTAAAATATCCAGCTATAACTTCACTTAAGATACCGGCAGCTTTATCAAGAATTATCAATTCATTCTCATGAACCAAGTTTTCTTCGCCTGATTCACTTGTGACTGACAACAAAAATCTTTTTAGCTTTATTATCACTTGAATGAACTGTTGTTGTATTTTCTTTGTGTTCGCAAAGCACTTTGTTTGCTTAAATGCTTTTCTAATCTCTTTCTTATATTTCTGCTGCTATAATAATCTAATTTTCTTCCATTATTTCCGTATTTCTTCAAATATATCATTCAGGGGTGTTTTTAGAAATGTTAGAGTTAAGAATTCTTTTTTTGCCAAACAGCAAGATAAACCTCCCTAAATAAAATGTTTAACGCTACTTTAAAGTCATTTTTTCTTTCAATTGTTTAGTTTGTACACATTTAATTTTTTTTGCTAACGTATTTTGCATAACAAATTTTATGGTAATTTCTATTAGCCCAAATAAATCTAAATAAATATGTAACCTGCTTTGTATTTCTGTATCACAATGCGACACTGCAGCTTTAATATACATGTTTTTTCTAGTGTCCGCACCCGCTGGATTTTCCACAAATCAGACAATGCCATTTTATTTTAAACTGATTTTCTTCTTCTTTATTATAACCACATGAAGGCTCACTTGCAACTTTTATTATGTCAATACGTATAGTTTCTGCTAATATTATTCTTATTACAAAAATATGTCCGACAAGAATAATTAAATCGGTATTGAAGGGTGTACAAATAAGTGCCCCCACTTTATTTTATAAAAATTATAATGAAATAGCATCTTTTCTTTCATTTGCACAATTTATAATAGACCTGACCAGTAACAGTTGTTTTTTTACAATTAGATTTTCGCTGCTTTCAGCAGCTTGGTAAAACAAACTTGTAGTTTTTCTCCATTGATAAAAATGAATCTACAATATACATAAACTATAATAGCCTTAATGTGAGTAAAATAGTATATACTTAATAATACTTATCCAGACAATAATGAGGCCAGCAGCCGATACGTTTCTTGACAGGCCGAGAGAGTAGCGAGGGCGAGGCTATAGTGTGCGTCGTTTTGTTTAAAGAGCTGTAGCGCTTTTGGTTAAAAAAATAGACCTAGCATTAATCGAGACAAAATGAAGCCTATTAAATTTGGCAGTTTTTGGTGGAAGAAAAAATTAAATAGTTCATTATATAAACGAGTTATGGCCAGTTAATAATTAGAAAAATGTTGCTGATTTGTGTATCGTTTTGAATTTTGCCAGTTTTTTTATGTTAATTTTTTTTATTATTGCAATAAATTGTATTTCAAATTAAAAAGCAAGGTTTATTTGTCAAAACCAAACAATAATTTTATTTTTATCTGTTTTAGTTCTAAAGTTATATTTGATTGAAACTTAAATTTCTAATTTTCTTTTTTTAAGTTTTTTTCTTATATCTTCGGTCTCGATCAATGGAGAGTGTCGTCAATTTTGATTTCCTATGTAAAATAACATCCTTTAATAAGTAGTGAAGGTCCCATCTGGTTATACTTCAGTATTGGGTGGGTCAAGAAAGAGAAGGCTTTTCGCGCTCTGCCCGACGGGCATTTAGTACCTGACTTGAGAGGTGTAAAAACTTTAACAAAGCGATTGTATTTGCGCATGCGCGCACTGGACACGTAAACATTTTAGTTCTTTAAAGGACTACTACGCACGCATTATTGCCATCGCATCGGATAACGTTCCTGCATTTAGGCTCTCATCAACTATTGGTCATTTTACTTACTATAGCGCCTTTTATTTGAAAGGAGGCAAAGTAATACTAGAAAACCTTTTTGACCTAGAGTATTGAATGTGTTTTGTTAAGTCTAGTTTGGACATCGGCCACTAGATGGGGCAAACAACAGCTAAACTGAATTTTTAGAAGGAAAAGTTCCATTTAAATCAATTTTATAGATAGGTATCTTTTTATGCAAAGGAACAGCTCTTCTTTTATTGTTCTAGGTTACTGCTTTCACATGCCTCAAGATATATTTTTTTCAATTATCTGACTTGTTCAATAGAAAATGGTAATAATAGTAATGGTAACAGCTGCTACTTCAACCCACATAGGCGTCACAGCAAAAAGGAGTATTCTGTGATGTTCAATCAACCATTACTAATCAAAAAGTAATAAAATAAAACAAAAAATTATATTTATATAAATGCTTTATTGAATGATATTATTGTCATTAACGTACAAGAATTACTTGTATGAGGTAAATATATAGATATATATGTATTTTATATAATATACACCAATGAATTACATAACAAATTTTTATAACAATTTTCTTACTTACATTACTTTGTATTCCCATCCTTTTGTTTCAAGTTCTAACTTTTGAAACATGAAAAAATATCATACTAATTAACTTCCTTTATTTAACTACCTATGTTACATACATTTCGCTATGAATGCGTTTAAATAGAACGAAAGTAATGGGGGAGAATACAAAGTGTTTTGATATAGCTACACTAAATAAACAAATATTTTATGATTGTACATCTTATTTGATTATTAAATCGATTATATAACGATAAATTAATAGTAGGTATACAGTCACTGATTTAAAGGTTTCTCCAAAACAACAAAAAATTATATATATCTACAACATTATAAATGATATATAAAATTACTAAATTTTATCAAAAATCACACAGTGGCGTACCCAGTAAGGAGAATTGCTGGATAAATGTGTTTCTCCTCTATATTTGAGAATCTATTAAATTATATACTAATAACTACACTAATTTGGAAAACAATTTACTGTCTCTGTTGTTCAGTATTTACTCTGGGTACGACATTGGTATCACAAATACCTCGTACATCATTCGGAAGACATATATTAAAATTATTGTTCTTTATTTATACAATATATTATTATGCATTGGTACTTAAACATTCACTTTTATGTTTTTTAAATTAAATACAGCTGAGATCTGGGTATTGGAATGTTTGGGATATATTAAATGCAATAGGGTTTATTTTGGTTCTTAGAAAAAGTTAAATGTATTAGTGATGATGTTAATGTATTATGTATGCTAACTGCATAATGCATACAGGGCGGTGTAAAAACTTTTTGTATAATATTCTGATTCTGATTTCGCTGCGATAGAAAATTTTCTCTCCATTGGAGCTGATTTAAAAATATGCTGAGGTAAATTGAGCTAAGAACGTATTTCTGTTAACAGTAGAAACATATTCATTATTTTTAGAATGGATTGAGCCATACAATGTATGAATATATCCGTTTTTATACTCCCTGCATATTAAACATATGTTTTTTTCGTTTCTATTGCATGTTAAAAGTGTTATTGTCTCTATATAATCACTAATAATTACTTTAATATTTACACTTTAAATAAATAAAGTAACTCTCTATATATTAATTATCTTTATTAATAAGTTGTTATTGTTTCAATTATTGTCATATGGTTTATTAGTAATTTGTTATATGGTAACTTAACCAACTATCTTAAAAAAACAGCTAATCTAGTAACCCAATCTACTATTTACTTGGATACATCCAAAACGATTCATTGTTAGCAACTTCCTAACAGTATTCGTACCTACTCAAATGATTTGGCTTTCTTTATGTTCTTATTTCTAAAGTAAAATAAGGTCTAAAGAAATATTTTGTAAATATTTGACGTTGATTGAATAGTTACAGATTTTTTGTGAGTAGCGTAAGGGGACGTAAATGGTAGTTTTACTGTTATCGGATCAAGGCTACTAAAAGAGGATTCTTTAAGGACTCGACGCCAAATACCCAGGAGTGCAGTTGCAGCAACTATGGTCTTGTATTTGCGTTTACAGCCCAGAAGTGGGCGACTGTCGCTAAGATCCTATAGATAAACGGGAAACTAGCTATTGAAACCTTGGACAAGCCTTGCACTTCAGTGGGCTGCTACCTTCCAGGGAAACCAATATTAAATTGGCTACGTGTTTAAGAAGTTAGCCCACGAGGCTCCTTGTGGGAAATGGACTACTAATAATAGTTGTGCAGCCACCTGGAATTTTATTTAAGTCGTCGAAGGAAGGCTTTAGTGACTTATTTTGTTCCTCATTAGGTGGCGGACAAAATCTACGCAAATACGTACTGTGACTGCTAGAGAGAAACGTGTCAGCAAATATGTCATTCATATGAGTGAAGTTATGTCATTAATTCAAAGCTAAATTTTTGATGTTTAGTGGAAATTTTCATGAAAATATTCGTTATATTATCGGCAGGCAACTTTTTTGCTGGGAAGAAGAAGGCAGAACGCTGAATATGTCAAAAATTCGACCCCACGCACGCCTTTGGAGCAAACTTTATTTCCGGCTTAATAGTTCTTAACGTGAAAAATACGAGAAAATTGTTAGCAGATAAATATAATTCTGTGCAAACGTTTGCAGACACTGAAAAATATGAAATTTTTTTATATAAACGCGCCGAAACTAATCGACGGATCTCATTTAAATTGGGTATATAGAGTTCTCTTATAAATATCTTCAGATGTTTTTTTCCTTCTCATACTCTTAAAATCAGGGGTGATTTACTGATGCGAAACAAATTTCAATTTTTTTCACAAACGGCTCTAACCATTTCGCTCACATCTTGTACGATAATAGTACATTGCAAATCTAATGATATGCCATTATTGGTTTTCCCTGGAATATTCACATGATGGGTTTACTGATGTGGGGAAATATAAAATCCTGATTTTCTCAAAAACGGCGCGAAATATATTTTTCTAATTTTATACATTAATAGTACATTACAAGCCTAATAATACACCATTGCTGGTATTCCACGGAAAATCCAAATAAGGGTAAATTACTGGCGGGAGAAATAGAATTTTTGGATTTTCTCAAATATGGCTCTAACGATTTTCTTCAAATTTTGTACAATAATAGCATATTGTATTATTGGTTTTTGACAGAAAATTCACATACGGGTAGTTTACTAATAGAAAACATCGATACATTCGATTTTCACGAAACCGAACCTAACGACTTTGTTCAAATTTTGTACAGTCCACTACAAACCTAACAATATGCCATTATTGACTTTTCCCGGAAAATTTACATGAGGGTAGTTACTGATGAAAGAAATTTTTTCATCAGTAAAAACTACCTTTAGGTAAACTTTCGGGGGAACACTAACATTGGCATATTGTTAGATTTGTAATGTACTATTAACGTACAAAATTTGAGCAGCCGTTAGAGTCGTTTTTGAAAAAATCAAGATATTCATTTTTTTCACATCATTATACTATTGAAAATTTTTAAAAAGTCTGGAGATATTTATAAAATTTGAAAAAGATCCTTCGCGCCGTTTTTGATATTGAATTTAAAAGAAATCGGTCGATTGAATTCGTAGCTTTTTTTTAAAGAAAATCATTTTTCAGTGTGTACCAATAATTTTTACGAATTTTTGACGTTAAAACTAACGATTGAGCCAGAAAATCCGCTTGGTACATTGACGTGATAGATACCTATCCAATGTTTGATATATTCAATGCATCTGCCACAAGATTATCATTATTTATACCAGAATATATACAATATATATATATATATATATATATATATATATATATATATAT